>OX104114.1:290518-349374 GCA_944474755.1 Limnoperna fortunei | reverse complement strand
ACGAAAGTCGTTGGAGGCGAGACATATGTATGGGAATCCGGCGGCGGCGGCGGCGTAAACACTTGACATCTTGCTTCATATATTTGTAAGCCCAAGTCCTAGGTCCATCAAATTTGGTACAGAGGTAGCTTATGATGAGTACTTGCCAGTCAGTCACCTGTCACCTGACCTTGACCTCAATTTCATGGTCCAGCGACTACGTTAAAGTTTTTGGGTTACGACAGTTCCTCTGTAACCACGGATGGTATGATGACAATATTTGGTATATAGGTTGCTGATGACTAGTACATGACTGTCTGGTAGGTGTCACCTGACCTTGACCTCAATTTCACGGTCCAGTGACTACGTTAAAATTTTTTGGGTTGCGACAGTTCCTCTGTTACCACGCATGGTAGGATGACAATATTTGGTATATAGGTTGCTGATGACTAGTAAATGACTGTCTGGTAGGTGTCACCTGACCTTGACCTCAATTTCACGGTCCAGCGACTACGTTAAAGTTTTTGGGTTACGACAGTTCCTCTGTAACCACGCATGGTAGGATGACAATATTTGGTATATAGGTTGCTGATGACTAGTACATGACTGTCTGGTAGGTGTCACCTGACCTTGACCTCAATTTCACGGTCCAGTGACTACGTTAAAATTTTTTTTGTTGCGCCAGTTCCTCTGTTACCACGCATGGTAGGATGACAATATTTGGTATATAGGTTGCTGATGACTAGTACATGACTGTCTGGTAGGTGCCACGTGACCTTGACCTCAATTTCACGGTCCAGTGACTACGTTAAAGTTTTTAGGTTAGTGCTGTTCCCCTGTAACCAAGCATGGTAGGATGACAATATTTGGTATATAGGTTGCTGATGAATAGTACATGATTGTCTGGTAGGTGTCACCTGACCTTGACCTCAATTTCATGGTTCAGCGACTACGTTAAAGTTTTTGTATTAGGACAGATCCTCTGTAACTATGCATATTATGGTGACAATATTTGGTATACAGGCCGCTGCTCATAATTAATGCTGCTTACGTAATGCTTATGACGAAATTTATTTTCGTTACTGATGCGGAATTCAGGCGAGACGTTTTTCTGTGTCCACACTTGTTTATATTTATTTTGCACAATATGCTGCAGTGGTAATAAGTCCCTGGGTCATGTGTTCCATTTTTTATATTTATTTGCACATGATGCTGTAGTGGTAATAAGTCCCTGGGTCATGTTTTCAATTTTTATGCCCCCGCGACGACATGTCGGGGGGCATTAAGTTTTACTCATGTCCGTCCGTCCGTCTGTCTGTCCGTCTGTCCGTCCGTCCGTCCGTCTGTACGTCCGTACAAATTTCCGTCAAGCTTTTCTCAGAAACCGTACATCAGAACAATTTGAAATTTGACAGAGTGGTTCAGTATCACAAGTTGTACGTCCTAAGCGACTTTCAGACCTGTCGGACAACTACTTCCTGTTTGGGACTGGGCCGATATGAAAATGTGTTAATATGAGAATGAAAATTTCCGTCAAGCTTTTCTCAGAAACCGTACATCGGAACAATTTGAAATTTGGCAGGGTAGTTCAGTATCACAAGTTGTACGTCCTAAGCGACTTTCAGACCTGTCGGACAACTACTTCCTGTTTGTGACTGGGCCGATATAAAAATGTGTTAACATTGGTATGAAAATTTCCGTCAAGCTTTTCTCAGAAACCGCACATGAGAACAATTTGAAATTTGGCAGGGTGGTTCAGTATCACAAGTTGTACGTCCTAAGCAACTTTCAGACCTGTCGGACAACTACTTCCTGTTTGAGACTGGGCCGATATGAAAATGTGTTAACATGAGTATGAAAATTTCCGTCAAGCTTTTCTCAGAAACCGCACATGAGAACAATTTGAAATTTGGCAGGGTGGTTCAGTATCACAAGTTGTACGTCCTAAGCAACTCTCTGACCTGTCGGACAACTACTTCCTGTTTGCGACTGGGCCGATATGAAAATGTGTTAACACGAGTATGAAAATTTCCGTCAAGCTTTTCTCAGAAACCGTACACAAGAACAATTTGAAATTTGGCAGGGTGGTTCAGTATCACAAGTTGTACGTCCTAAGCGACTTTCAGACCTGTCGGACAACTACTTCCTGTTTGCGACTGGGCCGATATGAAAATGTGTTGACATGAGTATGAAAATTTCCGTCCAGCTTTTCTCAGAAACCGTAGACAAGAACAGTTTGAAATTTGGCAGGTCGGTTCAGTATCACAAGTTGTACGTCCTGAGCGACTTTCAGACCTGTCGGACAACTACTTCCTGTTTTCGACTGGGTCGATTTGAAAATGTGTTATCACGAGTATGAAAATTTTCTTCAAGCTTTACTCAGAAACCGTACATCAGAACAATTTGAAATTTAGCAGGGTGGTTAAGTATCACAAGTTGTACGTCCTAAGCGACTTTCAAACCTGTTGGACAACTACCTCCTTTTTGGGACTTCCTTTAGCGGGGGCATCTGTGTCCCATGGACACATTCTTCAATTTTTTATATTTATTTGCACATGATGCTGCAGTGGTAATAAGTCCCTGGGTCATGTGTTCCATTTTTTATATTTATTTCCACATGATGCTGTAGTGGTAATAAGTCCCTGGGTCATGTGTTCCATTTTTTATATTTATTTGCACAATATGCTGCAATGGTAATAAGTCCCTGGGTCATGTGTTCCATTTTTTATTTTTATTTGCACATGATGCTGTAGTGGTAATAAGTCCCTGGGTCATGTGAGCTATTGCTATCACTTGGCGTCCGTCGTCCGTCGTCCGTCGTAAACTTTTTCAAAAATCTTCTCCTCTGAAACCACTGGGCCAATTTTTTTCAAACTTGGCCACAATCATCCTTAGGGTTCCTAGTTTCAAGTTTGTACCCAGGGTGTTGATCAACAGACAAATATGGCCGCTGTTACTAAAAATAGAACATGGGGGTCAACACAAGTTTTTGATCACTATCTAAAAAACTATAATAGCTATAGAGAAAACCGTTACTTCAAATTGATCAGCACATTAAGGTCTACAATAGTTGCTATTAGTGCGAAGTTGTGTATTGGCTTCTTGTAGGAGTTATTGCCCTTTTTTGATGATTTTTGACCAAATTTTTGGTATTTACAATATAACCTGAAAAATATACGAGGTAGAGTGAAACTGTAAATGGCAAAAATGATCAGCAATAAAAGCCCTACAATTCACTTGATTGGTCTGAAATTGTCAGATGACTCCTTATATGAGTTATTGCCCTTAAATGGTATTTTTTTATGAAATTTTCCGTTTTTGTCCTGTAACTTTAAAACTATAACAGCTAGAGTAAAACTGTAAATAGCAAAAATGTTCAACAATACAAGCCCTACAATTCACTGTATTAGTCTGAAATTGTCAGATGACTCCTTATAGGAGTTATTGCCCTTAAATGGCAATTTTTTATGAAATTTTCCGTTTTTGTCCTGTAACTTGAAAACTATAGCAGCTAGATTGAAACTGTAAATTGCACAAATGATCAGCAATAAAGACCCTACAATTCACTTGATTGGTCTGAAATTGTCAGATGACTCCTTATATGAGTTATTGCCCTTAAATGGTAATTTTTTATGAAATTTTCCGTTTTTGTCCTGTAACTTTAAAACTATAACAGCTAGAGTAAAACTGTAAATAGCAAAAATAATCAACAATACAAGCCCTACAATTCACTGTATTAGTCTGAAATTGTCAGATGACTCCTTATAGGAGTTATTGCCCTTAAATGGCAATTTTTTATGAAATTTTCCGTTTTTGTCCTGTAACTTGAAAACTATAGCAGCTAGATTGAAACTGTAAATTGCACAAATGATCAGCAATAAAGACCCTACAATTCACTTGATTGGTCTGAAATTGTCAGATGACTCCTTATATGAGTTATTGCCCTTAAATGGTAATTTTTTATGAAATTTTCCGTTTTTGTCCTGTAACTTTAAAACTATAACAGCTAGAGTAAAACTGTAAATAGCAAAAATAATCAACAATACAAGCCCTACAATTCACTGTATTAGTCTGAAATTGTCAGATGACTCCTTATAGGAGTTATTGCCCTTAAATGGCAATTTTTTATGAAATTTTCCGTTTTTGTCCTGTAACTTGAAAACTATAGCAGCTAGATTGAAACTGTAAATTGCACAAATGATCAGCAATAAAGGCCCTACAATTCACTTGATTGGTCTGAAATTGTCAGATGACTCCTTATATGAGTTATTGCCCTTAAATGGTAATTTTTTATGAAATTTTCCGTTTTTGTCCTGTAACTTTAAAACTATAACAGCTAGAGTAAAACTGTAAATAGCAAAAATGATCAACAATACAAGCCCTACAATTCACGGTATTAGTCTGAAATTGTCAGATGACTCCTTATAGGAGTTATTGCCCTTAAATGGCAATTTTTTATGAAATTTTCCGTTTTTGTCCTGTAACTTGAAAACTATAGCAGCTAGATTGAAACTGTAAATTGCACAAATGATCAGCAATAAAGACCCTACAATTCACTTGATTGGTCTGAAATTGTCGGACAACTCCTTAAATAAGTTATTGCCCATAAATGACAATTTTTTATGAAATTTTCCGTTTTTGTCCTGTAACTTAAAAACTGTAACAGCTAGAGTGAAACTGTTAATAGCAAAAATGATCAGCAATACAACCCTACAAATTACTTTTAAGTCTGAAATTGTCAGATGACTCCTTATAGGAGTTATTGCCCTTAAATTGCAATTTTTTATGAAATTTTCCGTTTTTGTCCTGTAACTTAAAAACCATAACAGCTAGAGTGAAATAATAAATTGCAAAAATGATCAGCAAAAAAAGCCCTACAATTCATTTAATTGGTCTGAAATTGTCAGATGACTCCTTATAGGGGTTATTGCCCTTAAATGACAATTTGTTATGAAATTTTCCATTTTTGTCCTGTAACTTGAAAACTATAGTAGCTAGATTAAAACTGTAAATTGCACAAATGATCAGCAATAGAAGCCCTACAAATGATTGCTTAGTCCAAAAATTGCAAGATGACTCTTTATAGGAGTTATTGCCCTTTCATTATGAATTTGGACATATGAACAGTTTTTTAATTATAAATTAGTCTATAACACACCTATTAGTAGAGTAAAACTGTAAATTTCTAAAGTACCCTAAAGGACAATGCCTAAAAACCATTTAATTTTCAGAAATTGTCGATGGCACCTTATAGGAGTTATTGTATTTAACAAATTTTTTGAAGAAATGTTTAGTTTTTGCACAGTAACTTAAAAGCTATAACAACTAGACTGAAACTGTTAATTTCAAAAATTTTAATATAGTCATTTGGATTCCAGGTGAGCGATTACAGGCTCCTGGGAGCCTCTAGTTATATTTATTTGCATATGATGCTGCAGTGGTAATAAGTCACTGGGTCATGTGTTCCATTTTTTTAATCTTTATTTGCACATGATGCTGTAGTGGTATTAAGTCCCTGGGTCTATTTCTTACTCTTGGTTTTGCACTTGATGCTGTAGCGGAAATAATGGGTCATGTACTGCATTTCTTACCTCTATTTGCACATACATGGTGCTGGGGCTTGCTCAAATTCTTTTATATTTCTTTACAAAGGGTAATGTGTTCAAATTCCTTTTTATATATTTATGTGGATACGATGTTTTACTTGTAATGATGTCATTTAAACTTGTCACAAAGTATTCTTGGGTGCATGAGATTTAAGTTAGTTCTGATAAAGAGCCACACCCTCTTAAAAGGGGAGATAATTAATAAATTGTAAAAATGACAAAGGGGAGATAATTAAGAAATTGATTTTAAAAATATTCACAAGCACTTTTGTGCTAATTTCAATAACGCTTGGCACAAAATATCCTTGGATGTAGAAACTTTAAGTTCCTGCATCTGAAGACCATTCCTTTTTCACAAGGGAGAAGGGAGGAATGGTATTATGTCAGAATTTTTTTTAATTCATTGGTGCTTCTTGTGCTACTCACTTTACTAATTTTATTCGGGTGAGCAATGCAGCCCACAGGCCTTACATTTAAGTATACTTGTGCAGTACATATTAGGAGAGAAAGATTTTCTTAAAAAGATTAAGTTTACAAGAAAAAATGATTACCATAAATTGATTGTAATCTATTGCAAATATAATAACATTGAATGCCTCTCAGTTTTTTGTCATCATATGTTGTTTTGTACTTATTCAGTTCTCCTCTGTTATGGTATGTTATTTCATAATCTTGTGGTTGTTTCTCTTTATCTCTTTATGATAGCTGCTTAATGTTTATGGCATTTTGGTTCAAATGGCTTGTAATAGTTATCAGATGTCTGCTTAATGATTTTTATACTTTGACATTTTTTAAACTTTTTTCCTTTACTTTTAGTTTTCTAAGATGTATGTCCATTTTTTTATTCTAACCTTTGTTTTGCATTATATTAAAATAGACATGAAACATGTGAAAAAACTAATGTATATTCTCATTGGATACATACTAAATACAGTAGTTATTTTTGAAAGCCGATTTTGAGGAAATAATCAATTTGTGTGGCATTGTTATGACCATATCAACAAACAGAATAATCTCATTTTGAAAAAAAGGTAAATGCATGTGAATCACATGTTCAATAAAACATACCATTTGTGTTTTATAATACACATGTTAAACATATGTACCGTTATACACCCGTTTAAGATCATACGTTAAACACATGTAACAAACATCCGTTTAACGGATGGTATGTAAATCATATGTTTTACGTGCATTATACGTACGTATTACGTATGTTTTTCCATACATACGTTTTACGTACGTTTCACTTTTTGCTCTGTACTGTACAAATTACTTTTGTAATGGTCTTAATGTATTACTTCCTAAGAAATATCATCAAGAAAATGCTAATACCAAATTGGATGCTTTTCTCTTGGAGCCAATGCCCCACTCTTAGAAAATAGATCACAATTGGCTTTCGCCTATAAGTTTATTGTAACAAAAGGTAAATTTAAAAAAAATTGCAATGGCAACTAGTGGGCTAAAAGTACAATATCAGGAATAAAAATATATTAAAAAATCATAAACATGGACTACGGTTAACAAAGGTTTGTATAAATAAATATATCGCCGTAAAGAATGTGATTCCCCTCTTATATGCCTTTAAATAAATTTCTACAGCTCTAACGGTTTAACTTCAGCAAAATAGCAAAGAAACCGACCGAACAACAAGAGCCTAAAGTCAAGGGACAGTGTCAGATCGTATTAAATCATATGTTAGATTTTCTGATTGACAACATGTTCGTCATGTTTGAAAGACATGTTTTTCAACAAACTGTTGGTATTCCAATGGGTACTATTTGTGCTCCTCTCCTCGCCGACCTGTTGTTTTTGTACTCTTATGAGGCTGAGTTCCTAGAAGGTCTGCTGAAGAAGAAAGAAAAGACACTGGCCCAGTCCTTTAATTTCACGTTCCGCTATATTGATGATGTTTTGTCCCTCAACAATGCTAAATTTTGTGACTATTTACATTAAGTTTACCCTAGCGAGTTTAAAATTAAAGACAACATCAATACACTAAGGTCAGCATCTTACTTAGACCTACTTCTAGAAATAGACTTAGGAAAACAACAAACTTGACTCTACGACATACTTGATGACTTCAGCTTTCCAATTGTCAACTTCCCGTTCATCGACAGCAAGCTTTAGCGTATGGTGTGTATATTTCACGTTATTCTAGATCCTGCGATCGGTATTCCGATTTTTTAAACCGATCACTGCTGTTGACTACTAAACTACACAAACAAAGGTTTGTTGTACCTAGGTTGATGTTATCTCTCCAGAAGTTCTATGGTCGTCACCATGACTTAATTGATCGTTATGGGAAATCAGTATCTCAAATACGATTTGACTTTCGCTGAGTCATAGGTAGTGTTCCTATTCCTGGATTTGACTTTTCTCTAGACATGACAATGAGTAACTTGACCGGTGTCTAATTAGAGACATGCACTGCTTACTCGTCCGGAGCACATTATTGCACCCATGGTTTTTATTTGGTTCGGGTTACTCTTCTTGTGTATTTTGTGTTTATTGTTTTTGTGTTGCGTTGTCTATATCCGGATTTGTAACTGTCCCTTGACTTTTGGCTCTTGTTTTTCGGTTGGTTTTCTTTGCTATTTGTCTTTGTCCAAGCTCAGGAACCGTCCCTTCAAACAGTGATGAAGTCGGCCTACCTTCACGGAGCATCTGGACAAACCACCTTTTTATTGAAATTCGTGTTACGCAGTGTTTTTTTTCTGTTGTCTGTTTTTCTGTTAATTTGTTGTCCTCAATTTTGTTCCACCGTGTTTTTTGTCTGCCATTTACATTGTTTCCTGAAAAGTCCTTAGTGTCTTCGGTTCTTTGTTCAGTTAGTACAGACTAAGTCCAGCAAAGGTAAATATCGACAATATTATTTCCTTCAAATTAGTGTTCAAGTATTTAGGCTTTGGTGAGCACTTTTTATTTTAGTTGTGCGCTTCACATTCAAATCGAGATCGTTTTGTCAATTAAAATGTGTTACGATTTGTTTCTATAAAGATCAATTCGATTAACATGTCACTATTTTAATACACATATTAAGCGAAAAAAAAATATGTAACTTTACAATCAAAATATTGTAATGCCGACCTCCCTCTCTCTTTTTATTCTTTGGGTTGAATTACTGACTCAATATTATTTGTGGCATGAAATGGATTAATTGTACTGTCAATCAATTTTTAGCTCATATGCAGCTTAAAATCAGGCTTAAAGATCTTATTAAACTCTGCTTTTTCAAGAAAAACGGTATAAGACGATATAAATATCTGGTATTTGTCAATGACAGAACTTACTTTGTCATCAATGACTCTAAATCAAATAATAAATATACCAAGTTTGTCGAATGTTAGAATTTCTGGTTGACAACATATTAGTCCTGTTTGGAGGACATGTTTTTCAACAGACTGTTGGTATTCCAATGGGTACTAATTGTGCTCCTCTCCTCGCCGACCTGTTGTTTTTGTACTCTTATGAGGCAGAGTTCCTAGAAGACCTGTTGGAGAAGAAAAAAAAAGGAACTAGCCTAGACCTATAATTTCACAGTCCGCTATATTGATGATGTTTTGTCCCTCAACAGTGATAAATTTGGTGACTATTGGCATTCAATTTACCCTAGCGAGCTTGAAATTAAAGACACCACCAATACACTAAAGTCAGCCTCTTACTTAGACCTACTTCTAGAAAAAGACTCCGGGATAACTAAAATCTAGACTGAGTCGTAGATAATGTTTCCTAATCCTGGATTTGACCTTTCCTAGGCATAACAATTAGTAACTCGACTGGTATCTAATTAGAGTCATGCATTGCTTACTCGTCCGGAGCATCTGAGTGTACCCATGGTTTTTACTGGGTTCGGATTACTCTCTGTTTTTTTGTATTTTGGTTCTGGTGTTGCACTGTATTTGTTTGCCTATATCCGGATTTGTAATCGTTCCTTGGCTTTCGGCTGTTGTTGTTCGTTCGATTTTCTTTGCTATTTTTCTTCTCACTATGGATTGTCATATATCGGTGTTTTTTCCGAGATATTTATTGTCCTGTTTGCATAATCTCTTTCTGAAGAAGTTGATAATAAGAAATTTGGTCCTATAAATCAGACGAAGGCATTATCGCTGGATACACTTGTTCTTTTTCATTATGAAAAGGTGTTTAAAAACAAAATAGTCATGGCTTGAATGTTTCGATCAGGAAAATTTGAGTAAACTTGTTCAGAGAGATCAATTTCTATATACCTACGTAAAATAAACCCTGTAAAAAATTGTAATCATTTTTAGGTCACCCCAATTGTGCAGATATGTTTTATACAGTGATGCCTGTTTGTTATAG
Organism: Limnoperna fortunei; assembly: GCA_944474755.1. Taxonomy (NCBI): domain Eukaryota; kingdom Metazoa; phylum Mollusca; class Bivalvia; order Mytilida; family Modiolidae; genus Limnoperna; species Limnoperna fortunei. The sequence continues at coordinate 339,466 of OX104114.1, read as the reverse complement.
TCGACAATATGCTGGAAAACATTTCATGTCTGTCAAACTGTTATTGTTTACAATTGGCAAGGACAAATGTTACCGGACATTAATAAGCAGTCGTATCTGATTGGCTAACAATTGGAAAGTTCTTTGTAAGCTTTTTGTGATTGGTCAATCACTGAATAAACAAATGGTCCGTCCCACAAATTGGGATTGTATAATTGATATTCCATTTGTTTAGAGAGCGGAAAAATTTAAACCTTTAAATATACTATAATAAATTTTACCATTTCAGATCAAATGTCAGAGGTTAGTATTAGTTAATCTTATTGAATTATCGACACCTCATTGTATAAAAATCGAATATTTACATAATTTATCAAAAGTTTCCCAAGGTGCAATTTAGGCGTAAATCTATCGTAGTTTTGTTGGTGCACATGTTTAGGTAACCAAGAATTTTATAATCTAATTTAAGTGTACGAGTACTCTATTTAGATAGAGTCACTGTTGATACAAAGGCTTGGTTTAGCATATGCATATTAAATTGTCAATTTACACCTTATTATATTGTCTATTTGGGTCAGGTAGGGATTGTTGTTTTCCTTTAAAACAAATAAACATGTCAGACCTGCCATGGTCGATCGATTCGATGTCCAGACCAGCGCTGTTCCAATCATTCTCTCCCGATTTCCTCATGGAACTTTGATTGAATGGCCTCTGTTTTAAATTTCGGTGTCCTATAGCGTGTTTGGTTGATGAAGTATACAAATACCCATACCCAACACCCTATAGAAAATTTTACTTCAAGTATAATTGTAATCCTGATTATGTCACAATGTTCTCTGGTGATTGACTCTAGCACCCGTTACAATATTTCATATACAATTGTCCTGACTTGGATTATGTCACAATGTTCTCTGGTGATTGACTCTAGCACCCGTTACAATATTTCATATACAATTTCATAATTGATTTAGACAGTGTGTTTCGGTGCAAAATTTAAAATATACCTGATGCATAGGTAACGAATTGTAAAATGAGGTGAAAATGGGTATGAAAACCTTTGTTTACATATATTTGACAGTAATAGAAGTTGTTAATAATTTTGACACTGTATTTAATCACTTAAAATAATAACGGATCAAATTGTATGGTTCATATTCCAGTTTAGTATAACCAGATGTCGACTGGCTTAAGTATAGCTATCAATAATTTTTATTGACACAAATCCACAACTTTATCTGTTATCTTTCTATGCGTATTACATAAGGACGTCCTTTATTATTATGCATTATTTTGAGCAAATGCGTGAATTGCCGTAAACCAAGCTGACACAAATGTGCCGTTTATTTTTTCTCGTGTATTTATGCTGCCTTTATAACAACATTATACAATTAAGATCAGCTTCAATCAATGACACTAAAACGCTGCATGATTATTTAACCGGTCAACCAAAACATATCAAACCGCGAGTGAATCAGTCGGATAAATTGAATGTAGACTTCTTTTTGACAATTAACTCTATCCAGAACTACGACGAGATTTATGGATCTTTGGATTTTACAGGGACGTTTTCAATTTATTGGCATGATGAAGTTAGGATTTGGGAACCTTTATTGTTTGGTGGAATAAATGTAACGGAAATTCCATTGTCTGAAACATGGACACCGTCACTGGTAATTTTGAATGGTATTGATCAAATAAGTGTTTTTCGGTTCGACGATGAACTGCATGTAGCAAAATCTACTGTCACATATAACTACAAGGGGAGAGCCAAGATGTTAACAAGTGGACAGTACCAAATAACATGCCTGACAAACGTCAGATACTATCCCTATGATAAACACAATTGTACTATATCGATAACGACAGCATACCTCTTAGAAGATGTAACACTTTCGTCAAACTATGGATTTCACCTAATGTCGTATTTTCCGAACGCCGAGTGGAATATAGCATATGAAAATGTTAGTAAAAGCGTTTTAGAGGCGAATATTTCAGACGATATCCATACTCGTCAAGATAAAATCGATATCCCAATTTTTATTGAACGACGATACATGTATTCACTTGTTAACGTCATTATACCGATTTTGATCCTAAGCTTTGCTCATTGTTTGGTGTACAAACTTCCGGTACAATCAGGAGAAAAAACATCTTTAGCATTTACATTGTTTCTGACGATGGTTGTGTTTCTGACCATGGTTGTTGAAAAGCTCCCTCATAGTTCCAGCATTTCTATTATAAATGCATTTTTGTTAAATCAGCTACTGTTAAGCTTCGTAACAACGGTGTTAGCAGTTTACAGTATTAGGATATATTACACTGAGACAACTAGTAGTTTCCTATATAAATTAATTTGGCTTTTCTACCTGAAATGGAATAAGATTAAGGCGTGCGGAAAGAAAATGACGAAAAATATATACAAACTAATAAAGATGGATAAGAACGTAACCAGTGGTGATCCGTCGATTGAAGAACATAATGAAGAGACTGAATTAAACGATGACGTTGAAAACGAAATGGACACGGCTTTTCCTGGTAAAGAAATATCCCTTTTTCTAGACGGATTTTGTTTTATATCGTTTATGATTGTCTTTTTCTTGCAGATATTAATATATGCCCGGGTAATCTGTTCGGAATAGTTTGTTGTTGATTTGAAATTAGCTCACTCATGTCAATCTCGTGAACGTGGTCATTTAAGAAGAAATACAACAATCAATTTGTTGAAAGTTTTCTAGCTTGTTTTATTTTCAAAGGGTTCTAATTTAACTGAAAAAATATCACATTAATTATGGTAATATTAATATTTGTGGCAAAAAAATATAAGATTTATACATAAAACTTAAAAATTTATAATTATAATCGAATAAAAAATATTGTTTTATATATGCTTCGCACTGACAGAAGCGTCAAGTTGTATTAAAAAAAGTATTGTAAATATTGACTTTTTACTACATTTTTGTTTACATATATATAACAAAGTTTGATATATTACAATATTGTATCTTATAACTCTTAAGAAACATTGTATTAAATGTACAAATCAACCAAACAAATAAAGTGGCATATCCAATGCCTATGCCTATGATTTTTTTATGAACAATGTAAGATTCCCATTTGACAAATTCGGACAAATCGCAATTCCCAGACTTCCAATTATGGAAATCATCAAAGTATGAGAAACTGAGCTATTGAAAATATAATTGACGCAATACGTTAGACTCAGTTCACAGTACGTCCTCAAATCGAAGAAGATTTCTCAGATCAGTGGCAGATGACGTTAAACAATTATAATATATATGGCTGAATTTGAAGTTACTCAAATTTTGTGGCACATACATCATACACGCTTCAAATCCATAGGGCATTTTTGCTGCTCAAAATCTAACAGCCGGAGACAATATATACAATTCGGTTAAACGAACACGCTCATCTACAAATAAATTTTTCTTCCATCTTTTATTAAATTGTGGAACACACTCCCGACTGATATTAAAAACAACAGCTCTATAAATTGCTTCAATTCGTCTCTATAACAAGATGTCAATGACGTCTTATTTTTATGTTGGCAGAAGAATTAGTCGGATCTTACATAGAACAATATGTCCTAAAAGTAGCTCGTTGAAAGAACATCTTTTAAAGAAGATTTTGAATTTAGATACATTTTGTAAATATAATCAAATCGAGTCCTCCGGCCATTTTCTAATAATCCCCCAATGATATAGACATTTGGGAAATAATTTGTTTTCTAATATATCTGAAATTATAAACAAAAACAACATGGTAATCCAAATTTTTCAGGCATTGACAATGGTGTTAAATAGTCATTATAATAGCCAAAGGATTTGCAGTTTATGCATGTAGACAATGTTGCTAGTTAATAATTGATTATGAAAAAAAATCAAATATCATGCTGAGTTAGATTAATGTCATTAATACGCATTGGTTGCGAAATTTGCATCATTATTGGTACACATTTACTATGTCTATCTAAAAATTCACCTCGGATAATAAACCTATTTTGTATATAGCGTAATTGGCCGAGTGGTCTAACTCGCTGGAAATAATGCAGGCGAATGGCTGCTACAGTGTTACAACTGTGCGAGTTCGAATCATCAGAGTAAGCATAAAATTTGACAGTATTAAAATCTCTAATTCTAAGAGTGTTAGGTATTTTTGCAGACGATATATTAATGTACGTATAAATAATTAATCAATCTTGCCATATCAAACATAGTCGAAATTTCTCTTAGGAGAGGTATTTGTATAATTGATTGTCGTCTTGCTTTTCGATCTTCCAGTTGTATTTAGCTTGTATGTATGTTATTGTTTTAACATCTTTTCTGAACAATATTGGTTACTCTATAAGCACACGAAATCACATAATTTGTTGGACAAAATGCCGTCTAGAGGAATAAATATTATATAAAACAGATAGATAGTTATATTTCAGAAGATCCCAAAGTGTATACCAAACTGTGAAATGTTCAATGAAGTGAACTTACAGCATTTATGGTATAATATTGGGTGCGTGGCGTTTACAGCTTATTATTACTGCCTTAAAGTGAAACAAGTTAATGCATATGAATTTTTCGCAAAAAAAATATACTTCAATCTGAATCTATCAAATACGAAAAATAGTCTTTTCGTTTCACATCTTATGTTAAGAATGCTAAATCCATATATTTACACGACCACACAAGTCGACGTTAAAAAACTTATACCAACATATTTAATTAAATGAATATACTGTATAGATCTTTTACAAACTGAACGCAAGACCGCCTGGCTTGTGTGGGCACGGGTTTTATCAGGTCAGGTCATACAAAAAATATGCAATTGCTGCTTTTTTGAAGCTGCAGTCTGAAGTTAGAGCAAGCATTATTCGGCTAGAAATTCCAAAAATATGTCCCATCAGCAAATATTTCAGCATTTGCCCGACATGCCACGACTAAGTAAACCTTGGCGAGCTGATTTATTAATCAGCAAAAAGAATTAGGCATTTTCAAAAACACATATTTTTCTTGGTGCATGAATGGATTGAAATTTTCTAGATTTACAATCATATTAACTTACTAAGCCAATGCAAACAAATAAATACACAATTTAAATATAAGGTTCTATTTCGTCACTGAAGGCACCAGATTAACTTTTTAGTGAAATCAGATTTGAACAAAAATTACCTCGAAATAACATAAAGGCCTTTATATCTTTATATAATGAAGGTGTCAGTTTTAAAAATCCCAGGCAATTTGTTCCAGTATAATGACAATTGGGAATTAAAATGTATGTAAAAATGGGTAACATCCATTTCTACGCCTGTAAATGGTTTAAAACTTCTTAGGGGTTATGCACTTGACGTTGAAGTAATAGATCCATTTACATCTAAGTAGATTGACAGTCATCATTTGCGACTTAGCTTATTTCAGTCTTTTCCAACCTGTGCGGACAGAGCTTCTTCTTGATGAGAATAGAAAATATTCCATCACATGAAATTCAGAAATAAAGGAATTGATGCATATATTCTTAATAGAAAAGAAATGAAAGATCCCATCCTTTCATACTTCAAAAATCAATATATTCCTATCAAATCTGATAAATATATCTTATAAACACCATTGGCCGTAAAATCTTCAATTACAAACAAGCATTGCAGGACTCGTACACTTAAATTAGATTATAAAATTCTTGGTTACCTAAACATTTGCACCAACAAAACTACGTTATAGACTTACGCCTAAATTGCACATTGGGAAACTTTTCATAATTTATGAAAATATTTGATTTTTATACAATGAGGTGTCGATAATTCAATAAGATTAACTAATACTAACCTCTGACATTTGATCTGAAAAGATAAAATTTATTAAAGTATATTTAAAGGTTTGAATTTTTCCGCTCTCTAAACAAATGGAATATCAGGGGTGGAAAAGGATGTTTCCCTTTTTACATACATTTAAATTCAACAATGGCATTATACTGGAGCAAATTGCTTTGGATTTTTGCAAAAGACACTTAATTATTTTTTCAATAAACGATCCAAAGGATAAGAAAAAAAAATTGAGAATGCTTAATTATCAACAGTTGGATAAATGTGTAGACATCAACGATATTTTAAACTGTTACCAACATTTAATTTCTATAAATATTTGGAACTAAATGTGATAAATTAAGAAATGTCAGTTTAGATTTTGTTTCCTAATGTCGGCAAATGCTGAAATATTTGCTAATGGGGCATTTATGGACTTTCTAGCCGACTAATACTTGCTCTAACGTCAGACTGCATGCTTCAAAAAGCTGCAATTGCAGATTTTTCATATGACCTGACCTGATAGAACAAACCCGACGGTCTCGCGTTCAGTTTATAAATGATCAATACAGTACATCCATTTAATTAAATATGTCTGTATAAATTCTTTAACGTCGACTTATCAAAATATGTGATCGTGTAAACATATGGATCTAGCATTCTTAACATAAGATGTGAAACGAAAAGACCTCAATAGCCACACTATTTTTCGTATTTGTTAGATTTAGATCGAAGTATATTTTTTGCTAAAATTCATATACATTAACTTGTTTCACTTTAAGGCAGTAATAATAAGCTGTAAACGCCATGCACCCAATATTATACATAAATGATGTCAGTTCACTTCATTGAACATTTCACAGTTTGGTATACACTTTGGGATCTTCTCAAATATAACTATCTAGTTGTTTTAATTTTATATAAAATTTATTCCTCTAGACGGCATTTTTTCCAACAAATTATGTGGTTTCGTGTGCTTATAGAGTAACCAATATTGCTCAGAAAAGATGTTAAAACAATAACATACATACAAGATAAATACAACTGGAAGATCGAAAGCAAGACGACAATCACTTATACAAATACCTCTCCTAAGAGAAATTTCGACTATCTTGATATGACAAGATGGATTAATTATTCATACGTACATTAATATATTGTCTGCAAAAAATGCCTAACACTCTTAGAATTATATTTTAATACTGTCAAATTTTATGCTTACTCTCAGCGTGATTCGAACTCGCACAGTTCTAACACTGTAGCAGCCATTCGCCTGCATTATTTCCAGCGAGTTAGACCACTCGGCCAATTACGCTATATACAAAATAGGTTTATTATCCGAGGTGAATTTTTAGATAGACATAGTACATGTGTACCAATAACGATGCAAATTTCGCAGGCAATACGTATTAATGACACTAATCTAACTCAGCATAGATATTTGAATTTTTTTCATAATCAATTACTAACTAGCAACATTGTCTACATGCATAAACTGCAAATCTTTTGGCTATTTTAATGAAGTATTTAACACCATTGTCATTGCCTGAAAAATCTGGATTATCATGTTGTTTTTGTTTATAATTTCAGATATATTAGAAAACACATTATTTCTCAATCGTCTATATCTTTGGGGGATTATTAGAAAATGACCGGAGGACTCGATTTGTTTATATTTACAAAATGTATCTAAATTCAAAATCTCCTTTAAAAGATGTTCTTTCAACGAGCTACTTTTAGAACATATTGTCATATGTAAGATATGACCAATTCTACCGCCAACATAAAAATAAGAGGTCATTGACATATTGTTATAGAGACGAATCGAAGCAATTTATAGAGGTGCTGCTTTTAATATCAGTCGGGAGTTTGTTCCACAATTTAATAAAAGATGGAAGAAAAATTTACTTGTAGATTAACCTGTTCGTTTAACCGAAACTTCAAAATCAGCCATATATATTTGAATTGTTTAACGTCATCTGCCATTGATCTAAGAAATTTTCTTCGATTGGAGGACGTACTGCGTAACTGTGTCAATTATATTTTATAATATCAGGAATAAAAATATATTAAAAAATCATAAACATGGACTACGGTTAACAAAGGTTTGTGTAAATAAATATATCGCCACAAAGAATGTGATTCCCCTCTTATATGCCTTTAAATAAATTTCTACAGCTCTAACGGTTTAACTTCAGCAAAATAGCAAAGAAACCGACCGAACAACAAGAGCCTAAAGTCAAGGGACAGTGTCAGATCGTATTAAATCATATGTTAGATTTTCTGATTGACAACATGTTCGTCATGTTTGGAAGACATGTTTTTCAACAGACTGTTGGTATTCCAGTGGGTACTATTTGTGCTCCTCTCCTCGCCGACCTGTTGTTTTTGTACTCTTATGAGGCTGAGTTCCTAGAAGGTCTGCTGATGAAGAAAGAAAAGACACTGGCCAGTCCTTTAATTTCACATTCCGCTATTTTGATGATGTTTTGTCCCTCAACATTGCTATTACTCAGTAGATTTGATTTTCCACAACAAAATATATAAACTTTTATGCTGAAAATTTTACGTTCATAGTGGATATGAATAATGTGTGCTACACAAACATCTTTATGTGACATTTTATTTAAACAACTGATCACATTCACAAAGAATGCAGACCATGGTTTAAATTATGTTGTGCTTACAAACTCACTAAAACTATGCATGAATGTATTAAATTTTAGATGGGGTGATTTTATTTCGGTTTCATTAAAAGCAATGTAAGTAAAAGAAAAAAATGTGTATAAGAGATACATAAGTTTTAAACACTTTTCTGAAGAAAATTTTCTATCTTATCTAGGAAATGTTGACTTCGGAACACACATCAATGATAGTAATGTAAACTAGAAAAAGTTGGGATACCAATCACTGATACCCTCGCTTAAATTTACCTTGACAATTGATGGAATTCTTCCAGCATCGCTTATTACCCACCAGATATATAATAATATTCTAAAGTTTCATTGAAATCAAATGCAAAATTTTTTAGTTATTGTCCAAAAACGTTGTTAAAATGCATTTTTTTTGCAACAGTGACCTTGAAATTTGCTTGATTTCCCCCAAAAATCGATGGGCTTTTGATACATCTTATGCGAAACTATATTCCAAAGTTTCATTGAAATCAAATGTAAGCTTTTTGAGTTATTGTCTGGAAACAACTTTTTGGATTTGTAATGTTTTTTTATGTGGACTGTGACATGAAAGTTGGCCCAAAATCGATAGGCAATTACCAACCTGATTATGTACTTGTATTCCATAGTTTCATTCAAATCGGATGCAAACAGTTTTGAAATTATCATCCGGAAACCAAATTTGGGCGGACGGACATGAGGACCACTACTTCTGTTAAAAACAAAGATCAGTATTTAGGAGGGTTTACAGTTAACACAAAACAGCAGTGTACACTCTAATATTTGCAAGTTTTTAAAGCGACATGTGACTTTTTAGGTGTATCTGTTTTCTCTCATTCTTATATGCACATTGTTACTATGGAACCAAACAATCATTATCACTGTTCCATGTTTTATGTTTCAAATTGTTATGTAATTGTTTTGTTTTTAGTTTTATTACTTTTCTACATTATAATGTTTATGTCCTGTTGATGTCAGTAGCAATAAAAGTCAGAAACAGACTGTACTGTCTTCACTGTGATCAATAGTTCATGTTTTTAGTTGACTTAAATAAAATTTCATAAAGTCCTTACACTGTTGCTTTAGACTTAAAACCATCCATATGGATTTATTTGGATTTTCTGAAACTTTGCAATCTTTGTACTACATGCCAAAACGAGTCATTTTTACAAAAATTGACAATTTCTTGTGGGTTCAACATGTTACTATTAACTGTAAGCTCAATTTTCTGTGACTCTAAAACTATGTCAACTTGGATGCCACGGTTCATTGTCATTTATCCAACAGAAGTAGGGCTGAGTGGTTAATGTAGTTAGTCATCTGCTATTGATCACCTGCCTGTCAACACTGAGGTTCCGAGTGGTTAATGTAGTTAGTCGTCTGCTATTGATCACCTGCCTATCAACACCGAGGTTATAGTTTCGAGTCTCATTGCGGTTTTGGTACGCTCATCTGCAATGTTAATTGGCAGAAGATTGCAACTTTTCCTTCTGAACGAAGGTTGGTTTTTTTCTCTTGTACTTTGTCTCCCCCCCCCCCCGACCCTTCATAAATCTAAAAAAATGCTGAAAGAGGAGTTAAACACCATGAACAAATTACTACAGGTAGATACGAATTGGATATAGGAGATCACCAAGGACTTTCAATTCACAGCTTTGGAATACGATAGATGGAAAAGAAGACAGAATTAGATCCTGTTGATTTCAGCGGAACGTTTAATGGGGTATCTCGTGTGATAATGTGCAGGTGATGTTTTCCGCACTATAACTAGATTCATTAATTGCATATAACCCCAATACAAACTGAAAAATTGATTGAAGTGGCATTAAAACCCATTAGAAATAGTTTGTTTGTTTGATGGTGTTTAACGCCACTTTCAGCAATTTTTCAGCTGTATCATGGCGTCCAGATTTTATTGGGGGAGGAAGCCGGAGTACCCGGAGAAAACCCCCGACCTGCGGTAGGAAAACTGGCAATCCTTGTCAATTAAGATTGGAGTCGAGTACACCCTGCCTGCAGTGAGAATCGAACCCACAATCTCAGTGTTGACAGACCACGTGATCAATAGTAGATGAACTACCTTGACCACTCGGCCACCGAGGCCCCTAGAAAAAGTAAAAGTAGATAAAAAGTGGATAAATGAACGGCAATAAGGACAAAGGACTTTTAATTCACAGGAAGTACACGTGAAAAACAAGACAGAATTTGGTCCTGTTGACTTCATCAGAACATATATAAAGGGTATCTCGTGAGATTCACCGAGAACGAGGCGGGGGGGGGGGGTAAGAGATATTTCTGTGATGTAATTGTATATTAAATGTGCCTTATTTATTCGTTAAATGCTTATTTATTACCTGACACTTTACTTTGATGAAAGGTAAAAATGAAAGACCAATAAAAGACCGACCTAATTATAATAAGCCGCGAACATGTAAATTTAGATTATGATTTTTATACGAAAATTACATTTTAAAAACAGGTAGGTTGTATAAAAAAATGTCTAAATCGTGAAAATCAGTGGTAAAATGCAATAGCAAATTGAAGGAAAATACATTATTTCTTTATAATAAAATAAAGTCATTAAAAGATATTGACTTTGATATATTTTAAGATTTTAAAATTTTTATGTGAAACTATTTAAAAATTGCAAGTTAGATTTAGAATAAAACATACCTTGGATCGTATATTAAGTCCTGAAAACTAACGCAAATTTAAAAAAGGTAAATGAAATTTTGAAAAATGTAATAGTAATACTAAAAAATAATTCAGTTAATTTAAAAAAAAATGTCATCACCAGTTTATTTAGTTTACAAAATAAAAAAAATCACAAAAGTTAATTATTTCATATCTATCGTTTCGCAAAAAATAAGGCTCTCCTAACATTTTTTGTTGTTGTTTATTTAAAATTCTGAAAATATTAAGTTCTTAGACTTTCCCTGAATGGAAATTGTCATGTGTGGGTTTTTTTCTTTGATATTCCTACGAAGGTCAATATGTATTTTATTCCATATTTAAAATATTTATTTTTATTGCAACAAATTAATTAAAAAACTTCTTGAGGCATTTAATTTGTTTGTTTTAATGGTGTTTAATTCCAATTTCAGCAATTTTTCAGCCATATCACGACGGCCAGATTTTATTGGCGGAGGGACATAGAAAACCCCGACCGAGGTAGGGAAACTGGCAATCCTTGTCTGTTACGATTAGAGTCGAACACAACATGCCCTCAGTGAGACTCAAACCCGAAACATGTGTTGACAGGCACCCGATCGCTAGAAGGCTAGCTACCTTAACCACTCCCTATAATATTATTAAAATGTATCATTGGTATGTTAATAATTAAAAAAATTAAAAAAACTGCATGCATCTTTCTTCGTTGTCACTTGCCGAAATCGTTATCTACGAAAGAACAGTTGTTTATGAATGAATTTCATTAGATCAACGTAATAGGGCAATAGTTAATCAATAAAGCACGATAATAAAAACACTAAGTACTTAGTACACAATATAAAGAAGTGTCAATGAACATTGGTGCGATACTTCGTCGGTGTAGTAGAAGCACATTTTCTAGTTCTAATGTTCCAGTCGGTGTAGTGGTAGCACATCCTCTAGTTCTAATGTTCCAGTCTGTGTAGTGGTAGCACATCCTCTAGTTCTAATGTTCCTGTCGGTGTAGTGGTAGCACATCCTCTAGTTCTAATGTTCCAGTGGGTGTAGTGGTAGCGCATCCTCTAGTTCTACTGTTCCAGTCGGTGTACTGGTAGCACATCCTGTAGTTTTAATGTTCCTGTCTGTGTAGTGGTAGCACATCCTCTAGTTCTAATGTTCCTGTCGGTGTAGTGGTAGCACAACCTGTAGTTCTAATGTTCTAGTCGGTGTAGTGGTAGCACATCTCTAGTTCTAATGTTCCAGTCGGTGTAGTGGTAGCACATCCTGTAGTTCTAATGTTCCTGTCGGTGTAGTGGTAGCACATCCTCTAGTTCTACTGTTCCAGTAGGTGTAGTGGTAGCACATCTTCTAGTTCTAATGTTCCAGTAGGTGTAGTGGTACACATCCTCTAGTTCTACTGTTCAGTCGGTGTAGTGGTAGAACATCCTCTAGTTATAATGTTCCAGTGGGTGTACTGGTAGCACATCCTCTAGTTCTAATGTTACAGTCGGTGTAGTGGTAGCACATCCTCTAGTTCTAATGTTCCTGTCGATGTAGTGGTAGCACATCCTCTAGTTCTAATGTTCCTGTCGGTGTAGTGGTAGCACATCCTCTAGTTCTACTGTTCCAGTCGGTGTAGTGGTAGCACATCCTCTAGTTCTAATGTTCTAGTCGGTGTAGTGGTAGCACATCCTCTAGTTCTAATGTTCCAGTCTGTGTAGTGGTAGCACATCCTCTAGTTCTAATGTTCCAGTCGGTGTAGTGGTAGCACATCCTCTAGTTCTAATGTTCCAGTCGGTGTACTGGTAGCACATCATACAGTTCTAATGTTCCAGTCGGTGTACTGGTAGCACATCCTCTAGTTCTAATGTTCCTGTCGGTGTAGTGGTAGCACATCTTCTAGTTCTAATGTTCCAGTGGGTGTAGTGGTAGCACATCCTCTAGTTCTACTGTTCCAGTCGGTGTAGTGGTAGCACATCCTCTAGTTCTAATGTTCTAGTCGGTGTAGTGGTAGCACATCTTCTAGTTCTAATGTTCCAGTGGGTGTACTGGTAGCACATCCTCTAGTTCTACTGTTCCAGTCGGTGTAGTGGTAGCACATCCTCTAGTTCTAATGTTCCAGTCGGTGTAGTGGTAGCACATCTTCTAGTTCTAATGTTCCAGTTGGTGCAGTGCTAGCACATCCTCTGGTTCTACTGTTCCAGTCGGTGTAGTGGTAGCACATTCTCTAGTTCTAATGTTCCAGTCGGTGTAATGGTAGCACATCTCTAGTTCTAATGTTCCAGTCGGTGTAGTGGTAACACATCCTCTAGTTCTAATGTTCCTGTCGGTGTAGTGGTAGCACATCCTCAAGTTCTAATGTTCCAGTCGGTGTACTGGTAGCACATCCTCTAGTTCTAATGTTCCAGTCGGTGTAGTGGTAGGACATCCTCTGGTTCTAATGTTCCAGTCGGTGTAGTAGTAGCACATCCTGTAGTTCTAATGTTCCAGTCGGTGTAGTGGTAGCACATCCTGTAGTTCTAATGTTCCAGTCGGTGTAGTGGTAGCACATCCTCTAGTTCTAATGTTCCAGTGGGTGTAGTGGTAGCACATCCTCTAGTTCTAATGTTCCTGTCGGTGTAGTGGTAGCACATCCTCTAGTTCTAATGTTCCAGTCGGTGTAGTGGTAGCACATCTTCTAGTTCTAATGTTCCAGTGGGTGTAGTGGTAGCACATCGTCTAATTCTACTGTTCCAGTCGGTGTAGTGGTAGCACATCTTCTAGTTCTAATGTTCTTGTCGGTGTAGTGGTAGCACATCTATAGTTCTAATGTTCCAGTCGGTGTAGTGGTAGCACATCCTCTAGTTCTAATGTTCCTGTCGGTGTAGTGGTAGCACATCCTCTAGTTCTAATGTTCCAGTCGGTGTACTGGTAGCACATCCTCTAGTTCTAATGTTCCACTCGGTGTAGGGGTTGCACATCCTGTAGTTCTAAAGTTCCAGTCGGTGTAGTGGTAGCACATCCTGTAGTTCTAATGTTCCAGTCGGTGTAGTGGTAGAACATCCTCTAGTTCTAATGTTCCTGTCGGTGTAGGGGTTGCACATCCTGTAGTTCTAATGTTCCAGTCGGTTTAGTGGTAGCACATCCTCTAGTTCTAATGTTCCAGTCGGTGTACTGGTAGCACATCCTCTAGTTCTAATGTTCCAGTCGGTGTACTGGTAGCACATCCTCTAGTTCTAATGTTCCAGTCGGTGTAGTAGTAGCACATCCTGTAGTTCTAATGTTCCAGTCGGTGTAGTGGTAGCACATCCTGTAGTTCTAATGTTCCAGTGGGTGTAGTGGTAGCACATCCTCTACTTCTAATGTTCCAATCGGTGTAGTGGTAGCACATCCTCTAGTTCTAATGTTCCAGTCGGTGTACTGGTAGCACATCCTCTAGTTCTAATGTACCAGTCGGTGTAGGGTTGCACATCCTCTAGTTCTAATGTTCCAGTCGGTGTAGGGGTTGCACATCCTCTAGTTCTAATGTTCCGGTCGGTGTAGTGGTAGCACATCCTCTAGTTCTAATGTTCCAGTCTGTGTAGTGGTAGCACATCCTCTAGTTCTAATGTTCCAGTCGGTGTACTGGTAGCACATCCTCTAGTTCTAATGTTCCAGTCGGTGTAGTGATAGCACATCCTCTAGTTCTAACGTTCCAGTCGGTGTAGTGGTAGCACATCCTCTAGTTCTAATGTTCCAGTCGGTGTAGTGGTAGCACATTCCATACAAATGTTCCAGTCGGTGTAGTGATAGCACATCCTGTAGTTCTAATGTTCCAGTCGGTGTAGTGATAGCACATCCTCTAGTTCTAATATTCCAGTCTGTGTAGTGGTAGCACATCCTCTAGTTCCAATGTTCCAGTCTGTGTAGTGGTAGCACATTCCATGCTAATGTTCCAGTCGGTGTAGTGATAGCACATCCTCTAGTTCTAATGTTCCAGTCGGTGTAGTGGTAGCACATCCTCTAGTTCTAATGTTCCAGTCGGTGTACTGGTAGCACATCCTCTAGTTCTAATGTTCCAGTCGGTGTAGTGGTAGCACATCCAATAGTTCTAATGTTCCAGCCGGTGTAGTGGTAGCACATCCTCTAGTTCTAATATTCCAGTCTGTGTAGTGGTAGCACATCCTCTAGTTCTAATGTTCCAGTCTGTGTAGTGGTAGCACATCCTCTAGTTCTACTGTTCCAGTCGGTGTAGTGGTAGCACATCCTCTAGTTCTAATGTTTCAGTCTGTGTAGTGGTAGCACATCCTCTAGTTCTAATGTTCCTGTCGGTGTAGTGGTAGCACATCCTCTAGTTCTAATGTTCCAGTCTGTGTAGTGGTAGCACATCCTCTAGTTCTAATGTTCCTGTCGGTGTAGTGGTAGCACATCCTCTAGTTCTAATGTTCCAGTCGGTGTAGTGGTAGCACATCTCTAGTTCTAATGTTCCAGTCGGTGTAGTAGAAGCACATCCTCTAGTTCTAATGTTCCAGTCTGTGTAGTGGTAGCACATCCTCTAGTTCTAATGTTCCAGTCTGTGTAGTGGTAGCACATCCTCTAGTTCTAATGTACCAGTCGGTGTAGTGGTAGCACATCCTCTAGTTCTAATGTTTCTGTCGGTGTGGTGGTAGCACATCCTCTAGTTGTAATGTTCCAGTCGGTGTAGTGGTAGCACATCTTCTAGTTGTAATGTTCCAGTCTGTGTAGTGGTAGCACATCCTCTAGTTCTAATGTTCCAGTCTGTGTAGTGGTAGCATATCTTCTAGTTCTAATGTTCCAGTCTGTGTAGTGGTAGCACATCCTCTAGTTCTAATGTTCCAGTCTGTGTAGTGGTAGCACATCCTCTAGTTCTAATGTACCAGTCGGTGTAGTGGTAGCACATCCTCTAGTTCTAATGTTCCAGTCGGTGTAGTGGTAGCACATCCTCTAGTTCTAATGTTCCAGTCTGTGTAGTGGTAGCACATCCTCTAGTTCTAATGTTTCTGTCGGTGTAGTAGAGGCACATCCTCTAGTTCTAATGTTCCAGTCTGTGTAGTGGTAGCACATCCTCTAGTTCTAATGTTTCTGTCGGTGTAGTAGAGGCACATCCTCTAGTTCTAATGTTCCTGTCGGTGTAGTGGTAGCACATCCCATACTAATGTTCCAGTCTAGTGCCGATGATGCTCTGTCCGAGTTTGCAAACCTGTCGTCTGGCACCTGCAGTGTATTGTTCTAGCTTGATTTCTGTGGCTTCCTGTGTTTTGTAGTTTCTGTGTGGTTAGGAACAAGTTAGTTTTGGCTCTGTGTTACTTGTGTTGCTTACAGTTAGTTAGCCTAACAGTAGTTTTTTCACCTTTGTTCTGTTACAAAGTCGTTGATTCTGTTTGATAGTCATTATTTTTACTTATTTGAATTTCTTAATTAAACACTTCAACACCTAAAACGTAGATTGATAATGAAAACACTTCAACACCTGTAACGTAGATTGATAATGAAAACACTTCAACACCTGTAACGTAGATTGATAATGAAAACACTTCAACGCCTGTAACGTAGATTGATAATGAAAACACTTCAACGCCTGTAACGTAGATTGATAATGAAAACACTTCAACGCCTGTAACGTAGATTGATAATGAAAACACTTTAACACCTGTAACGTAGATTGATAATGAAAACACTTCAACGCCTGTAACGTAGATTGATAATGAAAACACTTCAACACCTGTAACGTAGATTGATAATGAAAACACTTCAACGCCTGTAACGTAGATTGATAATGAAAACACTTCAACGCCTGTAACGTAGATTGATAATGAAAACACTTCAACGCCTGTAACGTAGATTGATAATGAAAACACTTCAACGCCTGTAACGTAGATTGATAATGAAAACACTTCAACGCCTGCAACGTAGATTGATAATGAAAATACTTCAACGCCTGTAACAACTCACACCATAACTATCTGAAACCTTCATAAAACAAAAACCAACTCATTTTGATTTTTTTTAAATAATTTAATCTTATTCACTGCAATAAAAATGAACATTTTCAATTTTTCTAACATTTTATTGCAAATTTAATAAATTGCGTAGCACAATCCTCGAATGAACAAGTAATTTGTATCAAGTACACAATACACTTGCCGACAGGTCCGAAAAATACAAGTTAGATAACAAAGCATGAATACTGTATAGATGCCCTCAGTGTTGTATAGAGTTTCTCAACAGATGTTTTAATTGGCCAGATACTTGATAAGGTGATTGGGTGATCGACGCTGGTTCAGATCTCCCATGAGCTACTGGTCAATTTGTTCCGTATCGTAGCACACACAAGACCAAATGTCTTCCCAAATCAATTGCAGACTCTGAAAGCCTAGAAAGATCAAGTTTGATTAATTTTGATCTTATATACGGAATCAAATGATGGGTAGTTTGGAGTCTGTTCAGAAGGATGGACATGTGTGGGTGGAAACCTAGATTTTAGTGAGTGAGAGTTACTTTTGCTAAGATCCCCTCCCCTTTCAGAAATGATATCCATTCAATGATCAAATATGTCTTCTTCAAGTCAGAACAATTGCTATAGTTGCTATATTTTAGGTTGTTGGTTCTAAAGTTTGCCTAGTTTTAGGTTGTTGGTTCTAAAGTTTGCCTAGATTTAGGTTGTTGGTTCTAAAGTTTGCCTAGTTTTAGGTTGTTGGTTCTAAAGTTTGCCTAGTTTTAGGTCGTTGGTTCTAAATTTTGCCTAGTTTTGGGTCGTTGGTTCTAAAGTTTGCCTAGTTTTAGGTCGTTGGTTCTAAAGTTTGCCTAGTTTTAGGTTGTTGGTTCTAAAGTTTGCCTAGTTTTAGGTTGTTGGTTCTAAAGTTTGCCTAGATTTAGGTTGTTGGTTCTAAAGTTTGCCTAGTTTTAGGTTGTTGGTTCTAAAGTTTGCCTAGTTTTAGGTCGTTGGTTCTAAATTTTGCCTAGTTTTGGGTCGTTGGTTCTAAAGTTTGCCTAGTTTTAGGTCGTTGGTTCTAAAGTTTGCCTAGTTTTAGGTTGTTGGTTCTAAAGTTTGCCTAGATTTAGGTTGTTGGTTCTAAAGTTTGCCTAGATTTAGGTTGTTGGTTCTAAAGTTTGCCTAGTTTTAGGTTGTTGGTTCTAAAGTTTGCCTAGTTTTAGAATGTTGGTTCTAAAGTTTGCCTAGATTTAGGTTGTTGGTTCTAAAGTTTGCCTAGTTTTAGGTTGTTGGTTCTAACGTTTGCCTAGTTTTAGGTTGTTGGTTCTAAAGTTTGCCTAGATTTAGGTTGTTGGTTCTAAAGTTTGCCTAGTTTTAGGTTGTTGGTTCTAAAGTTTGCCTAGTTTTAGGTTGTTGGTTCTAAAGTTTGCCTAGTTTTAGGTTGTTGGTTCTAAAGTTTGCCTAGTTTTAGGTTGTTGGTTCTAAAGTTTGCCTAGTTTTAGGTTGTTGGTTCTAAAGTTTGCCTAGATTTAGGTTGTTGGTTCTAAAGTTTGCCTAGTTTTAGGTTGTTGGTTCTAAAGTTTGCCTAGTTTTAGGTTGTTTGTTCTAAAGTTTGCCTAGTTTTAGGTTGTTGGTTCTAAAGTTTGCCTAGTTTTAGGTTGTTGGTTCTAAAGTTTGCCTAGTTTTAGGTTGTTGGTTCTAAAGTTTGCCTAGTTTTAGGTTGTTGGTTCTAAAGTTTGCCTAGTTTTAGGTTGCTGGTTCTAAAGTTTGCCTAGTTTTAGGTTGCTGGTTCTAAAGTTTGCCTAGTTTTAGGTTGTTGGTTCTAAAGTTTGCCTAGATTTAGGTTGTTGGTTCTAAGTTTGCCTAGTTTTAGGTTGTTGGTTCTAAAGTTTGCCTAGTTTTAGGTCGTTGGTTCTAAAGTTTGCCTAGTTTTAGGTCGTTGGTTCTAAAGTTTGCCTAGTTTTAGGTTGTTGGTTCTAAAGTTTGCCTAGATTTAGGTTGTTGGTTCTAAAGTTTGCCTAGATTTAGGTTGTTGGTTCTAAAGTTTGCCTAGTTTTAGGTTGTTGGTTCTAAAGTTTGCCTAGTTTTAGGTTGTTGGTTCTAAAGTTTGCCTTGTTTTAGGATGTTGGTTCTAAAGTTTGCCTAGTTTTAGGATGTTGGTTCTAAAGTTTGCCTAGTTTTAGGTTGTTGGTTCTAAATTTTGCCTAGTTTTAGGTTGTTGGTTCTAAAGTTTGCCTAGTTTTAGGTTGTTGGTTCTAAAGTTTGCCTAGTTTTAGGTTGTTGGTTCTAAAGTTTGCCTAGTTTTAGGTTGTTTGTTCTAAAGTTTGCCTAGTTTTAGGTTGTTGGTTCTAAAGTTTGCCTAGTTTTAGGTTGTTGGTTCTAAAGTTTGCCTAGTTTTAGGTTGTTGGTTCTAAGTTTGCCTAGTTTTAGGTTGTTGGTTCTAAAGTTTGCCTAGTTTTAGGTTGTTGGTTCTAAAGTTTGCCTAGTTTTAGGTTGCTGGTTCTAAAGTTTGCCTAGATTTAGGTTGTTGGTTCTAAAGTTTGCCTAGTTTTAGGTTGTTGGTTCTAAAGTTTGCCTAGTTTTAGGTTGTTGGTTCTAAAGTTTGCCTAGTTTTAGGTTGTTGGTTCTAAAGTTTGCCTTGTTTTAGGATGTTGGTTCTAAAGTTTGCCTAGTTTTAGGATGTTGGTTCTAAAGTTTGCCTAGTTTTAGGATGTTGGTTCTAAATTTTCCCTAGTTTTAGGTTGTTGGTTCTAAAGTTTGCCTAGTTTTAGGTTGTTGGTTCTAACGTTTGCCTAGTTTTAGGTTGTTGGTTCTAACGTTTGCCTAGTTTTAGGTTGTTGGTTCTAAAGTTTGCCTAGTTTTAGGTTGTTGGTTCTAAAGTTTGCCTAGTTTTAGGTTGTTGGTTCTAAAGTTTGCCTAGTTTTAGGTCGTTGGTTCTAAAGTTTGCCTAGTTTTAGGTCGTTGGTTCTAAAGTTTGCCTAGTTTTAGGTCGTTGGTTCTAAAGTTTGCCTAGTTTTAGGTCGTTGGTTCTAAAGTTTGCCTAGTTTTAGGTTGTTGGTTCTAAAGTTGATTTTATTACCTTCGTTCTGGAAATACGTGGACAATTATTATTAATTATAGGATAATTAATTGGGCGGAGTGAATATCCAAAATTTGATCACGAGTGCCGCATAACGCATCTGATTCAACGAGTGCGCGGAACTTGTTCCGCGCACGAGTTTAATCTGATGCTTTATGGGGCACGAGTGATCATAATTTGGATATTAACGATGCCCAATTGATTATCATATTTATTATATAGATCAAAATTGTTTACGTAAAATTTTAATGCTTAATCCTAAATTTTATGAACGGCGGATGAATATCTATATAGTACAAAACCAACTGACATTTTTGGCGGGAAAAAACCCGAGAGTGAAAATAAACGATAATTTTCACATGTGATTTACCGTGATTTCTGTCACTCGGAAAATTCGATATTTCATCTCTATCTATATAATAAATAACGTTCACTCATAAATAACCTTAAGGACTAGCTGTTTTTTATAATAATAATAATAATAATAATAATAATATTTATTAGTGTAAACACATTTACAATAAATGGTTATAACTCAAATAACAAACAAATAAAAAAAAAACTATCCAATAAACCAAATCTAGTCTTCTGGAGTGACGGTGATATTTTTAATTGATTCACACTTATCAATATATTCAATTAAAGCTTTAAGTAATATTAATGAGCTACTGTTTAAAATATGACGCAACTTATTAATTGTAATGGAAGTTATATTTATTTTTGTTATAAGTTCTTGTCTGTAACTGGTATAGGTTGGACAATAAATAAAAAAGTGTTCCTCATTTTCAATTTGAGAAGTAGTACATTTAGTACAAGTTCTATGATTTTGGGGTATATTTTTGTACCGTCCTCTCTCAATTGCAAGAGAATGGGCACTTATCCTATATTTACATATTTTAGATCTATCTGCTTTATATTTACAGATGTCTACATAAGGTGGTCTAACATTAAAATTTAGAATATAATTGTAAAACTCTAATTTTTTATTTTCTCTTAGAATGCTTTGTTGATTTTGGATGGCTTGGTCATGAATTCTTTGCTTAATCAAAGTCAAATTTTGTTTTATATTTTTAGGGGAAGAATTTAAATAGTTCAAACCTAGGTTCTGAGTGTTTTTCGTTACCAAGGAAATCCATTTGTTGTTTTGTGGAGTATTATTATAGATTTTATTGACAAGACTATTCTTTGAGTTAGATATATGGTCTAGGAATTTGAAAGTTAAGGTTAAGATCTTTGCCTTTAATGGATATCTATTAAGTTCCGACATGAATTTATTTTTCTGTTAACAAGTCTGTTATCTGTTTTCTTAAAAATTGATACTGTTGTTAACTTATATAATGAAGATAAAAACCCTGTTAGTTTGCTGGTAATAGTCAGTACACTGTTAACTTTATTTTATTCACCACTTTTGTAGATGTAATTGAGTCTTCCTATGAAGGGAGGACTGTACGTAAGATTCCATATTGATCCATACTAGTTACTATGGAAACACTGCTTAATGTATGCATATTCTCGCAGCTGTTATCTTAATTATCTAACAATGAAGGTTTATATACAAATTTCTGTTTTTTATTCATTTTTTTATGTGATGATGCTCTATATGATTTCTTCACTTATAAACCAGTTTCTTAGATTTTTTTTTTTGGTTTTGAAATTTTTGTCTTAATATTTATCGTTTAGAAGCCCAGATTATTCAGATGTTATTAGTCATCCGTCAAATGCTGAAAAATGGAAGAAAGACATAGACTTCATCTCAGAAACACATGATAAACCTGTAGTGACTATGCCAATTAACCTCTTTCTTGATGATACCTCTACCCATAAGAGTCGTAGATGGATGGCATTTCACTGCATTCAAATGCAGTTGTCTGGTAATTATTGGTCATAGTAAACTTATCAGGGGCTTTAAAGTAAAAACCAAATGATTGCACTATACCCACAACCATTTTTTACTGTTAAACTTCAGCTTTATTTCTTTGACTTAGAAATTTATATCTACCTTTATTAACAACAATACAGGTATACAATATTCTTACATATGTCAGAAAATATAAAATTTATTTGTATGAGCTTAAGAAACGGATAGAAATGCATGGCTTTTATCCTGCAAACAAAAAATACAAATTATATGCTAAAACACAAAGGTGCACTACCAGTTGATTTCCAACTAGAAATAATTTTCCACATGTATTCTAATGATAGCCTGATGTTATAAACAAATATTGTATTCAACAACTTGTTGTAAACCAGAACTAAATACAAACTATCATAAGAAGTTAGGGTTAGGGTATCAGAAGATTTATTCTGCATTGCCAAATAAAACAAAAGTTTATTTGGCTACCTTTATTGTACAGCAAATGTAATGATTGCGGGATAAACTTATATGTACAAGTATTTCTATATCAGATGTTTCATCGAGTACATGAATTGTATGATACAGTTAAAAACTAGAAGCTATATGAACTTTATTATTGAAGAGTGATTTTTGTATCGATTTTATTATAGGTCTACCACTGGATATTAGACATCAACAGGGTAACATCCAGTTTTTGGGAGCTTCAGAAAAAGTGGACATCATGGATGTTGCTAAAGTAGTTGTTGAAGACATAAAAGATCTTCAGTTGTTAGTATTTTGCAGTCAGTAACAATTTTGCATAACATTTTTCTCAGCAATGATAAACGATACAGTACTGAAATTTCATAAATAGCTTTGTATGCTCATGCCATAATGTGAGATTTATTTTCAGACTTTTCCGAGAGGCCTTAGTAGCCTAGTGGTTAAGGTAGTTAGTCATCTACTATTGACCAAGTGCATTCCAACTCTGAGGTTGCCTTTGAGTCTCACTGTGGGCAGGGTGTGTGCTCAACTTGATTGACAAGGAAAGCTGAAAGTGATGTTAAACAAAAAAAAAGACTTCTATGAATTAGCATTAGCTCACAGTAACTAATTTAATTTTTATTTAACCACTGATTATTGAAAAGAAGATATATAACCTATTGAATCTTACTACAACGTCAACGAAATGAATAGAGATATTGATTTTGGGGTTTAATTTTGTTTTGAAATGTAGAAATGGAATTGAAAGCTATGATGTAGCTTATAACAGACCATGCATTGTAAAGTCCTGTATTGACAATATAGTGGCTGATTTCAACATTCTTTCACTCTGCTGTAATCATCTGGGTGCAGCTGCTATTAAATACTGCCCAAGATGTAATGTAAGTATTTGATGTTTAGATTCTACATAATATATACTGTCATGCCTATTTTGTCCTATTAACTTGAACAAGTTTCAAATAATTACTACAATTTTACAGGACTTGTATATGATCAAAAGAAGAAAAAAATAAAGATAGGTTAGTTCACTATAGGTTTTGTCAGTTTTCTCTTGATTTTCTATAGGTTTTGCCAGTTTTCTCTTGATTTTCTATAGGTTTTGTCAGTTTTCTCTTGATTTTCTATAGGTTTTGTCAGTTTTCTCTTGATTTTCTATAGGTTTTGTATGGACAAATTAGAAGATAACTGTATTGTATTTGAAGATTTGCAAGCATCAATTGGTGATTTGATTGTCATAAATTGAGTTCAATGGTGATGTCAGCAAATTTTCAAGTATGTTATGGTTAAATGTATATCTGTTTTAATGCAAAAGCAATACAAATCTAAATTAAAGGAGTAAAATGTGAACATTCTTTTTACTGGAAATAACATCTGTGCTTGCTTTAACATCTGACAGTCTCAATCATGGAATATATATACCATCATATTATTCACATTGTCAAATCAGAATTGACGATACAGCAATTGTTGTATTAGAATTAGGAGATAACTGTATTGAATTTGAGGATTTTGAGGATTTTCCGGCATCAATTTGTGATTTGATGGTAGGAAATTGTGTTTACTGGCTACGCTTTACATGTTCAAATACATTATAGTTATCTCCATTCTAATGCTACAACAATAAAAAACTAAATTAACGTACATGTACTAACATGGGATTTTTTAATTACCGGAAATAACATCTGCTTGTGTCAATCTAATTAAAATTAAATCTTTCACAAGCTCCCCCTTTTTACTGGTAGTTACCCTCTTTTATGAAAACCTTCATAGGAATTGTTCTGCTCCTTATTGTGCCACTGCAGCTATTTTACTGCAGTACACAGTATATGACCATGGAATTTTGTCTGTCAATTTTATTTTAAAAAGCATGAGTCCACTTTAGACAAAAACATGTGTCTTTGACTAATGACTTTGGTATGATTGTATTTTACACAAACAAGATTTTGAGAATTCTTAGCTTTCCAGCACAAAGATGTGATGCCTTTATTCGATGATTATTAAGGTTATCAGTAGCAGGCATAAGTATCAAAATCTACTGACTGAATTACTAAATAAACAGCCTGTTTAAATTTAGTTTACATAATAGAGGTAATCTGAGAGGTTTCATTGAAAACTGGAATCTTTTTAATATTTATAAAAATTGCAATCTTTTATAGTTATTTTAAAAATAAACTTTTTAGATATCTTCTCCCCTCCCCTTAAAAAAATATGAATTAAAAAAAACTATTTTATCTTTTGATGGAAATGTTAATTATTGTGTTTTTTTTTAAGTACCTGGACAGCAGACAAGGAAAGGATTTCAAGCAATATGTAAGCCAAGGTATAGCTGTTTATATTTAATTTTGAGAAAAAACAAAAATTCATTTTAATTGAAGAGTACAATGATCAATATCACAATCTGGGTTGAAATTTAAAACAATTGTTTCATAAAAGTAACCCTGATTGTGATTTTGCTGATAGAATCCAGTTTTTGTTGGGAAAGGAAGTACCTGGAGAAAACCCCCGACCTGCCATAGGAAAACTGGCAATCCTTGTCAGTAAGGTTCAAGTTGAGTACACAAATAAAGCCTCATAAACAGAGGTTAATCATAGATATACATAATACATGTGACTAGCATGTGGTGATGGAATTTTTGTACCCAATAATCAGTTACTTGCCATACAGTCATAGTAAATAAATTATATACAGATGTCTTAGAACTGTGACAACCATTTAATGTATCTATCCAGCTTTGTGTCATTCATTTAACATCCTCAAATGGAAAAAGAAATTGCTGGCTGACATTTTGTTGAATTTGGCATGACACAAGAAAAAAAAACTAATTGCTTGATTATTTCAATTAGTTACAGGTTGCTCCCTTCAACATGCTTTTTGCTGGTGTACAACAACCTTATATCAGAATGATTACATGTATTGCAAAAGTAAGTTTCAGTTTTTAAGCTATCTATAGACACTACCACTTGAATTTTAGAAATGGGTTTAGACAAATTTCCTTCTTGTTCATTGAAATTAACTTACAAAAAGTCATTCCTGACATTAACAGATAAAGTATGTGAAATATCAGAAAATGGATAAATATGTAAATACATTGAATATAGGAAGCCATAGTGTCACAGTCTGGTAAATTTTATCACTTACTAGCATTTTTGAAAAATTACACTTTTGACTGCCATAAAAATGACACCTTATGATGTTTTCATTGTCGTGTTTTGACAAACTATAACAAAAATGGTGAATTATTGAAGTTTTACTGGGTACTCAAGTAGCAGATTATCTTTAATTTTCATATAATAATGAAATCCGTCGGTTAACCTTATTAAACAAGTACTTGTATTTATAGATTCAGAAAAAACAAAACTATACAAGTTTTTCACAGTCTGACATCGATACTTTGAGAGAAGATATAAGGTTATACCATCAGATGATAAATGAACATGCTCCAGAACTGAAGAAAAAAGCTAAAACCCATCTTTTGCTACATGTGGTAAAGTAATTTCTTTAAATTATATTAATGATAAACAGTACATTAATAACATTCTTTATTTGCATTGACAACAATGAAATACAGAGATTCCCCAGTGAAATAAATTACTGTAAATTGTATGTGCAATAAATTCAGTTTGTTCACTCCATGAAAATAACGTAAAATTGTATGTTTCGAAAGATGTAACTAGGTAACATTGATGCACAAGAACATTCAACACGAAATTCCTCTGAATTTTTGACAACACATTAAATATTTGTCAATGTAAATAAACAGGATAATCAATCCTTCATAGTGAATGTTGAGACTCAGTGAATTTTCTTTTCCCTATCTCATCTGAGGGCTGGCACCATTTGATGATTCTCATTTCATATAGCATTAATAATCTATAAAAAGGGGACATGAGACAGGAAAGTTTTGAGTTATTCAACTAATGTGTGTGAAATGAACAACATTTCTTGACTTAACATTTCAATAGTGTAAAAGCACTGTTATAACAAGTACAATTTTTTCTAAACATGTTCATAAGTAAGAAAGCTTAAAAGTTGCTCAGTGTTATGGACATGTGTATGATGTCGTATTTGAATACTCAATAAAAACCAGAATTTTTTAAATTTTAATATGGGGATGATAATAGACATAAAGATTGAAAAAATAGTAAACCAGCAATAAACTGTATTAAATGATCAGAGATTAATTATTTATTTTTCTTTCTTTAGATTGAGGATATTCAAAGACATGGCCCACCAATTGCTTATGAGGAAGACAGTTTTGAAAAAAATCATGGAGTCATGGGTCTGGAAACGGTCATATTTGCCGGACATGACCGAAATTTACACTAAAATGTCCGACTAAGATTTGCTCAAATCGGACATCTAAAAAGTAATATTTACATGCAATAATCATTTGTTGGATTTAATCCCTTCAATTTGTATTATAAATCAACCCTCAGGCTATTTCCTGTCGCTGACATGTGTTTATTGACCACCGACCGATTACGTCATAAGGTCAACAGGTGAACAGATCTGTTTCATCCATATCGTAAACATACTATTGCAACAACATTTTGAAGCAACAGAGATTGAATATAATAGATCAGTGTGATATAGTTTCTATATCACATTGCTAAGATAATAAGATAATTTTAAAGTACACGTGCAACTTTAATGAAAAACACGTGCGGTCAAAATTGTACACTACGCAAGCGCCATTGTGACTAAACGTTACATAAATCAAGAGAAAACCATTTTGAATAAAAATTCATTGAAAATAATTAGAACAAAAATGATTATTTCATTTAACAATAAAAACTTGTAAATAGCATCGATCGCTGAATGACGTATAAATTCAATTCGGGTCCGAACTTGTGTCAACTAGGTGACAACTTCCTATTTCCGGTTTATGAAAAACTCGCCTAGTCTCGATCATCCAGACGCTTAATTACATTTGTGCTTATATATGCGTCTGGGTGATCGAGACTAAAACTCGCCTTGATATTAGGTGTAGGACCACCAAATACAGGGAACCAGTCCAGAGGTTGTACGTAAAAGTAGTACTAGTCAACAGACAGGTTCACTCTTGCATCAAATAGAATTTGAAACGCACATGATACCAGAATAAATGTGGTATTTTTGGAAAGCTGAATATTCTAGGAAACTTGAGGATAAAGTTTTATTGGTTTTAAATGAACATAAAAATGTTGAGAGTCAATTAGGGACAAGCACTATTTTTGGACTGAAATAGAAAGTGAAAGTAGATTTTTAGACCACATGGACTTCAGGTTGAGCGTTTTTTCTTATATGCAATGAAACATATTGTGAAATTTTGACAGAATGTTCGGCCAGTGCATTTTTATAGGGGACAGAAGTGTCACTTAATTTGAAACAAAGGTAAATTTTCTAGGATAAGTCAAAATTATCAAATTTTAATATAGCCGAAGAGTAAAAAATCTATGGTGGTCCTACACCTGAAGAGGCCATAGACAGGTATATCAACTTCTATTTCTTTTGATAAAAATGGTACTGAAAGAAGGTAAATCACCAAGACTATCATTTTAATTGCTTATCAAAGCCAAAACCTATAGTGGGGGTCAAATTTCAGCCTAAATATGGTATTATGTAATATTGTATGAAATTATGGGGTCTGCAGTGGTCCGCGCTTAGTAGAATGTGCTTTAATTTAAATAAACTCCTGTTTTAGGTTTTGGATGTAATGAAAGGGTCAAAATGTATAAAACTAGAACTGGTAGACATTCTAGTATGCAGAAAAATAGTGTATTTAAGATGAATTTGTCAATTTTACACCTGCGGCTTAAGTCGGTTACATTGCTGGCATGGGTTAATACTAAAATTATTTATTTTCTAATCTGATGCTTGCTAAGGGTAAATATGTTAGTAAACTAGTAACCATATGCAATAATTGTACTTGTTAAGATAATTGGGCCTTGAGATGATGGTACTTCTGTCAAAAATTCCTTAAACATGAGCAGTAATGGGAAATTGGCCAATTTTTGCAATTTCATACCAAAGCAAGATATAATTTTGTTTCTTTGTATGCCAGTTTGAACTTTATTGGTTTTTTTTTAGTAAGGAATGATTATTTAACTATTAAGCTTAATGGAATAGTGAACGCATTTAATGAAATTCATAAAATTTTAGTCTCAGTTTAGAAACTATTAATGTACACCTCCAAAGTATAGTACAACTGAATATCAATAAATTTAAATTTGAACTCAAAAACTTTCTCAGGATGTACTAGGTGCATAATTAGGACAGTTTCATACTATTTTTCTTAATTGAAATGTATTTCAAGAGATAAAAGTCTTATCCCAACAGCTTGAAGGTACTCAGTATCTCACTTTGTAAAAAGGGGGGGGGGATGTGAAATTAACTAAAAAAGATGCAAAATTTATGATAAAATTATGTAATTAGTGCCTTTCTATGTGTGAAATAAGTCCATTTGTGTTGGATGTATATTGCCAACCTTGCTATTTACATCTGCAACTAAGAAATTGAAAAATTAAGGAATAATGCATTTCTTGATCACCAAGCTAATTTTTCATGATAACCCGCATGTGAGGTCTTTGTATGTTTTCATGCATTTCTTGAAAACTGCTGAAAGGAATTCAACAAAATTTTAGAATTTGTTTCGACTAACATAAATCTAAGACCAGGAAAAATTTTATTTAATTTGTTGAACAAAAACATCTTCTTTAGGTGTAGGACCACCAAATACAGGGAACCAGTCCAGAGGTTGTACGTAAAAGTAGTACTAGTCAACAGACAGGTTCACTCTTGCATCAAATAGAATTTGAAACGCACATGATACCAGAATAAATGTGGTATTTTTGGAAAGCTGAATATTCTAGGAAACTTGAGGATAAAGTTTTATTGGTTTTAAATGAACATAAAAATGTTGAGAGTCAATTAGGGACAAGCACTATTTTTGGACTGAAATAGAAAGTGAAAGTAGATTTTTAGACCACATGGACTTCAGGTTGAGCGTTTTTTCTTATATGCAATGAAACATATTGTGAAATTTTGACAGAATGTTCGGCCAGTGCATTTTTATAGGGGACAGAAGTGTCACTTAATTTGAAACAAAGGTAAATTTTCTAGGATAAGTCAAAATTATCAAATTTTAATATAGCCGAAGAGTAAAAAATCTATGGTGGTCCTACACCTGAAGAGGCCATAGACAGGTATATCAACTTCTATTTCTTTTGATAAAAATGGTACTGAAAGAAGGTAAATCACCAAGACTATCATTTTAATTGCTTATCAAAGCCAAAACCTATAGTGGGGGTCAAATTTCAGCCTAAATATGGTATTATGTAATATTGTATGAAATTATGGGGTCTGCAGTGGTCCGCGCTTAGTAGAATGTGCTTTAATTTAAATAAACTCCTGTTTTAGGTTTTGGATGTAATGAAAGGGTCAAAATGTATAAAACTAGAACTGGTAGACATTCTAGTATGCAGAAAAATAGTGTATTTAAGATGAATTTGTCAATTTTACACCTGCGGCTTAAGTCGGTTACATTGCTGGCATGGGTTAATACTAAAATTATTTATTTTCTAATCTGATGCTTGCTAAGGGTAAATATGTTAGTAAACTAGTAACCATATGCAATAATTGTACTTGTTAAGATAATTGGGCCTTGAGATGATGGTACTTCTGTCAAAAATTCCTTAAACATGAGCAGTAATGGGAAATTGGCCAATTTTTGCAATTTCATACCAAAGCAAGATATAATTTTGTTTCTTTGTATGCCAGTTTGAACTTTATTGGTTTTTTTTTAGTAAGGAATGATTATTTAACTATTAAGCTTAATGGAATAGTGAACGCATTTAATGAAATTCATAAAATTTTAGTCTCAGTTTAGAAACTATTAATGTACACCTCCAAAGTATAGTACAACTGAATATCAATAAATTTAAATTTGAACTCAAAAACTTTCTCAGGATGTACTAGGTGCATAATTAGGACAGTTTCATACTATTTTTCTTGATTGAAATGTATTTCAAGAGATAAAAGTCTTATCCCAACAGCTTGAAGGTACTCAGTATCTCACTTTGTAAAAAGGGGGGGGATGTGAAATTAACTAAAAAAGATGCAAAATTTATGATAAAATTATGTAATTAGTGCCTTTCTATGTGTGAAATAAGTCCATTTGTGTTGGATGTATATTGCCAACCTTGCTATTTACATCTGCAACTAAGAAATTGAAAAATTAAGGAATAATGCATTTCTTGATCACCAAGCTAATTTTTCATGATAACGCGCATGTGAGGTCTTTGTATGTTTTCATGCATTTCTTGAAAACCGCTGAAAGGAATTCAACAAAATTTTAGAATTTGTTTCGACTAACATAAATCTAAGACCAGGAAAAATTTTATTTAATTTGTTGAACAAAAACATCTTCTTTATGAAGAGGCCATAGACAGGTATATCAACTTCTATTTCTTTTGATAAAAATGGTACTGAAAGAAGGTAAATCACCAAGACTATCATTTTAATTGCTTATCAAAGCCAAAACCTATAGTGGGGGTCAAATTTCAGCCTAAATATGGTATTATGTAATATTGTATGAAATTATGGGGTCTGCAGTGGTCCGCGCTTAGTAGAATGTGCTTTAATTTAAATAAACTCCTGTTTTAGGTTTTGGATGTAATGAAAGGGTCAAAATGTATAAAACTAGAACTGGTAGACATTCTAGTATGCAGAAAAATAGTGTATTTAAGATGAATTTGTCAATTTTACACCTGCGGCTTAAGTCGGTTACATTGCTGGCATGGGTTAATACTAAAATTATTTATTTTCTAATCTGATGCTTGCTAAGGGTAAATATGTTAGTAAACTAGTAACCATATGCAATAATTGTACTTGTTAAGATAATTGGGCCTTGAGATGATGGTACTTCTGTCAAAAATTCCTTAAACATGAGCAGTAATGGGAAATTGGCCAATTTTTGCAATTTCATACCAAAGCAAGATATAATTTTGTTTCTTTGTATGCCAGTTTGAACTTTATTGGTTTTTTTTTAGTAAGGAATGATTATTTAACTATTAAGCTTAATGGAATAGTGAACGCATTTAATGAAATTCATAAAATTTTAGTCTCAGTTTAGAAACTATTAATGTACACCTCCAAAGTATAGTACAACTGAATATCAATAAATTTAAATTTGAACTCAAAAACTTTCTCAGGATGTACTAGGTGCATAATTAGGACAGTTTCATACTATTTTTCTTGATTGAAATGTATTTCAAGAGATAAAAGTCTTATCCCAACAGCTTGAAGGTACTCAGTATCTCACTTTGTAAAAAGGGGGGGGATGTGAAATTAACTAAAAAAGATGCAAAATTTATGATAAAATTATGTAATTAGTGCCTTTCTATGTGTGAAATAAGTCCATTTGTGTTGGATGTATATTGCCAACCTTGCTATTTACATCTGCAACTAAGAAATTGAAAAATTAAGGAATAATGCATTTCTTGATCACCAAGCTAATTTTTCATGATAACGCGCATGTGAGGTCTTTGTATGTTTTCATGCATTTCTTGAAAACCGCTGAAAGGAATTCAACAAAATTTTAGAATTTGTTTCGACTAACATAAATCTAAGACCAGGAAAAATTTTATTTAATTTGTTGAACAAAAACATCTTCTTTATGAAGAGGCCATAGACAGGTATATCAACTTCTATTTCTTTTGATAAAAATGGTACTGAAAGAAGGTAAATCACCAAGACTATCATTTTAATTGCTTATCAAAGCCAAAACCTATAGTGGGGGTCAAATTTCAGCCTAAATATGGTATTATGTAATATTGTATGAAATTATGGGGTCTGCAGTGGTCCGCGCTTAGTAGAATGTGCTTTAATTTAAATAAACTCCTGTTTTAGGTTTTGGATGTAATGAAAGGGTCAAAATGTATAAAACTAGAACTGGTAGACATTCTAGTATGCAGAAAAATAGTGTATTTAAGATGAATTTGTCAATTTTACACCTGCGGCTTAAGTCGGTTACATTGCTGGCATGGGTTAATACTAAAATTATTTATTTTCTAATCTGATGCTTGCTAAGGGTAAATATGTTAGTAAACTAGTAACCATATGCAATAATTGTACTTGTTAAGATAATTGGGCCTTGAGATGATGGTACTTCTGTCAAAAATTCCTTAAACATGAGCAGTAATGGGAAATTGGCCAATTTTTGCAATTTCATACCAAAGCAAGATATAATTTTGTTTCTTTGTATGCCAGTTTGAACTTTATTGGTTTTTTTTTAGTAAGGAATGATTATTTAACTATTAAGCTTAATGGAATAGTGAACGCATTTAATGAAATTCATAAAATTTTAGTCTCAGTTTAGAAACTATTAATGTACACCTCCAAAGTATAGTACAACTGAATATCAATAAATTTAAATTTGAACTCAAAAACTTTCTCAGGATGTACTAGGTGCATAATTAGGACAGTTTCATACTATTTTTCTTGATTGAAATGTATTTCAAGAGATAAAAGTCTTATCCCAACAGCTTGAAGGTACTCAGTATCTCACTTTGTAAAAAGGGGGGGGATGTGAAATTAACTAAAAAAGATGCAAAATTTATGATAAAATTATGTAATTAGTGCCTTTCTATGTGTGAAATAAGTCCATTTGTGTTGGATGTATATTGCCAACCTTGCTATTTACATCTGCAACTAAGAAATTGAAAAATTAAGGAATAATGCATTTCTTGATCACCAAGCTAATTTTTCATGATAACGCGCATGTGAGGTCTTTGTATGTTTTCATGCATTTCTTGAAAACCGCTGAAAGGAATTCAACAAAATTTTAGAATTTGTTTCGACTAACATAAATCTAAGACCAGGAAAAATTTTATTTAATTTGTTGAACAAAAACATCTTCTTTATGAAGAGGCCATAGACAGGTATATCAACTTCTATTTCTTTTGATAAAAATGGTACTGAAAGAAGGTAAATCACCAAGACTATCATTTTAATTGCTTATCAAAGCCAAAACCTATAGTGGGGGTCAAATTTCAGCCTAAATATGGTATTATGTAATATTGTATGAAATTATGGGGTCTGCAGTGGTCCGCGCTTAGTAGAATGTGCTTTAATTTAAATAAACTCCTGTTTTAGGTTTTGGATGTAATGAAAGGGTCAAAATGTATAAAACTAGAACTGGTAGACATTCTAGTATGCAGAAAAATAGTGTATTTAAGATGAATTTGTCAATTTTACACCTGCGGCTTAAGTCGGTTACATTGCTGGCATGGGTTAATACTAAAATTATTTATTTTCTAATCTGATGCTTGCTAAGGGTAAATATGTTAGTAAACTAGTAACCATATGCAATAATTGTACTTGTTAAGATAATTGGGCCTTGAGATGATGGTACTTCTGTCAAAAATTCCTTAAACATGAGCAGTAATGGGAAATTGGCCAATTTTTGCAATTTCATACCAAAGCAAGATATAATTTTGTTTCTTTGTATGCCAGTTTGAACTTTATTGGTTTTTTTTTAGTAAGGAATGATTATTTAACTATTAAGCTTAATGGAATAGTGAACGCATTTAATGAAATTCATAAAATTTTAGTCTCAGTTTAGAAACTATTAATGTACACCTCCAAAGTATAGTACAACTGAATATCAATAAATTTAAATTTGAACTCAAAAACTTTCTCAGGATGTACTAGGTGCATAATTAGGACAGTTTCATACTATTTTTCTTGATTGAAATGTATTTCAAGAGATAAAAGTCTTATCCCAACAGCTTGAAGGTACTCAGTATCTCACTTTGTAAAAAGGGGGGGGATGTGAAATTAACTAAAAAAGATGCAAAATTTATGATAAAATTATGTAATTAGTGCCTTTCTATGTGTGAAATAAGTCCATTTGTGTTGGATGTATATTGCCAACCTTGCTATTTACATCTGCAACTAAGAAATTGAAAAATTAAGGAATAATGCATTTCTTGATCACCAAGCTAATTTTTCATGATAACGCGCATGTGAGGTCTTTGTATGTTTTCATGCATTTCTTGAAAACCGCTGAAAGGAATTCAACAAAATTTTAGAATTTGTTTCGACTAACATAAATCTAAGACCAGGAAAAATTTTATTTAATTTGTTGAACAAAAACATCTTCTTTATGAAGAGGCCATAGACAGGTATATCAACTTCTATTTCTTTTGATAAAAATGGTACTGAAAGAAGGTAAATCACCAAGACTATCATTTTAATTGCTTATCAAAGCCAAAACCTATAGTGGGGGTCAAATTTCAGCCTAAATATGGTATTATGTAATATTGTATGAAATTATGGGGTCTGCAGTGGTCCGCGCTTAGTAGAATGTGCTTTAATTTAAATAAACTCCTGTTTTAGGTTTTGGATGTAATGAAAGGGTCAAAATGTATAAAACTAGAACTGGTAGACATTCTAGTATGCAGAAAAATAGTGTATTTAAGATGAATTTGTCAATTTTACACCTGCGGCTTAAGTCGGTTACATTGCTGGCATGGGTTAATACTAAAATTATTTATTTTCTAATCTGATGCTTGCTAAGGGTAAATATGTTAGTAAACTAGTAACCATATGCAATAATTGTACTTGTTAAGATAATTGGGCCTTGAGATGATGGTACTTCTGTCAAAAATTCCTTAAACATGAGCAGTAATGGGAAATTGGCCAATTTTTGCAATTTCATACCAAAGCAAGATATAATTTTGTTTCTTTGTATGCCAGTTTGAACTTTATTGGTTTTTTTTTAGTAAGGAATGATTATTTAACTATTAAGCTTAATGGAATAGTGAACGCATTTAATGAAATTCATAAAATTTTAGTCTCAGTTTAGAAACTATTAATGTACACCTCCAAAGTATAGTACAACTGAATATCAATAAATTTAAATTTGAACTCAAAAACTTTCTCAGGATGTACTAGGTGCATAATTAGGACAGTTTCATACTATTTTTCTTGATTGAAATGTATTTCAAGAGATAAAAGTCTTATCCCAACAGCTTGAAGGTACTCAGTATCTCACTTTGTAAAAAGGGGGGGGATGTGAAATTAACTAAAAAAGATGCAAAATTTATGATAAAATTATGTAATTAGTGCCTTTCTATGTGTGAAATAAGTCCATTTGTGTTGGATGTATATTGCCAACCTTGCTATTTACATCTGCAACTAAGAAATTGAAAAATTAAGGAATAATGCATTTCTTGATCACCAAGCTAATTTTTCATGATAACGCGCATGTGAGGTCTTTGTATGTTTTCATGCATTTCTTGAAAACCGCTGAAAGGAATTCAACAAAATTTTAGAATTTGTTTCGACTAACATAAATCTAAGACCAGGAAAAATTTTATTTAATTTGTTGAACAAAAACATCTTCTTTATGAAGAGGCCATAGACAGGTATATCAACTTCTATTTCTTTTGATAAAAATGGTACTGAAAGAAGGTAAATCACCAAGACTATCATTTTAATTGCTTATCAAAGCCAAAACCTATAGTGGGGGTCAAATTTCAGCCTAAATATGGTATTATGTAATATTGTATGAAATTATGGGGTCTGCAGTGGTCCGCGCTTAGTAGAATGTGCTTTAATTTAAATAAACTCCTGTTTTAGGTTTTGGATGTAATGAAAGGGTCAAAATGTATAAAACTAGAACTGGTAGACATTCTAGTATGCAGAAAAATAGTGTATTTAAGATGAATTTGTCAATTTTACACCTGCGGCTTAAGTCGGTTACATTGCTGGCATGGGTTAATACTAAAATTATTTATTTTCTAATCTGATGCTTGCTAAGGGTAAATATGTTAGTAAACTAGTAACCATATGCAATAATTGTACTTGTTAAGATAATTGGGCCTTGAGATGATGGTACTTCTGTCAAAAATTCCTTAAACATGAGCAGTAATGGGAAATTGGCCAATTTTTGCAATTTCATACCAAAGCAAGATATAATTTTGTTTCTTTGTATGCCAGTTTGAACTTTATTGGTTTTTTTTTAGTAAGGAATGATTATTTAACTATTAAGCTTAATGGAATAGTGAACGCATTTAATGAAATTCATAAAATTTTAGTCTCAGTTTAGAAACTATTAATGTACACCTCCAAAGTATAGTACAACTGAATATCAATAAATTTAAATTTGAACTCAAAAACTTTCTCAGGATGTACTAGGTGCATAATTAGGACAGTTTCATACTATTTTTCTTGATTGAAATGTATTTCAAGAGATAAAAGTCTTATCCCAACAGCTTGAAGGTACTCAGTATCTCACTTTGTAAAAAGGGGGGGGATGTGAAATTAACTAAAAAAGATGCAAAATTTATGATAAAATTATGTAATTAGTGCCTTTCTATGTGTGAAATAAGTCCATTTGTGTTGGATGTATATTGCCAACCTTGCTATTTACATCTGCAACTAAGAAATTGAAAAATTAAGGAATAATGCATTTCTTGATCACCAAGCTAATTTTTCATGATAACGCGCATGTGAGGTCTTTGTATGTTTTCATGCATTTCTTGAAAACCGCTGAAAGGAATTCAACAAAATTTTAGAATTTGTTTCGACTAACATAAATCTAAGACCAGGAAAAATTTTATTTAATTTGTTGAACAAAAACATCTTCTTTATGAAGAGGCCATAGACAGGTATATCAACTTCTATTTCTTTTGATAAAAATGGTACTGAAAGAAGGTAAATCACCAAGACTATCATTTTAATTGCTTATCAAAGCCAAAACCTATAGTGGGGGTCAAATTTCAGCCTAAATATGGTATTATGTAATATTGTATGAAATTATGGGGTCTGCAGTGGTCCGCGCTTAGTAGAATGTGCTTTAATTTAAATAAACTCCTGTTTTAGGTTTTGGATGTAATGAAAGGGTCAAAATGTATAAAACTAGAACTGGTAGACATTCTAGTATGCAGAAAAATAGTGTATTTAAGATGAATTTGTCAATTTTACACCTGCGGCTTAAGTCGGTTACATTGCTGGCATGGGTTAATACTAAAATTATTTATTTTCTAATCTGATGCTTGCTAAGGGTAAATATGTTAGTAAACTAGTAACCATATGCAATAATTGTACTTGTTAAGATAATTGGGCCTTGAGATGATGGTACTTCTGTCAAAAATTCCTTAAACATGAGCAGTAATGGGAAATTGGCCAATTTTTGCAATTTCATACCAAAGCAAGATATAATTTTGTTTCTTTGTATGCCAGTTTGAACTTTATTGGTTTTTTTTTAGTAAGGAATGATTATTTAACTATTAAGCTTAATGGAATAGTGAACGCATTTAATGAAATTCATAAAATTTTAGTCTCAGTTTAGAAACTATTAATGTACACCTCCAAAGTATAGTACAACTGAATATCAATAAATTTAAATTTGAACTCAAAAACTTTCTCAGGATGTACTAGGTGCATAATTAGGACAGTTTCATACTATTTTTCTTGATTGAAATGTATTTCAAGAGATAAAAGTCTTATCCCAACAGCTTGAAGGTACTCAGTATCTCACTTTGTAAAAAGGGGGGGGATGTGAAATTAACTAAAAAAGATGCAAAATTTATGATAAAATTATGTAATTAGTGCCTTTCTATGTGTGAAATAAGTCCATTTGTGTTGGATGTATATTGCCAACCTTGCTATTTACATCTGCAACTAAGAAATTGAAAAATTAAGGAATAATGCATTTCTTGATCACCAAGCTAATTTTTCATGATAACGCGCATGTGAGGTCTTTGTATGTTTTCATGCATTTCTTGAAAACCGCTGAAAGGAATTCAACAAAATTTTAGAATTTGTTTCGACTAACATAAATCTAAGACCAGGAAAAATTTTATTTAATTTGTTGAACAAAAACATCTTCTTTATGAAGAGGCCATAGACAGGTATATCAACTTCTATTTCTTTTGATAAAAATGGTACTGAAAGAAGGTAAATCACCAAGACTATCATTTTAATTGCTTATCAAAGCCAAAACCTATAGTGGGGGTCAAATTTCAGCCTAAATATGGTATTATGTAATATTGTATGAAATTATGGGGTCTGCAGTGGTCCGCGCTTAGTAGAATGTGCTTTAATTTAAATAAACTCCTGTTTTAGGTTTTGGATGTAATGAAAGGGTCAAAATGTATAAAACTAGAACTGGTAGACATTCTAGTATGCAGAAAAATAGTGTATTTAAGATGAATTTGTCAATTTTACACCTGCGGCTTAAGTCGGTTACATTGCTGGCATGGGTTAATACTAAAATTATTTATTTTCTAATCTGATGCTTGCTAAGGGTAAATATGTTAGTAAACTAGTAACCATATGCAATAATTGTACTTGTTAAGATAATTGGGCCTTGAGATGATGGTACTTCTGTCAAAAATTCCTTAAACATGAGCAGTAATGGGAAATTGGCCAATTTTTGCAATTTCATACCAAAGCAAGATATAATTTTGTTTCTTTGTATGCCAGTTTGAACTTTATTGGTTTTTTTTTAGTAAGGAATGATTATTTAACTATTAAGCTTAATGGAATAGTGAACGCATTTAATGAAATTCATAAAATTTTAGTCTCAGTTTAGAAACTATTAATGTACACCTCCAAAGTATAGTACAACTGAATATCAATAAATTTAAATTTGAACTCAAAAACTTTCTCAGGATGTACTAGGTGCATAATTAGGACAGTTTCATACTATTTTTCTTGATTGAAATGTATTTCAAGAGATAAAAGTCTTATCCCAACAGCTTGAAGGTACTCAGTATCTCACTTTGTAAAAAGGGGGGGGATGTGAAATTAACTAAAAAAGATGCAAAATTTATGATAAAATTATGTAATTAGTGCCTTTCTATGTGTGAAATAAGTCCATTTGTGTTGGATGTATATTGCCAACCTTGCTATTTACATCTGCAACTAAGAAATTGAAAAATTAAGGAATAATGCATTTCTTGATCACCAAGCTAATTTTTCATGATAACGCGCATGTGAGGTCTTTGTATGTTTTCATGCATTTCTTGAAAACCGCTGAAAGGAATTCAACAAAATTTTAGAATTTGTTTCGACTAACATAAATCTAAGACCAGGAAAAATTTTATTTAATTTGTTGAACAAAAACATCTTCTTTATGAAGAGGCCATAGACAGGTATATCAACTTCTATTTCTTTTGATAAAAATGGTACTGAAAGAAGGTAAATCACCAAGACTATCATTTTAATTGCTTATCAAAGCCAAAACCTATAGTGGGGGTCAAATTTCAGCCTAAATATGGTATTATGTAATATTGTATGAAATTATGGGGTCTGCAGTGGTCCGCGCTTAGTAGAATGTGCTTTAATTTAAATAAACTCCTGTTTTAGGTTTTGGATGTAATGAAAGGGTCAAAATGTATAAAACTAGAACTGGTAGACATTCTAGTATGCAGAAAAATAGTGTATTTAAGATGAATTTGTCAATTTTACACCTGCGGCTTAAGTCGGTTACATTGCTGGCATGGGTTAATACTAAAATTATTTATTTTCTAATCTGATGCTTGCTAAGGGTAAATATGTTAGTAAACTAGTAACCATATGCAATAATTGTACTTGTTAAGATAATTGGGCCTTGAGATGATGGTACTTCTGTCAAAAATTCCTTAAACATGAGCAGTAATGGGAAATTGGCCAATTTTTGCAATTTCATACCAAAGCAAGATATAATTTTGTTTCTTTGTATGCCAGTTTGAACTTTATTGGTTTTTTTTTAGTAAGGAATGATTATTTAACTATTAAGCTTAATGGAATAGTGAACGCATTTAATGAAATTCATAAAATTTTAGTCTCAGTTTAGAAACTATTAATGTACACCTCCAAAGTATAGTACAACTGAATATCAATAAATTTAAATTTGAACTCAAAAACTTTCTCAGGATGTACTAGGTGCATAATTAGGACAGTTTCATACTATTTTTCTTGATTGAAATGTATTTCAAGAGATAAAAGTCTTATCCCAACAGCTTGAAGGTACTCAGTATCTCACTTTGTAAAAAGGGGGGGGATGTGAAATTAACTAAAAAAGATGCAAAATTTATGATAAAATTATGTAATTAGTGCCTTTCTATGTGTGAAATAAGTCCATTTGTGTTGGATGTATATTGCCAACCTTGCTATTTACATCTGCAACTAAGAAATTGAAAAATTAAGGAATAATGCATTTCTTGATCACCAAGCTAATTTTTCATGATAACGCGCATGTGAGGTCTTTGTATGTTTTCATGCATTTCTTGAAAACCGCTGAAAGGAATTCAACAAAATTTTAGAATTTGTTTCGACTAACATAAATCTAAGACCAGGAAAAATTTTATTTAATTTGTTGAACAAAAACATCTTCTTTATGAAGAGGCCATAGACAGGTATATCAACTTCTATTTCTTTTGATAAAAATGGTACTGAAAGAAGGTAAATCACCAAGACTATCATTTTAATTGCTTATCAAAGCCAAAACCTATAGTGGGGGTCAAATTTCAGCCTAAATATGGTATTATGTAATATTGTATGAAATTATGGGGTCTGCAGTGGTCCGCGCTTAGTAGAATGTGCTTTAATTTAAATAAACTCCTGTTTTAGGTTTTGGATGTAATGAAAGGGTCAAAATGTATAAAACTAGAACTGGTAGACATTCTAGTATGCAGAAAAATAGTGTATTTAAGATGAATTTGTCAATTTTACACCTGCGGCTTAAGTCGGTTACATTGCTGGCATGGGTTAATACTAAAATTATTTATTTTCTAATCTGATGCTTGCTAAGGGTAAATATGTTAGTAAACTAGTAACCATATGCAATAATTGTACTTGTTAAGATAATTGGGCCTTGAGATGATGGTACTTCTGTCAAAAATTCCTTAAACATGAGCAGTAATGGGAAATTGGCCAATTTTTGCAATTTCATACCAAAGCAAGATATAATTTTGTTTCTTTGTATGCCAGTTTGAACTTTATTGGTTTTTTTTTAGTAAGGAATGATTATTTAACTATTAAGCTTAATGGAATAGTGAACGCATTTAATGAAATTCATAAAATTTTAGTCTCAGTTTAGAAACTATTAATGTACACCTCCAAAGTATAGTACAACTGAATATCAATAAATTTAAATTTGAACTCAAAAACTTTCTCAGGATGTACTAGGTGCATAATTAGGACAGTTTCATACTATTTTTCTTGATTGAAATGTATTTCAAGAGATAAAAGTCTTATCCCAACAGCTTGAAGGTACTCAGTATCTCACTTTGTAAAAAGGGGGGGGATGTGAAATTAACTAAAAAAGATGCAAAATTTATGATAAAATTATGTAATTAGTGCCTTTCTATGTGTGAAATAAGTCCATTTGTGTTGGATGTATATTGCCAACCTTGCTATTTACATCTGCAACTAAGAAATTGAAAAATTAAGGAATAATGCATTTCTTGATCACCAAGCTAATTTTTCATGATAACGCGCATGTGAGGTCTTTGTATGTTTTCATGCATTTCTTGAAAACCGCTGAAAGGAATTCAACAAAATTTTAGAATTTGTTTCGACTAACATAAATCTAAGACCAGGAAAAATTTTATTTAATTTGTTGAACAAAAACATCTTCTTTATGAAGAGGCCATAGACAGGTATATCAACTTCTATTTCTTTTGATAAAAATGGTACTGAAAGAAGGTAAATCACCAAGACTATCATTTTAATTGCTTATCAAAGCCAAAACCTATAGTGGGGGTCAAATTTCAGCCTAAATATGGTATTATGTAATATTGTATGAAATTATGGGGTCTGCAGTGGTCCGCGCTTAGTAGAATGTGCTTTAATTTAAATAAACTCCTGTTTTAGGTTTTGGATGTAATGAAAGGGTCAAAATGTATAAAACTAGAACTGGTAGACATTCTAGTATGCAGAAAAATAGTGTATTTAAGATGAATTTGTCAATTTTACACCTGCGGCTTAAGTCGGTTACATTGCTGGCATGGGTTAATACTAAAATTATTTATTTTCTAATCTGATGCTTGCTAAGGGTAAATATGTTAGTAAACTAGTAACCATATGCAATAATTGTACTTGTTAAGATAATTGGGCCTTGAGATGATGGTACTTCTGTCAAAAATTCCTTAAACATGAGCAGTAATGGGAAATTGGCCAATTTTTGCAATTTCATACCAAAGCAAGATATAATTTTGTTTCTTTGTATGCCAGTTTGAACTTTATTGGTTTTTTTTTAGTAAGGAATGATTATTTAACTATTAAGCTTAATGGAATAGTGAACGCATTTAATGAAATTCATAAAATTTTAGTCTCAGTTTAGAAACTATTAATGTACACCTCCAAAGTATAGTACAACTGAATATCAATAAATTTAAATTTGAACTCAAAAACTTTCTCAGGATGTACTAGGTGCATAATTAGGACAGTTTCATACTATTTTTCTTGATTGAAATGTATTTCAAGAGATAAAAGTCTTATCCCAACAGCTTGAAGGTACTCAGTATCTCACTTTGTAAAAAGGGGGGGGATGTGAAATTAACTAAAAAAGATGCAAAATTTATGATAAAATTATGTAATTAGTGCCTTTCTATGTGTGAAATAAGTCCATTTGTGTTGGATGTATATTGCCAACCTTGCTATTTACATCTGCAACTAAGAAATTGAAAAATTAAGGAATAATGCATTTCTTGATCACCAAGCTAATTTTTCATGATAACGCGCATGTGAGGTCTTTGTATGTTTTCATGCATTTCTTGAAAACCGCTGAAAGGAATTCAACAAAATTTTAGAATTTGTTTCGACTAACATAAATCTAAGACCAGGAAAAATTTTATTTAATTTGTTGAACAAAAACATCTTCTTTATGAAGAGGCCATAGACAGGTATATCAACTTCTATTTCTTTTGATAAAAATGGTACTGAAAGAAGGTAAATCACCAAGACTATCATTTTAATTGCTTATCAAAGCCAAAACCTATAGTGGGGGTCAAATTTCAGCCTAAATATGGTATTATGTAATATTGTATGAAATTATGGGGTCTGCAGTGGTCCGCGCTTAGTAGAATGTGCTTTAATTTAAATAAACTCCTGTTTTAGGTTTTGGCTGTAATGAAAGGGTCAAAATGTATAAAACTAGAACTGGTAGACATTCTAGTATGCAGAAAAATAGTGTATTTAAGATGAATTTGTCAATTTTACACCTGCGGCTTAAGTCGGTTACATTGCTGGCATGGGTTAATACTAAAATTATTTATTTTCTAATCTGATGCTTGCTAAGGGTAAATATGTTAGTAAACTAGTAACCATATGCAATAATTGTACTTGTTAAGATAATTGGGCCTTGAGATGATGGTACTTCTGTCAAAAATTCCTTAAACATGAGCAGTAATGGGAAATTGGCCAATTTTTGCAATTTCATACCAAAGCAAGATATAATTTTGTTTCTTTGTATGCCAGTTTGAACTTTATTGGT
Source organism: Limnoperna fortunei (assembly GCA_944474755.1). Taxonomy (NCBI): domain Eukaryota; kingdom Metazoa; phylum Mollusca; class Bivalvia; order Mytilida; family Modiolidae; genus Limnoperna; species Limnoperna fortunei. The sequence goes on along the minus strand of OX104114.1, from coordinate 295,562 downwards.
TTTTTTTTAGTAAGGAATGATTATTTAACTATTAAGCTTAATGGAATAGTGAACGCATTTAATGAAATTCATAAAATTTTAGTCTCAGTTTAGAAACTATTAATGTACACCTCCAAAGTATAGTACAACTGAATATCAATAAATTTAAATTTGAACTCAAAAACTTTCTCAGGATGTACTAGGTGCATAATTAGGACAGTTTCATACTATTTTTCTTGATTGAAATGTATTTCAAGAGATAAAAGTCTTATCCCAACAGCTTGAAGGTACTCAGTATCTCACTTTGTAAAAAGGGGGGGGATGTGAAATTAACTAAAAAAGATGCAAAATTTATGATAAAATTATGTAATTAGTGCCTTTCTATGTGTGAAATAAGTCCATTTGTGTTGGATGTATATTGCCAACCTTGCTATTTACATCTGCAACTAAGAAATTGAAAAATTAAGGAATAATGCATTTCTTGATCACCAAGCTAATTTTTCATGATAACGCGCATGTGAGGTCTTTGTATGTTTTCATGCATTTCTTGAAAACCGCTGAAAGGAATTCAACAAAATTTTAGAATTTGTTTCGACTAACATAAATCTAAGACCAGGAAAAATTTTATTTAATTTGTTGAACAAAAACATCTTCTTTATGAAGAGGCCATAGACAGGTATATCAACTTCTATTTCTTTTGATAAAAATGGTACTGAAAGAAGGTAAATCACCAAGACTATCATTTTAATTGCTTATCAAAGCCAAAACCTATAGTGGGGGTCAAATTTCAGCCTAAATATGGTATTATGTAATATTGTATGAAATTATGGGGTCTGCAGTGGTCCGCGCTTAGTAGAATGTGCTTTAATTTAAATAAACTCCTGTTTTAGGTTTTGGATGTAATGAAAGGGTCAAAATGTATAAAACTAGAACTGGTAGACATTCTAGTATGCAGAAAAATAGTGTATTTAAGATGAATTTGTCAATTTTACACCTGCGGCTTAAGTCGGTTACATTGCTGGCATGGGTTAATACTAAAATTATTTATTTTCTAATCTGATGCTTGCTAAGGGTAAATATGTTAGTAAACTAGTAACCATATGCAATAATTGTACTTGTTAAGATAATTGGGCCTTGAGATGATGGTACTTCTGTCAAAAATTCCTTAAACATGAGCAGTAATGGGAAATTGGCCAATTTTTGCAATTTCATACCAAAGCAAGATATAATTTTGTTTCTTTGTATGCCAGTTTGAACTTTATTGGTTTTTTTTTAGTAAGGAATGATTATTTAACTATTAAGCTTAATGGAATAGTGAACGCATTTAATGAAATTCATAAAATTTTAGTCTCAGTTTAGAAACTATTAATGTACACCTCCAAAGTATAGTACAACTGAATATCAATAAATTTAAATTTGAACTCAAAAACTTTCTCAGGATGTACTAGGTGCATAATTAGGACAGTTTCATACTATTTTTCTTGATTGAAATGTATTTCAAGAGATAAAAGTCTTATCCCAACAGCTTGAAGGTACTCAGTATCTCACTTTGTAAAAAGGGGGGGGATGTGAAATTAACTAAAAAAGATGCAAAATTTATGATAAAATTATGTAATTAGTGCCTTTCTATGTGTGAAATAAGTCCATTTGTGTTGGATGTATATTGCCAACCTTGCTATTTACATCTGCAACTAAGAAATTGAAAAATTAAGGAATAATGCATTTCTTGATCACCAAGCTAATTTTTCATGATAACGCGCATGTGAGGTCTTTGTATGTTTTCATGCATTTCTTGAAAACCGCTGAAAGGAATTCAACAAAATTTTAGAATTTGTTTCGACTAACATAAATCTAAGACCAGGAAAAATTTTATTTAATTTGTTGAACAAAAACATCTTCTTTATGAAGAGGCCATAGACAGGTATATCAACTTCTATTTCTTTTGATAAAAATGGTACTGAAAGAAGGTAAATCACCAAGACTATCATTTTAATTGCTTATCAAAGCCAAAACCTATAGTGGGGGTCAAATTTCAGCCTAAATATGGTATTATGTAATATTGTATGAAATTATGGGGTCTGCAGTGGTCCGCGCTTAGTAGAATGTGCTTTAATTTAAATAAACTCCTGTTTTAGGTTTTGGATGTAATGAAAGGGTCAAAATGTATAAAACTAGAACTGGTAGACATTCTAGTATGCAGAAAAATAGTGTATTTAAGATGAATTTGTCAATTTTACACCTGCGGCTTAAGTCGGTTACATTGCTGGCATGGGTTAATACTAAAATTATTTATTTTCTAATCTGATGCTTGCTAAGGGTAAATATGTTAGTAAACTAGTAACCATATGCAATAATTGTACTTGTTAAGATAATTGGGCCTTGAGATGATGGTACTTCTGTCAAAAATTCCTTAAACATGAGCAGTAATGGGAAATTGGCCAATTTTTGCAATTTCATACCAAAGCAAGATATAATTTTGTTTCTTTGTATGCCAGTTTGAACTTTATTGGTTTTTTTTTAGTAAGGAATGATTATTTAACTATTAAGCTTAATGGAATAGTGAACGCATTTAATGAAATTCATAAAATTTTAGTCTCAGTTTAGAAACTATTAATGTACACCTCCAAAGTATAGTACAACTGAATATCAATAAATTTAAATTTGAACTCAAAAACTTTCTCAGGATGTACTAGGTGCATAATTAGGACAGTTTCATACTATTTTTCTTGATTGAAATGTATTTCAAGAGATAAAAGTCTTATCCCAACAGCTTGAAGGTACTCAGTATCTCACTTTGTAAAAAGGGGGGGGATGTGAAATTAACTAAAAAAGATGCAAAATTTATGATAAAATTATGTAATTAGTGCCTTTCTATGTGTGAAATAAGTCCATTTGTGTTGGATGTATATTGCCAACCTTGCTATTTACATCTGCAACTAAGAAATTGAAAAATTAAGGAATAATGCATTTCTTGATCACCAAGCTAATTTTTCATGATAACGCGCATGTGAGGTCTTTGTATGTTTTCATGCATTTCTTGAAAACCGCTGAAAGGAATTCAACAAAATTTTAGAATTTGTTTCGACTAACATAAATCTAAGACCAGGAAAAATTTTATTTAATTTGTTGAACAAAAACATCTTCTTTATGAAGAGGCCATAGACAGGTATATCAACTTCTATTTCTTTTGATAAAAATGGTACTGAAAGAAGGTAAATCACCAAGACTATCATTTTAATTGCTTATCAAAGCCAAAACCTATAGTGGGGGTCAAATTTCAGCCTAAATATGGTATTATGTAATATTGTATGAAATTATGGGGTCTGCAGTGGTCCGCGCTTAGTAGAATGTGCTTTAATTTAAATAAACTCCTGTTTTAGGTTTTGGATGTAATGAAAGGGTCAAAATGTATAAAACTAGAACTGGTAGACATTCTAGTATGCAGAAAAATAGTGTATTTAAGATGAATTTGTCAATTTTACACCTGCGGCTTAAGTCGGTTACATTGCTGGCATGGGTTAATACTAAAATTATTTATTTTCTAATCTGATGCTTGCTAAGGGTAAATATGTTAGTAAACTAGTAACCATATGCAATAATTGTACTTGTTAAGATAATTGGGCCTTGAGATGATGGTACTTCTGTCAAAAATTCCTTAAACATGAGCAGTAATGGGAAATTGGCCAATTTTTGCAATTTCATACCAAAGCAAGATATAATTTTGTTTCTTTGTATGCCAGTTTGAACTTTATTGGTTTTTTTTTAGTAAGGAATGATTATTTAACTATTAAGCTTAATGGAATAGTGAACGCATTTAATGAAATTCATAAAATTTTAGTCTCAGTTTAGAAACTATTAATGTACACCTCCAAAGTATAGTACAACTGAATATCAATAAATTTAAATTTGAACTCAAAAACTTTCTCAGGATGTACTAGGTGCATAATTAGGACAGTTTCATACTATTTTTCTTGATTGAAATGTATTTCAAGAGATAAAAGTCTTATCCCAACAGCTTGAAGGTACTCAGTATCTCACTTTGTAAAAAGGGGGGGGATGTGAAATTAACTAAAAAAGATGCAAAATTTATGATAAAATTATGTAATTAGTGCCTTTCTATGTGTGAAATAAGTCCATTTGTGTTGGATGTATATTGCCAACCTTGCTATTTACATCTGCAACTAAGAAATTGAAAAATTAAGGAATAATGCATTTCTTGATCACCAAGCTAATTTTTCATGATAACGCGCATGTGAGGTCTTTGTATGTTTTCATGCATTTCTTGAAAACCGCTGAAAGGAATTCAACAAAATTTTAGAATTTGTTTCGACTAACATAAATCTAAGACCAGGAAAAATTTTATTTAATTTGTTGAACAAAAACATCTTCTTTATGAAGAGGCCATAGACAGGTATATCAACTTCTATTTCTTTTGATAAAAATGGTACTGAAAGAAGGTAAATCACCAAGACTATCATTTTAATTGCTTATCAAAGCCAAAACCTATAGTGGGGGTCAAATTTCAGCCTAAATATGGTATTATGTAATATTGTATGAAATTATGGGGTCTGCAGTGGTCCGCGCTTAGTAGAATGTGCTTTAATTTAAATAAACTCCTGTTTTAGGTTTTGGATGTAATGAAAGGGTCAAAATGTATAAAACTAGAACTGGTAGACATTCTAGTATGCAGAAAAATAGTGTATTTAAGATGAATTTGTCAATTTTACACCTGCGGCTTAAGTCGGTTACATTGCTGGCATGGGTTAATACTAAAATTATTTATTTTCTAATCTGATGCTTGCTAAGGGTAAATATGTTAGTAAACTAGTAACCATATGCAATAATTGTACTTGTTAAGATAATTGGGCCTTGAGATGATGGTACTTCTGTCAAAAATTCCTTAAACATGAGCAGTAATGGGAAATTGGCCAATTTTTGCAATTTCATACCAAAGCAAGATATAATTTTGTTTCTTTGTATGCCAGTTTGAACTTTATTGGTTTTTTTTTAGTAAGGAATGATTATTTAACTATTAAGCTTAATGGAATAGTGAACGCATTTAATG
>OX104114.1:190533-290318 GCA_944474755.1 Limnoperna fortunei | reverse complement strand
AGTAATTCTAAGAAAATAATTTCCTTACTATACATAGTCAATGCAAAGATAAACAAAGGACTAGTGACATCACCAGTGTTGGTTTTACATAGATTGCGGTAAACTCATTGCGTTTCAACATTGATTCCATAGTGGAAATCTTCCAAATCTTCCATTACTAGGCGATACAAAGGTTGGTATATAAATATGAATACATCTAGAGTACTATCAAGCATTTTGTGTAATATCAAACACTCTCTGATATATCAAGACATTCTATTTTATAGACCATAATGATGTATTATCAAACATTCTAGATAATATTATTATGTCACTGCGAACATTCCCTGGAATATAAAACATTCTATGTAATAAATTCTATCTAGTATCAAATATTCAAACATTCTATGTAATATCATACAATCAAATGTTGTATGTAATATCAAACTTACAAACATTCGTTGCAATCAAACATTTAATTCTACGTAATATATAGCATCGACCATTCTCTATAATAGCAAACATTCAACACTATAAAATAGTTGTTTATATCAACATATGTAGCTAAATGTTTTTATTAACGTAAGACTCTAACACATACACATTTTTATTGCGCTTCAATAAGACACGTGACATCTCGATAATTTACATTTCAAACCAGCTCATTTAAGAAAAAATTGACAGTCATTTCTAGCGTTTTAGAATTCTTCGATCATGAAAACTCTTAAAGAATGACGCATAAACAACCTTGAAATATTCCGTTGTAATTTTATTGTTCATTAGTCAACAATCTTACAGACCTTGTAACCTTCTAATTACTGCTTTTGCCATCGTTAAGTTAACGCTTCAATACAGTACTTATGGTGAATGACTAATAGCTAAGCAGCTATATAGACAATTAATTCAGTCATAGAGTCACAGGCGTGAAAAGAGCAGGAAGGTGCATTTAATTTAATATTGTACGTCCGTTTAAACTGTTGTATAAAAATCTCTTATTACAATTTGAAGTTACATTTAGCAAACATCAGCACAAACAAGTGTTGTCTTTTGTCAATTATGCTATGTCGTTATGACCAGATTGGTATACTTAAATATACTTATATTAAAAGTTCTTATTGTATGACATAACTCATGTGCCTGGAAATAGTATCGTTAAACAAGGCAATACGCATATACGAAAGCTAACAGGATATAAAAGCACGGTGAAATTTAGATAAAAGTATGTTATCAGAAGTAACAGATGAAATATAGGTAGAGAAACAATTTTTTATAGAAGGAGCATGTAATCTGAAGGAAACCGAAATACAACAACGGATAATAGATTAAAGTGACCGAGTGCAACGTTCGTCTCCAGTGGCAATCATTACCACTGATATTATCAATAATTTTAAAGAGCAATATAATTTAAAAGGCGCTCGTGCTAATCCGGTTACAAAAGTAATGCACATGAAATGTACAGCGTATTAATCCATTGTTTAAAACTACATCGTTTGATTAAATGATCTGTTAACTCTGTGTTAAAGACCTTTAATTTTGTATATAACATTGTTTTAACCAAGATACAGTTTTTATTGAAGTGAACTGTATCCAACACCAAGTTCAATTGATTCCTCAACATTCGGAATAACTTTGGCGACAAGAAAACATTGATTAAAATGATAAAGTTATCTATTATCATCACATGTCGTGGTTCATTGGCGGTTATTCTGTAACAATTGGACATACTGAAGGACGTTTTATATATTAGTAGGTGGGGCTGATATATTGTTAAAGCAATTTTTAAGGCTTTCACCCAAAATTTCCCAAGCTACAATTATGTTGGAACAGAGAACACGATACGTCACAAACACACATCAGAAAAGTAAAAACATAAAAATATAAACTCCTCAATTATAAAATAACCTATCAAATTTAAATATATACATATATATATATATATATATATATATATATATATATATATATATATATATATATATATATATATATATATATATATATATATATATATATATATATATATATATATATATATATATATATATATATATATATATATATATATATATATATATATATATATATATTACTATATATTTACAAGATTTAAGTATATTACAACCGCAATAATTATACAGATTAAGGAAATCTATATCATTACAGCGGGAACAACACAGACAATATATATTTAATAGTTTTATAGGGTTATTACGTGATTTTATTATTCCATATTTGATTTGTTTTTTTTCAAACAAAACATTATTTAGAAAGTATTGACACTTCATAACAAACAACAAATGACAAATATTTTCTAAACAGCGTAACGGTATTCAGTGAACACGTATTAGATGCAGTGAAAGTCCTTCAAAGTGTTTTATGTATAGGTAAACAGAGACCTTATTAGCGACGATTATAATTATCACGCTTAGTGGTAAAACCATTAATTTATTTAACCGCGGAATTTTAAACACACGTTATTCTCCATTTAGTCTGCTACGTGATGGCGTCAGCTCTAACCTCTAACCTATGATAAATTCACTGCAATTAGGACCAATTACTGCAAGCGACAGCATATAAGAGATTAAAGCGATAGTGTCGGAGTTATCGTAGGCGATCATGATCTGATAGAATTCATTTACCTCATATACTTTACTTTTTTAACTGACATGAACAATTAACCAACAATAGTAATATTTGAAAATACAATGAAAAACAATTTTCTAATGTACTGCACTCGAGCTAAAGATCACATAAATTTCTTTCACACTTGATAAAACGTTCCGATTCTTTTCACAGCCCACGAATTATCCTCATTGACAGATTACGGAGGTTAACATGTATTTTAACGGCAAGAATTTGACAATATACTTATAAGGATATGTTTGTGATTTTGACACTTAAAGGAGTTATGCACCTATAGAACTAATTCATTAAAAAGATTTTGATCCATGCTAAGTGCACATATATATTTTCAACAAATATAAGCCTGCTAATTTCCTGATAATATATCAATTTCGTTTATATAAAGACCAAATACAAACCTCGGTTTGACATTACAGATGATGTTTTATATTGCAAGGAACATTGTTTATTACATATTGTTACATTTAGTGCTTTAAAACTTTGTTTCTGTAATAAAATCTAGAAAATCAGTGCAAATGCGAGAATATCTAATCAACTATGATATACCGGTATTTGGAATATTACATGCCAAAATCTATTTCATATGTTACCTATCAACATGAGAACAACATGTAACGTACATTTTGACATTATTCGCACATACAATATTAACTACAATTTTTCTGTATTTTCGCCATATTTTGAATTCATAAAAGAAACTATTCATCGATAAGAGGAGCGCATTTTGAACCCATGGAAAATCCAGTTAGTCGAACATAAATGTTGCCAAGCAAACAGTTAATTGTATTATTTATATTACTTAAAGTCCGATTGAAAACTGTTTTTATAAGAAACATTGGTAAAAAGTGTTTACGTTGCTTACAACATATAACATTACTAGAAATTATATGGTTAAGAAAGGATCATTTAATTGAGCTTGAAATGTTCTCTATCATTAAAGTACGTGGAAGAGCAGAAATATCAACAGAGCAGAATGTAAAGTCGAGAAATATCAACAGAGCAGGATGCAAAGTCGAAAAATATCAACAGAGCGGGATGTAAAGTCGAGAAATATCAACAGAGCAGGATGTAAAGTGGAGAAATATCAACAGAGCAGGATGTAAAGTGGAGAAATATCAACAGAGCAGGATATAAAGTCGAGAAATATCATCAGAGCAGGATGTAAAGTCGAGAAATATCAACAGAGCAGGATGTAAAGTCGAGAAATATCAACAGAGCATGATGTAAAGTCTACGCTTTTGACATTTCAGACTGAAATAATGTACAATTACTGACTGATAAAGGTCGCAATCGGGATTTCGCAACTGGAGAAATGTAATATACATTTTTGAGGGTTGCGAAATCTTGATAGCGACCGCATACCAAAGTCAGTAACTTTTTATTATGGGCTATAACCAATCAATCCTCTATCGTAGTAAATCTATCAGCAGAGGACGCGTCTATTGTTGTTGTACATGAATCAGATCAGAAAACAGGCCAATCTTGGATTCTGCTTGACCGCTTGTGCGGACAAAACTACTCATACTTTGATGCAATTTAAGTACTGTTTCACTATTTCATGACTCGAAGTAGTTGTTAGACCAATAAAAGACACGCAAATTTCTATTTATGTAATAATTGTTAATAATTACAAACTGTCGGAGATCCCGTTGGGGCATAACATTAATCTGACATTTGGTTATTGAACTGATAGTTATTTAGGTATCATGTAGGTATTTTATAGTATTAGAGCAATGACTTCGTTATAATATAAAACAGGGTTACGGGATGCATATTGGGGAGTATTATCCCGAGACGAATTTTAAAGATACGAGCTTACGAGTGCAATATATACTTTACTTTGAATAATATTCCACAAAATGCATGCAATAACCCAATTATTGTATAGCAAAGCATTGATTTGGCTGACAAGTGCAATTTTGTTATTTATGACCTCGTTAATTTTGAAGCATATTTGCACTCGTGCAATATCGACATTTATTGTCCGCTTACTTTAGATTTTTCTAGATTATTTTCTTTTGGAAATATGTTATTATGTTGCTATGCAATTATTAACAAATATTAAAATATTTCAGTAAATTCTTGCTACTGTGGTTCAACCATTAGGTAGTCCTTCCTTTTAGAGGCGTTGTGTGGAAATTCAGCCTTAACACCACTAGAAAGAAGGAAACATTTTAAGTAATATGCTGTATTGGTCAAAATGAAATATGTATAACTCAGCGGGAAAGTTGTTATCGCACTCTTATGAGTCTGTGTACCTAAGCCTGCTGAAGTGTTATCGCACTCTTATGAGGCTGTGTACCTAAGCCTACTGAAGTGTTATCGCACTCTTATAAGGCTGTGTACCTAAGCCTACTGAAGTGTTATCGCACTCTTATGAGGCTGTGTACCTAAGCCTACTGAAGTGTTATCGCACTCTTATGAGGCTGTGTACCTAAGCCTACTGAAGTGTTATCGCACTCTTATGAAGCTGTGTACCTAAGCCTACTGAAGTATTATCGCACTCTTATGAAGCTGTGTACCTAAGCCTACTGAAGTGTTATCGCACTCTTATGAGGCTGTGTACCTAAGCCTACTGAAGTGTTATCGCACTCTTATGAGGCTGTGTACCTAAGCCTGCTGAAGTGTTATCGCACTCTTATGAGGCTGTGTACCTAAGCCTACTGAAGTGTTATCGCACTCTTATGAGTCTGTGTACCTAAGCCTGCTGAAGTGTTATCGCACTCTTATGAAGCTGTGTACCTAAGCCTACTGAAGTGTTATCGCACTCTTATGAAGCTGTGTACCTAAGCCTACTGAAGTATTATCGCACTCTTATGAGTCTGTGTACCTAAGCCTGCTGAAGTGTTATCGCACTCTTATGAAGCTGTGTACCTAAGCCTACTGAAGTGTTATCGCACTCTTATGAAGCTGTGTACCTAAGCCTACTGAAGTATTATCGCACTCTTATGAGGCTGTGTACCTAAGCCTACTGAAGTGTTATCGCACTCTTATGAAGCTGTGTACCTAAGCCTACTGAAGTATTATCGCACTCTTATGAGTCTGTGTACCTAAGCCTGCTGAAGTGTTATCGCACTCTTATGAAGCTGTGTACCTAAGCCTACTGAAGAGTTATCGCACTCTTATGAGGCTGTGTACCTAAGCCTACTGAAGTATTATCGCACTCTTATGAGGCTGTGTACCTAAGCCTACTGAAGTGTTATCGCACTCTTATGAAGCTGTGTACCTAAGCCTACTGAAGTGTTATCGCACTCTTATAAGGCTGTGTACCTAAGCCTACTGAAGTGTTATCGCACTCTTATGAAGCTGTGTACCTAAGCCTACTGAAGTGTTATCGCACTCTTATGAAGCTGTGTACCTAAGCCTACTGAAGTGTTATCGCACTCTTATGAGGCTGCGTACCTAATGCCTGCTGAAGTGTTATTGCACTCTTATGAGGCTGTGTACCTAAGCCTACTGAAGTGTTATCGCACTCTTATGAGGCTGTGTACCTAAGCCTACTGAAGTATTATCGCACTCTTATGAAGCTGTGTACCTAAGCCTACTGAAGTGTTATCGCACTCTTATGAGGCTGTGTACCTAAGCCTACTGAAGTGTTATTGCACTCTTATGAGGCTGTGTACCTAAGCCTACTGAAGTGTTATCGCACTCTTATGAGGCTGTGTACCTAAGCCTACTGAAGTGTTATCGCACTCTTATGAGGCTGTGTACCTAAGCCTACTGGAGTGTTATCGCACTCTTATGAGGCTGTGTACCTAAGCCTACTGAAGTGTTATCGCACTCTTAAGAGGCTGTGTACCAAAGCCTACTGAAGTGTTATCGCACTCTTATGAGGCTGTGTACCTAAGCCTACTGAAGTGTTATCGCACTCTTATGAAGCTGTGTACCTAAGCCTACTGAAGTATTATCGCACTCTTATGAAGCTGTGTACCTAAGCCTACTGAAGTGTTATCGCACTCTTATGAGGCTGTGTACCTAAGCCTGCTGAAGTGTTATTGCACTCTTATGAGGCTGTGTACCTAAGCCTACTGAAGTGTTATCGCACTCTTATGAGGCTGTGTACCTAAGCCTACTGAAGTGTTATCGCACTCTTATGAAGCTGTGTACCTAAGCCTACTGAAGTATTATCGCACTCTTATGAATCTGTGTACCTAAGCCTGCTGAAGTGTTATCGCACTCTTATGAGGCTGTGTACCTAAGCCTACTGAAGTGTTATCGCACTCTTATGAAGCTGTGTACCTAAGCCTACTGAAGTGTTATCGCACTCTTATAAGGCTGTGTACCTAAGCCTACTGAAGTGTTATCGCACTCTTATGAAGCTGTGTACCTAAGCCTACTGAAGTGTTATCGCACTCTTATGAAGCTGTGTACCTAAGCCTACTGAAGTGTAATCGCACTCTTATGAGGCTGCGTACCTAAGCCTGCTGAAGTGTTATTGCACTCTTATGAGGCTGTGTACCTAAGCCTACTGAAGTGTTATCGCACTCTTATGAGGCTGTGTACCTAAGCCTACTGAAGTATTATCGCACTCTTATGAAGCTGTGTACCTAAGCCTACTGAAGTGTTATCGCACTCTTATGAGGCTGTGTACCTAAGCCTACTGAAGTGTTATTGCACTCTTATGAGGCTGTGTACCTAAGCCTACTGAAGTGTTATCGCACTCTTATGAGGCTGTGTACCTAAGCCTACTGAAGTGTTATCGCACTCTTATGAGGCTGTGTACCTAAGCCTATTGAAGTGTTATCGCACTCTTATGAGGCTGTGTACCTAAGCCTGCTGAAGTGTTATCGCACTCTTATGAGGCTGTGTACCTAAGCCTACTGAAGTGTTATTGCACTCTTATGAGGCTGTGTACCTAAGCCTGCTGAAGTGTTATCGCACTCTAATGAGGCTGTGTACCTAAGCCTACTGAAGTGTTATCGCACTCTTATGAAGCTGTGTACCTAAGCCTACTGAAGTGTTATCGCACTCTTATGAGGCTGCGTACCTCAGCCTGCTGAAGTGTTATTGCACTCTTATGAGGCTGTGTACCTAAGCCTACTGAAGTGTTATCGCACTCTTATGAGGCTGTGTACCTAAGCCTACTGAAGTGTTATCGCACTCTTATGAGGCTGTGTACCCAAGCCTACTGAAGTGTTATTGCACTCTTATGAGGCTGTGTACCTAAGCCTACTGAAGTGTTATCGCACTCTTATGAGGCTGTGTACCTAAGCCTACTGAAGTGTTATCGCACTCTTATGAGGCTGTGTACCTAAGCCTACTGGAGTGTTATCGCACTCTTATGAGGCTGTGTACCTAAGCCTACTGAAGTGTTATCGCACTCTTATGAGGCTGTGTACCTAAGCCTACTGAAGTGTTATCGCACTCTTATGAGGCTGTGTACCTAAGCCTACTGAAGTGTTATCGCACTCTTATGAAGCTGTGTACCTAAGCCTACTGAAGTGTTATCGCACTCTTATGAAGCTGTGTACCTAAGCCTACTGAAGTATTATCGCACTCTTATGAAGCTGTGTACCTAAGCCTACTGAAGTGTTATCGCACTCTTATGAGGCTGTGTACCTAAGCCTGCTGAAGTGTTATTGCACTCTTATGAGGCTGTGTACCTAAGCCTACTGAAGTGTTATCGCACTCTTATGAGGCTGTGTACCTAAGCCTACTGGTGTTATCGCACTCTTATGAAGCTGTGTACCTAAGCCTACTGAAGTATTATCGCACTCTTATGAATCTGTGTACCTAAGCCTGCTGAAGTGTTATCGCACTCTTATGAGGCTGTGTACCTAAGCCTACTGAAGTGTTATCGCACTCTTATGAAGCTGTGTACCTAAGCCTACTGAAGTGTTATCGCACTCTTATGAGGCTGTGCACCTAAGCCTATTGAAGTGTTATCGCACTCTTATGAGGCTGTGTACCTAAGCCTGCTGAAGTGTTATCGCACTCTTATGAGGCTGTGTACCTAAGCCTACTGAAGTGTTATTGCACTCTTATGAGGCTGTGTACCTAAGCCTGCTGAAGTGTTATCGCACTCTAATGAGGCTGTGTACCTAAGCCTACTGAAGTGTTATCGCACTCTTATGAAGCTGTGTACCTAAGCCTACTGAAGTGTTATCGCACTCTTATGAGGCTGTGTACCTAAGCCTGCTGAAGTGTTATTGCACTCTTATGAGGCTGTGTACCTAAGCCTACTGAAGTGTTATCGCACTCTTATGAGGCTGTGTACCTAAGCCTACTGAAGTGTTATCGCACTCTTATGAGGCTGTGTACCTAAGCCTGCTGAAGTGTTATTGCACTCTTATGAGGCTGTGTACCTAAGCCTACTGAAGTGTTATTGCACTCTTATGAAGCTCTGTACCTAAGCCTGCTTAAGTGTTATCGCACTCTTATGAGGCTGTGTACCTAAGCCTACTGAAGTGTTATCGCACTCTTATGAGGCTGTGTACCTAAGCCTGCTGAAGTGTTATCGCACTCTTATGAGGCTGTGTACCTAAGCCTACTGAAGTGTTATAGCACTCTTATGAAGCTGTGAACCTAAGCCTACTGAAGTGTTATCGCACTCTTATGAGGCTGTGTACCTAAGTCTACTGAAGTGTTATCGCACTCTTATGAGGCTGTGTACCTAAGCCTACTGAAGATCTTTTGAGGCTGTGTACCTTAGCCTACTGAAGATCTTATGAGGCTGTGTACCTAAGCCTACAGAAGATCTTATGAGGCTGTGTACCTAAGCCTACTGAAGATCTTATGAGGCTGTGTACCTAAGCCTGCTGAAGTGTTATTGCACTCTTATGAGGCTGTGTACCTAAGCCTACTGAAGTGTTATCGCACTCTTATGAGGCTGTGTACCTAAGCCTACTGAAGTGTTATCGCACTCTTATGAGGCTGTGTACCTAAGCCTGCTGAAGTGTTATTGCACTCTTATGAGGCTGTGTACCTAAGCCTACTGAAGATCTTATGAGGCTGTGTACCTAAGCCTACTGAAGATCTTATGAGGCTGTGTACATAAGCCTACTGAAGATCTTATGAGGCTGTGTACTTAAGCCTACTGAAGATCTTATGAAGCTGTGTACCTAAGCCTACTGAAGATCTTATGAGGCTGTGTACCTAAACCTACTGAAGATCTTATGAGGCTGTGTACCTAAACCTACTGAAGATCTTATGAGGCTGTGTACTTAAACCTACTGAAGATCTTATGAGGCTGTGTACTTAAGCCTACTGAAGATCTTATGAAGCTGTGTACCTAAGCCTACTGAAGATCTTATGAGGCTGTGTACCTAAACCTACTGAAGATCTTATGAGGCTGTGTACCTAAACCTACTGAAGATCTTATGAGGCTGTGTACCTAAACCTACTGAAGATCTTATGAGGCTGTGTACTTAAGCCTACTGAAGATCTTATGAAGCTGTGTACCTAAGCCTGCTGAAGATCTTATGAGGCTGTGTACCTAAACCTACTGAAGATCTTATGAGGCTGTGTACCTAAGCCTACTCAAGATCTTATGAGGCTGTGTACCTAAGCCTACTCAAGATCTTATGAGGTTGTGTACCTAAGCCGACTGAAGAAGAAAGAAAAGTTACTGGCTCAGACCTTCAAGTTCACATTTTGCTTCATTGATTATGTCTTGTCTGAACTATCATAAATTCGGTGACTATTTGCATTTGTCTACTTTAGCGGGCTTAAAATTAAAGACATCGGCAATACGCTGTGGTCGGACTGTTTACTCAGACCTACTAGTATACTTGAAGAAAGTACAAACTAGATTCTACGACAAACGTAATGGTTTTAACTTTTTAATTGTCAACGTTCCGTTCATTGATAGCAACATTCCAGTAACTCCGGGGAATAGTGTGTACATTACACACTTTTATACGTTTTGCTAGATTCTGCGATCGGTATTTGTTCTGGTTTGTCCGTTTCATTTCTATTTGTGTGTACATGTTAGGTATATTTAAAACAGAAAATCATTTTTAATTTTAGTAAGAAATAAGCATAAAATATTTGATGCTACATGTAGGTAATTATTCCTCTATTTTTAATCTGGAACATATAAATCAAGGTTGATTTATACTAATCCCAGTATGCATGTACTTAAATATTTCCAATTTGACTGTACAATTTTCAGTTAATTACTTGCCACATTTTTTCACTAGTTGTTCGACTTTCATAACAAGTGATTTATTTCATTTGAAGTCAATCAAAATGAAGGAATCAAAATAAGCAAGGCTAAATAATTTATTTCATTTGTAATTTTATATTAAATAATATTCAAGATGTGTAATATTGACGACATGTCTCCATTTGTTGTACACTGAACTATCAGTTTTAATCTAAAGTTAATAATTCAGCGCCTATAATATTTTAAGAATAAATGTTATAGGTTATTCGTGTTGTGTCAAACATTACAATCTACAGATGCGATGACAACATTTTAATAAATGACCTGCAAAATCCGCCATTAAACTGTATAGATATGTATCATCCAAGGTCTTTTTACAGTTTTAATTTGATTCTACGGATAAGCTGTTTAATCACTTAACCCAAGGTGTTGATTGCCCATAACGGATTAATCTATCCTCTCTGGCATTTCTTTTGTCCAAATCTCAGCGTTTACACGGCTTATTTAGTCTTTCTTTTGTTTAATTTTGATCAATTATTCGGCATTTTGATTTAACCTATCAACAGCTTTTACAAAACTATGATCTACCATCTCACAATGTTCTGGACCAAATTGCTTGAACAATTCAAATTTGAAATCTGATTTGGACACACATCTTTAATCTGCAATTCACAAATTAGCACCTTATCAAAGTATATTTACCTTAAAAATTAGAATAATAGAGAAATCAGTTAGAACGAGTTAGTGACATTGGAGGTGTTAGCACAACTCTAACTTTCACAATTATTATTATCAAACTAACCATAACAAAGTGGCAAAAATAACAAACTCAAATTATATAAAATATTTCGGACCAGTAGATCCCTAAATATTTTCTAGTGTTAATTTGAGCATACATCTTAAATTCTTTTCATATTTTCGTAACATTCAATAAGTAGACGACAGGTCAACTCTTGAAGTGTCCTTACTTTCAGATCGTTATATTTCCGTTATAGTTATGCCATCGTGATATACTGATAAAAATGTCAAATCACGTTAACATGATGCATTTCTTAGAACTATCAACTGAGGCATGGTAACTTCTATAGACATTATTTTTTCAGAAATAAACATTAATCTCGTTTATCAAGAGAAAAGCTATTTAATACATATAAACTAAGTTATTAAAGTAAACGGACAATTACTATACGAGTTTTTTTTTTAATAAAATGTCATCAAAGATGCTAAGGTTACAAAATTTACTTATACGCGCGTTTCGTCAAATAAAGACTCATCAGTGGATGAAACAATACGCTTTTTAGGAGTCAAACTTTAAACACGAAAAATTCACTTGCATGGAGTTAATTAAATGAAATCGGTTTAAAATAGATTCCAACTAAATGTTGAAGAAATAGTCTCATAGACGAGCCACGAAATTATAGCCGCCGTAACTAAAATAACAAATCAAACCATCACATAAATTATGTGTTCAGGAAGGACGATAACAATGACGACCATTGTAAAGAAGTCGCAGACAGTAAGCACAGTTTACTGTTCCAGATAAATTGGATAGAGCAGTGAAGACACGGTATATGCTCATCTTTCTACAGATAAATTGGATAGAGCAGTGAAGACACGGTATATGCTCTTCTTTCTACAGATAAATTGGATAGAGCAGTGAAGACACGGTATATGCTCGCCTTTCTACAGATAAATTGGATAGAGCAGTGAAGACACGGTATATGCTCGTCTTTCTATAGGTGTTGATATCAACTGCCTGATTAATTGCTTATATTATTCGGGCGTTTAAACACGAAAACATTGTTAAACGTTTGAATAATTGTTATTAAACGTTTTTTTACAGTGAGATACTATTGTCCTGTAGATAATGGATATTGAATTGGAAGATCAGGTAGGTAAATGTGTGTAGTGGTACTCTGAGAATCACGAAGATAAAATGTGATTATATGATATAATATTTCGTATTGAAAATGATATGTTTTATTTGACCATTAGCGATATAAATATAACTTAAAAGTTATTATTAAACAAATTAAGACTTACTGTCTCTTCTTTTAACGTTTTTGTTTGGCGTTGCCATTCAATTATTTCTTATTATAAGACAAATGACAGGGTATATAAGGACCCGAAATCAGAATAACTGGCACAAAAGCAAATAAAATTACAAAAGTAGCAATCAATACCACATGCACTATAAAAAAGAAGTCAACCCGTTTGTTCTGATAGATTAATATTAACAGATTATGGGGTATCTTATACAAATCATTATCATTGATAACTACAACGATTATCGAGTACAGTAACTGTAGATAGTTAGTTTAATCTACTGATTAAAACTATAGTGTGTCATCGAACCCTACTCAAAAATAGTGTGCTCGTTGAAGTTGAGTGACAATACATTACATTACATTACCTTATTTCTTCTGGGTACTGCGTCCTCGTCCACCAGTAAGAACCGTGCGCCGTATTTAGCAGCAGAAGAGCAAATGTTCATAAATGGCAATAATTTGATACATATATCACATTAATTGAAAACACGTCGTTTGGGACTGAACAACTGTTGTTTTACCTGCAGTAAAGTCAGTAAGGCTACCTAATTACGTACATTTATAGAGTTAAGTGCAAAACAACCACAAAAAATGTCCAAATGTATTATAACAAACAATTTATACTCTATAAACAATTATTATAACAATTTATCGGTAATTTGTACATTTTCCCTTTGATGTGTACCGGTGATAAAGTCAGTAACAACGTACTGGCATTTATCACCGAATTTATCGGGTCAGTAGATTGCGGAGGAATCTAACTATGATTACCTCACAATAACTAACAGAATGTTCATAAATAAACAAACGTGTAAGCAAGATAAAATAAACAAACAATCTACCCCACCCCCCCCCCCCCCCCCTACGAACACAACGCGACCACCAGAGCTCCGTTTTCGCAGCTACCTTCCGTTAACAATGATACAGTTTAAATAATCTGAACAATCCCGAATTCCTGTTCATTCACCACAAGAACTTGCGAATGACCTCGCCATTTTTGGGGGTTAATCCGACAAATCACAAAACTGTAATAGGATTATTACGGCAGGAAAATTCGGCATACACAAGAACCTACAACTCATCGCATTTATGCATTGGAATTACAATTGGAATTTATAAATAAATGATGACGATGTGTAAATTGTATCTCCCCTGGCCACTGCAAAGTACTGAAAATTAAAAATAACACAGCACCAAACAGTTACCAGAAATAATAACGATATAAAATACAAAATATAGAAAACATTAAAAGGGGAAACTGGCACTCAATTGGAAAATCGGTCAGAAACGTTGGGTATTGGCAACATAAATTTGAAATACGGTTCGTCAAAGAGCAAAATATTAAAAACACAAAATGTGACACCCCATTTAAAAGATTCTCATTCACAAACCATTACATAAACGATGAAAAAAAGACTTGCCTTACAGGAGGATCAATGAAAAAACACGTCCATTCATCACGCCACATTCCGATTGAATGACGTTGACGCTAAATGACGTAGCAAACCGTTTTTCACAGATCACTTCGACCAAAAAAGTAGTTCCTTAAAAAATATGGCCTAAATTGACCAAAAATACTCTTTTTGAAAATTACCGATAAAAGGAATATAGGACATTTTGTTTGTGATACAGACTTTATCACGGCTTAACGTATCAGGTTCGCCCTACGGGCTCACCTGATACTGGCCGTAGGGCGAACCTGATACGTTATCACGGCTTAACGTATCAGGTTCGCCCTACGGGCTCACCTGATACTGGCCGTGATAAAGTCTGTATCACAAACAAAATGTCCTATATTCCATATATATCGAAAATAGTACATGACCCTCTATTTTTATCCCAAGACCCCTAAATTACCCGTGACGTAGTCAGAGGCAAATAAGAGTCAAGTGATGATGCCAGGGCATATATGGACAAGGTCAAGAATTATTCTTTTTATCGCGTACTTTAAATAACTTAAAATGTAAACAGACAAGATTGCAAATACTGAAAGTGCTTTAGCATGAAAGGTTCAATATGGATACATAAAGCAGAGTTTCTGAGCTCATAATACAAGATTGACATAAGATATATAACTTTAACATGCATATCTTATCTCATATGTAAGTGTAACAATTACATATAATTTTAACCTCTTTACTTGAACAAAAATAAAATCTTACAGATACCATTCTGTAGTCGAATATCAAATTGTTGACGAGTATAACGTAATTTTTTGTTCTTACAAGCAAACACATATAGCAAGATGTGTCAGTATATTCTGAAGCCAGCATGTCGTTTGTATGTCCGATCTTAAATTTAACTTGTACTTAAATAAGTGCATTTCCGGCTGCACAAAGTTATACGTATGATATGTCTACTAGTAGTAAAATTGTATTTTTTAATTTGCAAATACAGTAAGTAAGCAAAAGAATTATAAATAAAATATTGTTCTATTTAAAACGACTCAATACCAATGTAAATTATAAAATGCCAACACAAATACATAGCCCGATTTTTTGGTATTCCGCATGTATAACCGACGTTTAATGTTGATGCGAAGACATTTCATATTTAAAGACAGTAAATTTATATTGTTTAAAAATAATTCGGCTGACTGTGATGATTTGTAGCCTTGTATATTTGCATTTTAAGCAATAACGAACATAATTCACATCTCTATTTCTTTTACGTGCCTTTGCAAAGTATGGACCATTGCTGTTGTTGCTGGTTTTTTTTTTTGTTTTAAATGCCTGTACAAAGTTGTACAAAGTCAGGGCCATTTTGTTGTTGTTGTTGTTGTTGTTGTTGTTGCTTTCATTTTGGTTATTTGTTCCCAAGTTTGCCAGTTTTTTTAACTTTGAATTGTGGATTGTCTTTTTAGCAGTTTCCTTTGTGTTCGGTATTTTGTTATTACATGTACGTTCATTTAATGGCTTTTTGTAAATTTATTGAATTTGTCTGATACACGTATTTTTCAATGTTATGACAAATGTCTAAAAATGATATTTGGCATATTGCTGGATTTTAGCCAAAAAGTATTTATCGTACAATTAAATACTGGAATAACTTAATTACTACAAATAAACATGTATTTTATTACTATTGATGTTGATGCCAAGATTATTATCTGATCTTGTTTATTTCATTTTAAATAGGACAGACAAGACTTTTGTTGTAAAAGTTAAATTTTCATCACCGATAAATTACTGGTATTAAAAATTTGATATGTCTTAAGTCCCTTGTTAAGATACATATCGTATTTTATGCGTCAATAACAACAAGCGATAATTATACGATGGACATGAATACGTGCAGTTTATAATGTATTGACGATCATGTGACGATAGAGAAATCCTGTCATTACATTAAAAGAAAACATTTTAATCAGATGTGTTAACTGTCTATCATGTATTTAATCTTTAAAGTGACGAAGATTTTAATATTATATTCATTTGTTAAGTTACCTGTTATAAAATTTAATCAAACGATAAATTCGCAATTATCATTCTTTTAAAAAAGGAGATCTTGACCCCGACCACACATAAATATAATCTGCATTTTCTAACAAATCAGATAGGATTTACACTGGAATAATACATTAACTTGTTTTTCATTTTGAAAGTAAAATCTGCATGTATCTGACATTTGAATACATGCTGATAATAATCAACTCAAGGAAATTATGTAAGGTTATGTAGGTGCAGTGCCTAAGTATTTGTGCATTTAGAGTAATAAAAAGATCTTATCAGACATAATGTAATATTATGACCATTTTGACAGTTTGAACGAACACATTAGTATCAACACGCAAGAAATTTAATTATTAAAATTCCATACCAATCACCTAAACAAACAAAAGTCATAAACATATGACAAACATAGTCGGGAAACAAAAGTTTGATTAAAATTATTAAATTGTTAGGATGCTATCGTAAATTCATCAAAATCAGTTTATTTGTCAACACATTATCAATTCTTTGAATACCTCTAAAAATTATACTACATATTTTAAAATTAATATCGTACTATCTTATCATATATTTGATAGATATGACAGAATTCGTATGACAGAATACCTTTTCATTACATTGAGACAACAACTTTGTTCAAAACCTTTTGCAAAGGAAGAAAGTACATTTATAGGAGGGACATTATATAATAAAAAGTTAGTATATTATGTTCCTGTTGATACGTATATTCTGTTCTACATATTTAGGAAAAGAGCAAAGGAAACCGACTGAACAACAAGCGCCGAAAGTCAAGGAACAATTACAAATCCGGATAGAGGAAATCATATGCAACACAAAAGAAAAGACCAGAACACACAAAAACAAAAAATGGGTAACCCGAACCCAATAAAAATCATGCGTGCACTCAGATCTCCAGACGAGTAAGCAGTGCCTACCTCTGATTAGACACCCGTCGAGTCACTCACTGTCATGTCTGGGAAAAAGTGAAATCCAGGTATAGGAAAGACTACCTATGACCCAGCGAAAATGTTCGATCGTATTTAAGAGATTGCTTTCCCCCATAATCTACTCCCGCCCTTAAACACAATTGGAAGTCAGTCACTATCGTTCCTTAACGCAAATAGTTGCTTTCATAAAAACTCACACAAATGTTTTTTGTAAGAAGTAATTAATAGAAAATGTTTTGTAATAGTTGTAGACTGATCTCTAGAACTATAGATATTTATTTTGAATTATCGTTAAGATGCTACCGACCAAAGCAACGTTTAACTCATTTATAAATATTGGTCATAAATTATTATTTCCTTTTTATGTTATTATGTACTACGTTTAAGTCTATGTAGTCCAGACACACTGCGCTCTTAATGTTAATCAATCAATTAATACACCCAATACAAAGCAACCGAGGATGAAATTGTAATGCCATGGACCATAGAAAACTCACAAACACGACAAGCAACAAAACTTTACAATATACAACAAACAAATATGTACCTACAATCCTTATGATCAAATAGAATATATCAGGTGTTGGAAAATGTTTATTAAATTCTGAAATATCTATCTTTATACTTGAACAAGCTACTGTGGAAATCTATTGAGAAAACTTCATTTGAAATTAAAATGTAACTTCTAATGCATCTTCCAGACCAAAGGAAAGGGAAATACCTGACGTTTTATACAACCAAACGATAGAAAATGAGTACTATCACAAATAGGTAATCAGTTTTACTACCAATGAACAATTTGTTTTAGACAAAAGCAGCAGCTACATTGTGCAATGTGCATTTTCTACTTTGACAGGTATAATTTCGTATATCGCCGTTTGAAGGTCATCAATACTTAACAAGAATATTTTGGTTATATAAGTCGTATATAAGGAAGAAACCTATAGTCATAGCTAAATTGTTTCTGTTTTTTCATTTGTACCTGTGCCTGTCGTCTTTCTCATTGGTGGTTCATCTTTGGATAAAAAAAAGCTTAAATCACGCATCATAGAAACTGAATTGAATCTATTATGGCAACACAGTATTTAAATAACAAATAAAAAATATTATCCCAGTTGTATATCCTAAGTAGTCTGCAGATGAAAATAAACTGTTACGATCATGTAAAATTTGGACCAAACAAAAATGTTTTTACAGTCATTATTGTTTTGGATTTACAAATATCAAAATATAAACTTGAACTACTTTTCTTTTTGTTTAAGTAGGTATACTTATTGTCTATAATCTGTGCAAACTTAAATGGTATAATATTTCGTATAAGAGCTATCTTAGATGCATATTGATTGCTAAAAATATATTTTAAATTTCAATTCTGCGCAGACATTGATAAGAAAATAATGAAAAATATTAATATATTTATTAATGGAAATGTAAACAAGCAAAATTAAATAAAGTTGTTGGGTCCCTGACTTTCAAATATCTTACTTAAGCTCCATTTTAAGCACAACAAATAGCTCTTTAGCAAATTTAGATATGGAATTGACCGATGTTTACCCACTTTAGAGTGCTACGAGACAAATATGGAGTTTGATGAGGACAGAAAATGTCTACATGTGCGTATTTTATTTCGACAACCATAAGAGGTTGCAAACATTTCTTACACGTTCGTTTTCAGTCAATCTTTCCACATTTCGACTACTTTAAATTAAGAAAGCATCCTGTATCCGCATTGCGGCGACGCATCTGTGTTGTTGGAGCAGTGATAACAGCGTTGGTAACAAACGTGAACTGAATACCTTATAAATAATTTCAAAATGTTGTAGTAAATTGAGAATATTTTTCTACACTAACTTTATCATTGTATTTGATCTGTTCGCCTAAGACAATATATGTATATAAAACAAATAAATGATACCCTATAACGCGTTGGTCCAAAGAACGTTTTGTTTTTGCAGTTTGTCTTAACAGTTAAAATTTAATATGAAATTATTTAAAAGATCTATTCGTAACTGCTCATATATAATTTTCTTTCATAATTAAAATGAATTAATTTAAATGTTTAATACCTAAATCTATTTTAACCCCACGGTGCAGTTAAAGCTAGACTCTACTTGACGGTAAGTAATATTGACTTGAAATATAGGAGTATCTGACAAAAAACCGGCATTTTACATACGGATAGAATAACACTATTGGCGCGTATGTCAACTAGCATGCAAGGAGCGTGGCCCTCTCCAAACACGTTATCATCTATAAATGTCTAGTTATAGAAACATGTTTCTACAATGTATAAAGGAGGAGATATATCATTGTGACAATCTCACATTAAGTGTCCTATCGTATTTGAATAAGATCTGCTCTATACTTCACACCTGATCGAAGTTTGAAAGCATTATATCTATCTGTGAAAACATTATCTAGATGCTGCTCAAAACTAAATCTTTACTGTACATTCTATATCATTGATACTGATCAGATGGTGTCAGCTTCTACAGTTTTTATATGCTGTTAAAGATACATTTTTTCGCATATAAATATTATATTTCTTCACATAGGATTTAGATATTTTGCTTTTATTTGTACACGTTATTTGTTTTTATTCTAATCTCTATTTTGAATATATTTTGTCAGATACGACCACACTAAGACAACACCGAACGCAAATTTATTTTGGTAATTAGACATTTTACTTGTAATGCATTTTTTAGTTAATTTATGCGTGAACAAAGTCAATTCAGTATAGTATTTCCAAATTGTCATTTGGATTCTTGGCCCGACATAACAAACACGACTGTTTAAGAATGATCTGTATTAAAAAATTATTGCAATACGTTTAATCATATTAATTCCTCATTGTGATTTCTGTCGGTATCCGTCAAGAATTTTAAAATTGTATTCAGACTCTTTTTTTCTAAAATGAATCGCCATTAACATAGAATTTGATTTGTTTTTAAAACGTCTTACCTTCTATTTGTCCATGCTAATTTGAGTCTTAATTAGCTCCACAACTGCTCTATCGAACTCATAGCTGGTGACATTGCTGCAACAATCCAATTACATGTAGTTAACGAAAGTCTAGAACAACACCTGCTTTGTCTAGTATTGACGTATATAAGTACTGGTTGACTTGATAAATGATGAGCATCAAACAGTTGTACAATTAAACGACGCAGTATATGATCACCGTACTTTTCCCGTGTTAAAGTATGGTTAATGGCTTTCAACATTAAATTTAGTTCAAAATCATTTCCAAACCATAACACTACCTCTAGCAAACGTAACAGTGCTAAGTATGAGTTTCTTATATAATCATGACAAAGAGTATTGGTCTTAGATGACATAAAACCTGAACACTTTTACATTGAGGTGCTTAGGTTTTAGTCTAGTCTTATTGCTAAAAGCTGGTTCTATATATCAAAATTGTTTTTAATACGTCGGGTGCATAAAGTTTAAAAAATTTACCAGTGTTTAGACATACTTTACTAGCAAACTTGTCAATGCTGTTGACTACTAAACAACTCAAACAAGGATTTGTTGTACATAGGTTGATTTTATCTCTACAGAAGTTTTTTGGTCGTCACCAAGACTTAATTGATCGTTATGGAAAATCAATCTCTCAAACGCTGAGTCATAGGTTGAGTTTCCTCTTCTAGAATTTTTCCTAGACATGACGATGAGTAACTCGACGGGTGTCTAATTAGAGCAGCCACTGCTTATTCCTCTGGAAAACCTGAGTGCACCCGTAGTTTATATTGGGTTCGGGTTACTCTCTATTTTTGTGTTTGTGTCGCGCTGTGTATGTTTGTTTATATCCAGATTTGTAACTACCCCCTGCCTTTAGGCTCTTGTTGTTCAGTTGGTTTTCTGTGCTATTTTTTGTAACGTGAAGCATAATTCGACACAATAAGTTATGTTAGTAAATTCACTAATCTTCTCTTAGCTTCATATGCTTACTAGTCTAGAGGGTCCTCGCTGATGAAGTGGTTAAGGTAGTTAGTCATCTACAACAATCACGCGCTTGTCACCTTAGATTGTGCTCGACTCTAATCTTAATTGAACAGGTTTCTTGACGAAGGTCAGGTTTTTCACCGGATACACCAACTACTGCCCCTTTAATCTTTACGCATTGATAAATGTTAAAGACGGCGTAAAACCCCACTCCACTTACAAAAACATACCCGATTTAAACATGTGTTTTACATGCCCAGATGAAACTTGAATGTATGTCCATGTTAATTTTAAAATCTAACAGCAAGGCAATAACAAGAACTGGCGACAATCGTATGGTACAATCTGTCATAGACAGATACTCATATTTGTTGATTTGCCTCTTGAATATTATTTTGTTAATACACATCAGACGCTCGTGCCATTCGGTCATCAGCAATGAGTTAACCATACCAGGATCAAATTTGAAACTTAACAGTAAAATCTGACACAAATTTGATTTGCCCGATAAAAAATATGCATAAACGACATTATATAGAAAAAATTGGATTGAATAAAAATGAAAAAGAAATAGATTAGGTGTCAGTTAGATAAGAACAACGTATTTTAATCAATAAGTTTGAAATCTTTTCTTAACATTTGCATCCGATCATTGACCAGGTCAGGTTGCATAGGAATGCAATATTGAAACTCTGTGTTGTTGTATTCAAAATGTTATCACTGTATCTTTTCATCTTTCTTGGCCAATGAAGCTGATCAGAAAATTACAGACAAGGTGAAAATTAAGAATTGTTCGTTTTATCTTACGAACGCTGCCTCGTTCGGAACTATCTGTATGTCAACAAAAGCCAGATTATATCGCGGTAGAAATTAATACAATGTCGCGTTCTTAGCACAACAAAAATATCTCAGTTACACTGTTCTAAATAGCAAAACATAAACAAAAACAAAAGCCGGAGTTCAGACCATGACAGAGTGACTGGCGTCATATTGTTTCCGTCGTCATTGTTGAAATGGGCGATAATTGTCGCTAAATGATGGGGTTTTGTTTATCAATCAAGCGAATAATAAGCCTTCATTTGTTAAATGTTTCAGCTTTCTGAATTGTAACTTTGTATAGTAACAGTATTCTTTTTAGGTTTGGTTAGGAAAATAGTGAAATGATATATAGCTTTAAAATGGTATGCTAAGAATGTATCGATTCTTGTTCTTAAAAGCAATGATTGAGAATCAAAATTGAAACTATACAAAAAACGTCTTATAAAATTATGCTTAGGTATTTTTTGAATGCCAACTTTTGATGATTTATTTACAAGTTGTTATCTTACAAACAAGTGCCATAAACTTTATTAACTCTCAAATTTGAAAATACCAATTTCAATACACACGCGTTAATATTGTATGACAGTAAATTATTTGCGTATAAGTCGTGTATACGGTTTTCTTGAACAAATTATATCGAAAATAAATGTATCAAAATGAGCAACATGTTGTTTTTCCAGATATATGTTACTTATATCATTATTGGTTTAACCCACCTTTTCCTTTGGAATGCATGTACAAGTCAGAACCATTGCTATACTTACTATTCTTTTGTTTGTTAGTTCTGGAGTTTGCCGGTTTCTCGGACTTTGATATGTCGATTGTCGGTTTGACAGATTCATCGGTGTTCGGTATTTTGTTATTACCTTCATTTAAGTATTAGCGTGTGTATTGAGTAACATTCCTTTTAATTGCGTAACACAACGAAAATATTATATATTTTAATTTCTTTTAAATACTCATAACATTGTCCATTTCGTATAACCTAACTTGGTATTTCAGCACGTGACTGAGTGTTGACGTCATAATTATACGTATTGATGACGTTGACTATACATTAATTCTTCCGCAAACAACAAGCGACGCCATTAAAAATTGTGAATTGCAAGTATTATTCGACTACTTGTTAAATGTTGTTTTGTTATTTCTTTCCATAATATTGAATTTAAAAAATAAGAATTGTGTTCAATTGTTGGTTAGATTATTGGATATAGACGACTTTGGGTGGGTTTACGCTTTAGATAAACCGCTTCGCGATTTATTGGCGTAAACTACCCAAAGTCGTCTATATCCAATAATCTAACCAATAATTGAAAACAATCCTTCAGTTATTACCATCTTTTACATATCTGCTTGAAACATGAACGATTCTCAATTCAATTTTGATGAATTTCGTCTACTGCCTAAACAAGACTCATTACAGTTCAATAAAACAAGCAAAAATTTACATAACAGATAATTATATATTAAAGGCATTTTATCGCCAACATTACCAAAAGATATGGCCAGTCTGGCTTAGGCCATTTACATCTTTGGAATAGAATATTAGTGTTTTTCTCGAAGCTTACCTTCCCTTTCCCCGCCCCACCCCCTGGTCATCGAAACAATAGTTGCAAAAAAGAGCTCTTTCCTTTGTATAAGATCATTAATGTGAGGTTTTATTGTAATTGTCTGTGCTATTTATCAGTTCAATCCGTAGATCACATTTATTAAATTTACATCTGTAATTGCATGTATTTCGTTCTAGAAGAAAATCAATTCTTTTGGTGGTATTCAACTTGCATTTCATTTATATTGTATGTTGTTCGTGTTTTTAATGCTATGTTGTGGAGTGTTTGCTTTATAATGTAATAGTTATGTCGTCCATGGATTGTACAAACAGCTGACCAATTATGTATATTATGAATACACCTGTTACTGACTAGTGTATGTTACCCAACCATTTTCATCAACCCACCAATTTACACACTACAGTAATAAAAACGGGGGGTTTGGCATGCCATTAAAAACTACTTTAACCCATCATTTCTTTTGAAATGCATGTAATAAAGACCATTGCTGCAGTTGCTATATTTTTGGTTGTTACTTGTAACGTTTGCTGGTTTTTTGGGACTGTGTTTTGTGGAATATCTTTTTTGACATCTTCCTTGGGATAAAGAACTTTTTATTTCCTTCATTCATGATGAAACATGCGTTGAAGTGTGCGTTTAGATTAGACTCATTATTTTGACAAATGTTTACCAGATTGTTTTAGCCGATTATCCTTGATGTACATCACTGTCGGACAATGTCAAATGTTATTGTATCAACGAATAGTGAACCACGTTTTCTTGTTATGTATGCAAGCACGCTTCAAATTATGCAACTGGCACGAATTGATAACAAAATAAGCTAGATCTTAACATTAAAAGGAAGAAATACATATCATAAGTATTCAGTATGTTTTTCGATTGAAGTGTTTCAGAATTCTAATATTTTACGTCATCGTATTGCTAAACTATTGTTTCATACATCTTTAACGCCCTAGTATTTATAAAACAAATCATAAAAACAATTATATTTGATTGTAAATTTTAATAATTGCAAATTTTCCAAACATTTTTGGAGTAGCATATCAGTATCAAATATCGGATGCGACTTAGGATACATGAGACAGTCTTTTTTCATATCTGATATCTGTAATCACTTAACATCACTTTATCAACACTTTACTAGAACTAACAACGTGGTAAACGACAAGAAAAGATGTGCTAAGCGACAAGACTGATAACAAACAATGCCGTTATCACCACACATTTCTGTTAACAAAACTTCATTTACTTAATGTAACAAAAACTAAATGGACTATTTTCGACCATTCAAAATTCAATATTTTTATAACAAAACACTATTTATTGTTAGAAACAAAAACTAAATATTGTATTTTAAAACAATTTTATTGAACAAAAGGATGAATTAGTGCGTGATTTAAGATGACGATAAGAGAACCACGAGTAAATAAACACCGAAATAACAAATCGTTTTTTAGCAATAAAGATGTTTTAAGTAGATTAACTGTTTCACACTTATTTCTTTCAAATTGTGGACTGATGAAGGCCGATAGGATTCAGTGGTCTGATGGAGCTAGATAGAGAAGCGGTGGGGTATGTGAGCCTGAGAATAGATGGTGTCGATTCGGATTCTTTATTACAATCATAGACCATGCAATATGATAACCAAAATGTTGGCAACAGTGCAGCTGATGCTACTACATGTGTCGTCCTGCATTACAACATGGCGGTTTATTTTTAAAAGTTGACCACAAATTGACTTTATTAAAGCGTCGAACCTCATAATCGACGGTATAGTTACATTGAAAACCATTTTGTATTCAAAAAGTAAATTAGGTAAAAACAATCATGTAAACAAACAGTTGGCAAAAAGTTACAAAAATATTAACAAAATATCTCTATTTGGTAGCATGTTTTCGCTCAAACAGCAACATCTCACAATCGCATATTCCTTTACAAGTCGCGTCATATTAACGTAGATTGTATTAAAGCATCAGAAATGGAAAGATACGAAAGCATAATTTGACACTACTTGTATCATTCGAAATAAGTAAAACGTTTGTGAGCGTCAGTATATTAATAGATATATTATAAGTTATTAAAAATTAAATGCATTGCCTGAAGTGCTATGTGATATGCAGACTATTGCGATCCATATCTAGCAATCTGAAACCACCTTGACTAAAAAAAGAGCGCTCCACACTGTCTATCGAGTTCGCTAGCAAAAATGTAATACAACGAGTACTGAGAAAAGACTATAATACATGTCTCCTGAATTAGAGACAGCCAGCAAACGATTACCCGAAAATGTCTCAAAAATGACAATTTTGTGCATACATGGAATTATAAACTTGAGTTATATTTAAACAGGACATGAGTGAAATAATACAGATGTACCGGGAAACATGTGACGACCAATAAAGATTAATCCTTGGGTTATACAAGGACTAATACCACTAACGGCAAAAATCAAAAATAAAGAAAAGAAAAACTCATATACAAAACGAATGACATCAAGTTAAAATTATGATAAAATATTTTCTACATCATAACCATTGGGTATAGTCTAACTAAGGACATAACACACAATAAAAGCAAAGAAGAAAAAAGTACAACTTAAGTTAAAATTGCTCATTAATCTTTGCCTTATTCGCGAAAACAAAATAACAGTAAAACATTTCACAGAAATAAATTTAATTGTTGAAAATGGTAAAGTCATTGCAGCTTCTTCATACAGCTATTACATTTGCTGTGTAATAAACTGAACAATAAACGTAATTAAACATACCGAACACCAAGGAAAATGTCGCAAAAAGACAATCCACAAGAGACAGTCCAAGAAACTGGCAAACTTTAAAACCAGCAACCAAAAATATAGCAACTAAAGCATTGAGCCAGACTTGGTACAGACATTAAAAAGAAATGGTGGATTAAGCCAGGTTTATGGCACAGCTAACCTCCCACTTCCATAACTGTAGTAGGTGAGTTGGATAGTTGATGAAACGAATGGGTATCATATACACAAATAGGTGTATTCAATAATCACAGAAGCACAATCACTGTGTACCGATACACAAATAGGTGTATTAAATAATTACAGAAGCACAATCACTGTGTACCGAATTCAAACATTGGGAAAACTATCTGCAATCATAATTTTAAACGAAATAGAATACGTTTTCAACAAGGAAAAAATAGAAAACAGTTTGAAATATTAAACAAATAATGTTTGGCATTAAGCACCTAATGTTCCGGACACAAAATTCATGCGGATTAATACGATAGAGGAATAAACGTTTAAATTTTGTTAATGAAATCGTGTTTTCTGTTTGGACAAATCATATTATCGTATTATTCTGGTATTTTTTAATTTTTAGATTGTAGATTTTTATAAATAAATAATAATATAACTATGAGTTAAACAATACGATCGAAAAGAAATTTGTATCACTTTGATAGTACCTGCGTTTGTACTGATCTGTAATATTTGATCGAAATATAATTTCTAGATATTTACTGTATGAATTTGAATCATAACTGATCATTAGAACTTCATTATTGTCTGAATGAATTAGACAGTCTGGTACATATACAGGTGTTAACAATAAACTGCACACCCGATGCATATCAAATGTTGGATACCTCACCTTACTTTATGAATAATGAATGGCTGCCAATTGTAATAAATTATTTTAACAAAAGGACAAATATTATGCTATATTACATATGTTAGCGATATATGTTGTGTTTGTTTGTGTGCAGTTAAACAAATTCACTTTATTATTTTACAACTGTTGATATAGAATTTGTACACCAGTCTGGCTAGACAAATACAAAATCACACAAAGCAACAACTTTTCTTTTTGTTAAAAGTTGGTGCCTCATAAATTGTTAAAATTAACAAGAAATCGTATGCATTTATGTGAACAAACGTCCGAAATTCCGTTTAAAACTGTGAACACAATTCTGACATCGTAATTTGTTTTAAAAAAGATACGGCATTACCTGCTCTCATTCCACTACTTTTGTTAACTGTTATATAACCACATGCAAACATGTTATAGCACTTGATCTATCGCCAACATTTCGCGGCTCATTTAGAATAAGTGCACTGGAAATATCCAGAAATAATAATACAATAATGGACCATTAACAATGAATTTAAATATCGTATATTTCGTCGAGTCGTACTAGGGCATACCATTAACCCTAGTTTTGCTATGTTGCATCACAGGAAAACTATGGTTAAAAAAAACTAATTCGCATGCAAGTAGAGAATCAAGAATCTTAATCTAATGGACTACTGAATTTAAATTTGATTTGTTAAATTTGACTGAGTTTATTAAATGTATAAATTAAATTATACTTCAAAACTACCATTTTACATTCCATGCTTTAGACGCGCTTTTCCCCATTTTAATGTTGTATAGATAAGAAGGTTTTTAGATAACAATTACAACAAACGGAATGTAGTAATATTTTAATCAATCAGAGTTTGTAGCAAAGGTTATCAGTTTATAACTATATTTAAATGTTTATAAATATTTACTTAAAATCGTTTATATGTTTTTTTTCTTGGAAAAGTTTTAATTTAAAACATACACAATATGTGATGCGATGCTATGTTTTATAAAAGACCGTTAGACCTTATTGTTTTGGTAATAGCTTTCATGTTATGTTTATTACTTCTTTTGGGGCCTCGGTAAGGTCAAGGTAGTTCGTCTACTATTGATCTCGTGGTCTGTCAACACTGAGATTGCGGGTTCGATTTTCACTGCGGGCAGGGTGTACTCGACTCCAATCATAACTTACAAGGATTGTCAGTTTTCCTACCACAGGTCGGGGGTTTTCTCCGGATACTCCGGCTTTCTCCCCAATAAAAACTGGACGCCATGATATAGCTGAAAAATTGCTGAAAGTGGCGTTAAACACCATAAAACAAACAAACATTACTTCTTTTAGCATTCCCGTCATTTGGAACTTGGAATAACATGAAAAAACACATACGTAGGTTTCAATATTTTATAAAATGTATATCTATACAATAAAAATGTTTTCTTATATTAACACTATTTACAGACAATAAACAAAACAAAACAATCTGATCACCAGAATATTACACATATAATTATATTGTAGTTTTACGCTAAATAACCCAGTCCTATTTTAATCAGTCAGTAAAGTCTATATGTAAATGCATAGAAAATGTAATTGCACAAAACCCTTACAACTAACTAGGAGTAAAACACTATTATATCTTGCTAAAATTCATTCAATGTTTGTGTATTAACTGCCATTCGGAGAAATATAATACTGCTTGAGAACTGTTTGTATTTGTCGTTACATGAACATGTGGGGTAATATTGGACGTGGCGACAATGGTGTTGATTGTCGGAGATATAAACTATTGACGCTGGGATATATGCCATGGTGACCATCTGCATACGATGACCAATACGGGTTCATCATCATTCGCTGAACATTTGCGTAGTTTCCTGCTTCAGCTAGAAGTTCAAGTCCTACTGCTGTTTGTCTTTTCCATTTTGTTCTGAAACAATAGATATTGGTTGTGTAACTTGAGCATCCACATACCTACATATGTATTTTTATTTCTTATCCATCGCTAAACAATTACGATTGCAGATAAAAATATTTAAAATGTATGTAGTCAATATTTAGTAGCTGATGAAACATTACAAATACACTAAATTATTTTAGTGAATAGCCCTTCATAGCCACGAAAATGATACTAAAAAAACATAATTATGCCGAGCATCTACAACCCGTTTGATATGATATAGTAAAATACATAAGGTTGAGTAGAAGAATTCTGCCGAAATTGCTTATTTAGTAAATAAGATTTATTCAACGTTCAATTAACACCACAAAAATCCAATCAAATAATGATGCTTATAGTGATGCTAACAACAAGCTAAATAAATAAGTTTTCATTAAGTACCTTCTATTCTGGTACCAGGTTTTGACTTGAGTGTCTGTAAGGCTAAGTTTTGCTGCCAGTTCCATTCTGTCCTGAACACTAAGATATTTCTGTCTTTCAAAATGCTTTTCAAGACTATTGAGCTGGTGATCTGTAAATGCTGTTCTGGCCTTTCTAGGTTTCTTTGCTTTATTGCTATAATGACTGTTTTCTATCAATCGATCTGAAAGGGAGGGGAGTAAATACTATATTAATAAATAATATTTCAGAGAGCGAATTGAATACAAACATAGTGTGAACTTCCTTAAGATAATAAATATTTCTTAACTGTGCAGTGTTTTAAGATTAATATTTGTCTTATACAAGTTTTATCAATGACTTCAAATGGCATAATCAACAGCCGCCAATTTCCCAAAAATGTTCAAACTTTAATCTGTATATTGAAAATGTATTATTAAATACTAAATATTGTTTAAAAACGAAATTACATTTTAGTGATAAAATATGTTTAAATGTTGGTGTTATTTTTTTCTTGAATACAATGCAATTATATGAATAATATGCAATTAGATCAAGGTGAAATCCTTTGAGAGAGTTGTGCATATCGTAATAATGAAACTAACATTCAGTCTCGGTTAAATACGATAAAGGTTTAAAATAGTTTTTAATAGTTTACCATGTCTTTGATGTACACATTCCTCTGAATCTGTTTCACGTGTATCCTTAAAATGTGTTTTTGCACTGTTAAAATTGTCTCTGCTCTGAGATTTTTTGTCAGATAAAATGTCCGTTATGAGAAATGACGGTTTTGTAGACAATTTTGTTGACTTAGAATTTAGAACACCACATTCGGAACATCCAGGAGATTTATTTGAAAACATTTTCTCGGAATCACAGTCTTCATCATCACTTGTGCCATCAATATCCACCTGATCGTCTGAATCTGAATACTGTTCCATTTCTGGATAATATGTCATAGTACGTATAGAATTGTAAAATCGTTAAACGTACTTTAAAACTATGGTCAAATAAGACGCAAGAAAAATTTGTAACAAGTTTTTTCTGTAGATATGCGAGAACAAATAGAAGTGTGGGACATTTACGTGTTTTAAATACACTTCATAAATAATAGTAATGTTCGTGTATTACTAGTGTGTGTCCAATCATAGGAGAGGGTGTGCTTTACCCTCATATGTCACATACCGGGTAGAAATGATTGACGGTTTATGAACTCTATTGATTTTATAAATATGTTAAACATATTGTTATATTTCAAAGCAATGGTTTTATTACTGGGTGTATTAACGATTTTCCACCATTGAGGTGTGCAAAGTCAATATGTCACGTTCTTTGCAAACAAGTTATTTAAATCATGCATGTAAAATTAATTTCTATTTTCTGTTTTAACACTGTTGTGTCTGCAAAAGGTTAAAACATTTTGCATTTACTCAACAAATGTATTTGAAATAAATAACTAGATTTATAGCCAAAATTACGTGTATTAAAACAAAAGCTGAAATATTATATCCTATAAAGTGTTTCAGCTTAGACCTAATAAGATATTCTTAATAAATAAAATATATTTTATTAAAATTGTGTACATTGTTTTCGACAGAATAAAAACTCGTCTTCATTACCAATAGTATGAAAAAGATTTAACATCAAAGTAGAACACATTTGATATGAACATGTGCAACAGCAGTAGGTTGTGTAAATAATAATAATTTTAATTATACATTTAAAATAAGTAATTGACGTGCCCTAATCTGAAAAAAACAATTTAAATATTTAATTTGTCCTTGAATAAGTTAATTTTAACTTTTCTTTGTTTCAGATTCGTTACATAACAATATAATGTGTTTTTACTAAAAAAAGATATAATGGAAATATATTTATAATAATTACTTTCAGATAGATATATAATACGATAAAAAGTTTTGACCTTTTCAATATCGTACACTGATATAAAATAAACACCAGTTCGGACAAAAGCGTTCTTTAGAATGATTGAGCAGGTCTTCTACCATGCTTTCTTTAGAGTTATATACCAATATCTTAATTCTATCGGCTACACATATATTGTTTACTCTTTAATGTCAGATACTACTATAGGTATTCTGTTTTTCTAGACCGAACGCTGCTTTTGACTTATAAGCTAT
This sequence comes from Limnoperna fortunei, assembly GCA_944474755.1. Lineage (NCBI taxonomy): Eukaryota > Metazoa > Mollusca > Bivalvia > Mytilida > Modiolidae > Limnoperna > Limnoperna fortunei. Next base: position 258,725 of record OX104114.1, on the reverse strand, counting down.
CACAAATTGATACTTTGATATAATCCCTTCAGGCGTTCTACGTGCGTCACCATGATTTAGTTAATAGCTACGTACAGTCCGAAATAAGGTATTTATTTTAGCCATGTGTAGACGATTCTCTTCTTGAAAATGTCTTTTCCTAGGAAAAACAATACTAGTGCGTCTGAGCACGTCTGCGTCTATATTTTTTGTTTGGTCCCGAATGTGTCAAATCTGATTTTGTCAATGTCTTATACTTTTTTAATGCTAATTCTTATTGACCGAAAGTTTGTCTCGCCTTTCTTCCAGCCATTTGATGAAAGCAATGGGGGTATTGGTCGAAATAAGTTTTTGTTTTGTCATCTCAAAACGTACATCGAAATTTTCTGTTGTAAAAAAGTCTCTAAATATGTCTAAAGCTATAAGTGCAGTTTTTCTGACGAAGCTTGATGTCATAAAGTAATTTAATATAATAAAACGTCATATAAAGCCCTAATTCAGTATGTGTTTCTTTCACACATTACGCAGATATATGGTATATGTACAATTAGAGAGTGGTCAAGTAATTATACAAGAAATGTCAATATGCTGCCAATTAAACAAAATTTATGCAATCGCATCAAATAAAGTTTAATCTTGAAAATATCTGATATATTGATAGCAGGACTATAGTTTTTATAAGACATTATGACATGTTCGTTTAAAAAATCAATTTTAAATGACATCTGCTCCTTTTAAGGTTTATTATTTTAAATTGATGCCAGTTATACGGTCACAATATTATGTTAATTGATGGCTATGGGAAATTAGCAAGGAAATCGACCAAACAACAAAAGAGCCCAAAGTTAAATATATACAATACGAAACACAAATCAAAAACACACAAAGTGTGTGAGTAGCTCAAATCCTATAAAACCATAGGTGCAATCAGGTGATCCGCACGAGTAAGCAGTGCCTCTAATTAAAAAAAAAACAGGTATTCTAGAAACGCAGCATCAGTAGAGTACAAAACAGGTCAGCGATGAGAGGATCACAATTAGTAACCATTGGAATACCAACAGTCAGTTGAAAATCATGACTTCCAACATTACAAATATGTTGGCAATCAGAAATTCTATCATTTGCTAGATTTGGATTTCAATATATTTATTATTAGAATTAGAGCCATTGATGAAGAAGTAAGTTCTGTCATGGCTAATTACCAGATATTTATCCCCAAAGATTTTATTAAACGCTGCAATTTTAAGAAAAACGGTGTCTTCTTCTGATAGGCCCTTTTCACAGTCATAACTTTTATCTGTCCATTTTTGCCGTATTTGACATTTTATGCCCGTTGACCAGTAAGTTACATGTGTAACTTTTTTAACTCAAGTAGTTAGATGGTACATGTAATATAAAGCATAACCCACAAAAATTACTGTCTGAATTCAATAGCCAATTAACGATCCATAATAATTGAAAATCAAACTTCAATTAATTGCTTCCATGTATGGTCAAACTATAATATAAGATTTGCCAAAATTAATCTTAAATACAAAAACTCCTCTGCCTGTTTTGCGTTCTATGAATTTAAATCAAAAAGCGCCAACGTTAAAATTCATCACGTCATGTACGTGCCATATGTGTCCTCTATATTACACAAAGAAAGAACAAAAATGCCTAAAGATATGAAACTTTAAAAAATAACGCAATTTTATCTTGCCACCAAAGATATTATGCAAAGTTTGCTTAAAATTGGAGAATAATGCTTGAACCTGCTTTCCAATTTTTGTAAATTACAAATGTCAAAGGCATGCGACATGGATGGAAAGACTGCTTATTTTTTCTATTGATTTATAATTTAAAAAACCATGCAAGTAGTTCAATGATTTTTATATAATGAATGATTACCAAGTATACATTCTATAACATGCATATATTATTGATATAATGTAGAACGAAATAACTAACGAAATACAAAGCTTTGAAACAATACGAAATATTTAATATCGTTTTGCTTTAGTTAACAGACAGTATAAAGAGATGCCATGATAAAGCTTAAAAAATGCTGACGTGTTGTAAAGCTGCAATAAAAAATAGTAGTAAAATCTGTAACTTTTTTACAAATTTATAACGATATAATATTACAGGAAAGCTTTTTTTATTTTCATGAATAATTAAATGTTTCATTTTTGTTACTTATTAATATGTACCGAGTTTTACTGCGTTTAATTTAATCTTTCACTTTAATTACTGATTAACATTTTGAAAGAATTAAAATCTTTACTTTTACAAGCTATTTCATAGTCAGAAGATAAACTCTATTAATAATAATTGTTTCAGAGAAGTGAAGGTTTTTTTCCTTTTAAAGGATGTGCTTAAAATTTCCAATTTATGTTATGTCATGACTGTTTATATCGCTATCTAAAAAGAATAACAAAAGTCACCTGTTAATGCGTCCTCATCCTTGAAATAACTTCATTAATATACCATGATTGTATCTGATTAGATGACCCTTTAGGGATTTGTCTCCCCTTAACTTTGACGGTTAATGTCATTTCAGGAAATAAACCCATTATGGATATTCATAAAAATTCTATTAGCGATGAACAGGTAAAATAATTTACAGATAAACCGTTTGATGCTTGGATTACCCCTTTAAATCATCTGTCAAAACTTAATGTTATTGAATGGAACAATATCATCAAATTTTCATCGTTTTTTGTCCGCCATCATGATGATTGTCAAAGACTTCCTGTCATGCGTGCAATATTTCAATTTCCTTTTATTGTCAATTATTGATAAACACAAACTTTACTTTATTTGACGCATGGGTATTATTAATTTAGAGCCAACCGTATAGAAATAAGTTAAATGTCATTTATTGGTCAATTAAAAATTCACGATTCTTTAGAAATACTCATTGTATAATATCAGGAGAGATTATCAGTGAAAATAAATCTAAAATGTTGTAAACACAACAGAAAGCTATCAAGTTCATTGGTGCAATCGATCTATAATCAAAATCGATAAGGTGATTAATTTTATACCCGTTTTCAAAACATCTTGTCAACGCCGCAGTTAATTCTGTAAAATTTTGATAAAGTCAATCACTGGCAATTTTTTGAAAAAGAGAATTTTCATAACTTTCACATTGTTTGACAAACGTTGGTATACTAGGTGTTGATAACGGCTTAACCTTGTCAGGGTCTATTATAAATAACATAATTGCCGTATTTACCAACGACAGACGCCAGGGAACTTAGTAAATTCTCAAATTACCGCCTAAGATGGTAAATAGGCCTCATCATAACGTTAATTGGACAATTACAACTTTAAAAGATTTCTAAATAACTTTCCAAATCTAATGTTTGAAAATTTAAACATTGTCTTTTTGCAAGATAATTGTTCCATAATTACATAGACTTCTAAAGTAAAATTTTTCTTTCTTTTTCTAAATTAATACATTTTAGAAGAAGAACACGTACGTTTTACGTTCAGGAAAATATTTCAGTGTTTTATGAATATTTCACAATTACACTAACAAACCTTCAGAAATGTCCCTTGTTCAGCCATAAAGAATTATATAACATAAGATAAAAAATAAATCGTATATTTCATAAATTTGCATTTTCGTTAAAGCTGACCTGTAAAATTCGTTTATGTCTTAGTTTTTAGTAGGAATTGACATAATTTAGTTATATTTGAAACAGATGTTTTGGTTCGTTCATATTTTATCTTTGCATTTAATACATAATGAATTGACAACTGGTAGTTAATCCACCATATGACTGTACACTATAATTACCTTGCTATGTTACAATGAGCTATAACAAGCTAAAACACAAACCAACAAGCTAATCACAAAAAATGTATGTTCTGTGTTGTCATAACAGGTACAACACAAACAAACTAGCTAATGAGGAAAAATGTCTGTTCTGCGTTGTCATAACAGCGTTTATAACAATTTGAAATAATGTTCGCCCTGACAGTAAACCAAAACCAAATGCACATTCCAATTCTATGACATTAAGGCGCACAGATTTTATAATGGCATAAGGTTATACAAATAGATAATCTCAGTTTTATCAATTTAGTACAAGCTACCGTGTTAAAGACATAAGTATTTAAACAATCCTTTAATTCTTAGTTGGCCAAAACAAATTTTTGAAAATGTGAATTTAATTACGAATTGTCTCCGTTAATATATCTAAAGAAAAATTATAAATTGAAACATTTACACAAAACTATTGTACCAGCTTTCAGTGGCAATTTTCCAAAAATTATAAACAATTCATAATAGACATATATATAAAAGTATATTATATATGCTTAAAGTTAGTTATTGCGTTAATGCGTACATTTGTATAAAATTTTACCTAAAATATTCAATGAATACAAAACTGCTAAGATACCATAACTTTCAAGCTTGCCTTTGGGACATAAATATTTGTATCTAAATTAATGTCGATCAATTAGTTATATTTGTATCTAAATTAATGTCGATCAATTAGTTATAACGTCGTTAAATTATCCTTACTGTTCACGCATATAAGGATTCAGTAAAACATTTTCCCATAGTGAAATCAGGTTGCCATTGTAGTTTTTCAATAAAATGCAACAGATGTCCACGCTTCACCATCTTCAAATTCTACTTCACATAATTATTTAGAGATTTTATAAAAATAAAAGTTAAATTAAATTCAATACGATATAATATTTGTTTCTTTAAATCGCATTTAGAAATGAATGTTGTTTGTTGCAAAATAGTTCGAATTATCATTATAAAACAAAACATTATTTGTGCATTGTTTATCAACCTATATTTTTGCTAATTTGATCTGTGTGGGGATGTCACAGTGGACTGGAATGTTAAATGGTATAATTAAATTAAAATCATCTTTGTTCTTTCTGTAGTTTCAACATGACTTATATTATCTAGTGAAAGTAAAATAGTATAATTATGATTATAACAAGCATAACTGCTACCATTTATCTATCCCAAAATTACTTCTAACATGGTGTTAACAATTAATAAGCTGTGACTCAGCGGCGACAAAACAATTCATTTTAAGACAAATGAAAAGAACAATGGTTCAAATAACTCATAAGCAACAAATTAAAATTAAGTAAACGTTTATTAGTCCTTCGGAATCACACTTGGTCTATTTAAACTAGTCAAAATTATATTTCTTTATCCGTAACAAAGACAGTAATTTCCTGTTTATTTTTCCATTTTGTGCAATTAGTTAATCTTTTAAATATTTGTCATTTCAGTGTTGTGTTATTGAAACGGAATTATCGTTTCAATAATTAGAGAGTTGGATGTTAGACTAGCCAGTTTGATTGTAATCGCTTTGATTGCTCCCCTAAAAACGTTCTGCTGATAACGATAAGCTTTAAAATTCAAATACCAATGACGCTTTCATTCTGAGTTATGACAGCTTTTATTTACAGGAATCTGTAAATTTTTCATGAACTGTGTCATCTGTTCTTAAAATTATCTTTTCAAATCGTATCACAAAAATTGTTATTTAATCCTAAAAACATGTTCTAATTCTACGGTGCCAGAAAACGTTTTATGCATTACCATTATAAAAAAACACATTATAAACACATGCTTTATAAATTGGTATAGTACAGTTGTAAATCCTTGTTTATACATACAGCGATATTAAAGTTAGCTTAAGTATTTTTCTGTAAGTTGGCTTTCTCTGGTTATATCCAACAAATTAAATTAATTTAAAATTAAGCATTGCCAATTTAAACAATTTTAATTATCAAAAGTCAAATTATGAAGACATCATTACAATAAATATGGAAAACATGATTACGTAGCTATGGAAAATTGGGAAACTTTAAGTAAATTCGTTAAAATTGATAGAATTAATTGTTAGTTTATAGCATAACTTGCATGAGTTATGGACCAACGCAGTAATTTAATAAATAACGCCAGCACGGGTGAATTATAAGCTTTTCGCTTACGATTGATTTTAAATTTGATTTTCTTAATGCAACAGTAGTTTTTCAATTTATTACAAAACCATTAACACGTTGTTTTGTTCTATGACACTAATACGCGTTTTCATTTCAACTGGTAAAGAAGTTTTATTTCAAATATACATTTATAATTGTAAATCTATTAATGGTTGACCACATATTATTGCATTAATAGAAATGACAAAATTGCTAAAACAAAACACGGAAGGTCACACATATACGGATATACAGGATTTTTTATTACCAACATTTATAGCTAGTTCTTACGTAGTATTATGTAATTGTTATATAAAATAAATGCAAAGCAACGCGTCACGATAACTGCGGTATTTTTAATCGATTTGATATCGATCTGGATTCATACTAAAACGGTAAGAAGCTCTATCGGTCAACAATAATCCTAAACCACGGCAATTGAAAACAATCTGAAAAAACACAACAAAAATTAAAAGTTAGTAACCCGAACCCATTAAAAAAATTGTAACAATCAGGAACTTAGAACGTGTAAGTCGGGGACTTTAGTTTATTTCTATGAATTCAGTTTGGTCTACATATTTTAGTATTGTATGTTTATTTAAGCAATGTTTTAAAAATATTTTTTCTCCGTAGTCAAAACAAAAAATATGGTAAAAGAATTGATTAAGATAAAACTATTTTTGTGAAGGTTTATATATATTTATTAAAAAATTTACCAATTTACAAATTTTGGTCAGTTTAATAAATTCATTTAAAAAGAAGTGTAATATAATGCTAATTAGCTGACGCTTCATTTCCTACAATATTCGATAGCTGTATCTGTTACTCTGCATAAAGGTTTATTACCTATCTATCTACACAGATCATAGTTCTATTTCCCACCCTGTTGTCCTAAAAAGAGTATAAAAGGTACAAATCTCAAAGTCCCTCAGCAAGGGAGCACTCCGGGTGATCAGTGGAAATTTGATAGTTAGAAAGTTTTGTTCTATTAACAACGCCTAGCTTCATACTTAATGAGTTGTGAAATAGCTCTTACGATAGCTTTTGTTTTACTTTACTAAGGTCAACTGGCATATTTTTCACATTCAATTAAATAAGACACATAGGACAAAGAGCGAAAGGATCCTTTTCAATGGTTCAAACGTTAAGTAATTTAATGCACTGCATTATCCTGTGGTGGTAGGGGTAAGTCAAACGTGACTTCTAATATTGTCAAAATTCAATCAAACCCTCATAAATTGAAAATTATACTTAAATCGATACCTTTAGAATGAGCATTAAATGATCTTGTCAAAAACCTGCCAAAATTGTGATGGCATAAAATTAATTAAATTAAAGACAGCCTGTCAAAATATATAAACGATAATCAATGTGGCTTTAAAAACAAACATCTTTATCGAGGATTTTTATAACCCAAGTTGTAAATCATCATGCAAATTATTTAAGAGTAAAACAGGCAAATTAATGGATTGAACGGTTTTAACTACTCTTGTAGCTATGCAAGCACCTGTTAAAATAGTCACAGTATGCTTCAATGGCACAAAGCCAGGAGTTAATACCTAAAGCAGTTCTATTAGGTTTATGTAAAAAGTCTAGTAAAATGAGAATAACTGCATGTTAGAAATAATTATCTATAAGGTAAAAATAAATTGTTAAAAATATTATTATGTTGCCTTATTTTTCGTGATCTTCTGATTTGAAATAAATATGTCTTTCAGCTCAGAGTGATGTCCATTTTGACACCTTTGTGATAAGAAAAAAGCGTTAATAGAGTATCTATCACAGTGGATACGACCTTGACACTATTGTAGATCAACAGGAACAATCTCTTTTGGCATTTATTTTATTTATTATATAGAGTGAATTCAGAATGTTCCAATACAAATTAATATGAGATTATGGCCTAAGCAGACTTGGATTGCTTCCTAGTTAACATAAACCTAATAAAATGTTAATTGATGACAATTACTCTGCAATTGTATTAATGTTTGATTTACTAAATATGTCGACTTCCTTAGAATTTCGATGAAAAGCTATTCAACATCTGTATTATTTGGTCTTTTAATACTTTGTAATTGAGACTTGCAATTAAGTCTTGAGAAGGAGAAATGCGCGTCTGACGTAATTAATTTTATAACTGGCAATTTTTATGACATTTTGTCTTACAACCATTGGGTCGACACCTCTTCTGACGGACTGTTAGTCTCTTAGAGTATTACTAGCCGAGAAGTCATACTTCAGTGATGGCACAAATATCATTGATTCCTTCTTTGAAATAGGCATTGATCCACATTGAGAACATTCTAATCCTTTTTTTTGCAAGATGTTGTTGGCATTAGCCGCATAAAGTATAACTTTTTAGAGGTTTGATGAAATGATAAAAAGCTCTACAACTGCTAAACTTTGGGTTTTTTCAATATTTTTGGTTTGAGCATCATTGATGATCTTGAGTAGACGAAACGGGAGTTGATAGTTAAATTTATACTGTGGTGTCTTTGATGCCATTTTATTCTTAACAACAACTAGACATTTGAATACGAACGAATAGAAATACTTTATGAGGCTTTGTACATATCTTCAGCGCTTTAACATATAGCTTGTAGCATCAATATTTAGTTTTACCACTCAATATGTAAATCATGATGCTGACGACTGGTTTCCGGTTGATATTTATCAATCTCTCTCTATTAGCAACAGTCTTATTTTAGTCTTGTCCAGTCTGTAGTTTCGAGAAGTTTTATGGGTTTCTCAAATCAAAAGAAATTATTGAATATCAATTTATGTATGAAATCCAACCTTAGTTTTTTAAACGTTTTACGACAATGCTGTTATTGTGGCAATTTTAGACTCATTGTTGGCAGTACTAATAACAAAACAGAGTAAACGGTGTTACATTAGGAAACGGATGTTCTCAATACTGGTGTTAATTACGTGCTTCCAACCCGTGTAATTTCTCATTTATGTTATTAATTTTGTTTTTCGATCCGTGATGACATTAAATTGACATGCAATGTTAGTTTATGTTTAATGTGATTCAGTGCTAGAAATCTACAAAAAGAAAATAACTTGTTAGTCGTCAGATGATTTTTCCCCATCAATGAACTAATTGTACGTGTTGTTACTCCGTTTTCCGGCACATGTCCAATAGACATTGATGTCTTTATCTTGTAAAGTACGTTTTATGGCACAAATTATAGTTTTATTGTTTAAACTCATTTTCCTTACCACTGCATACTTTATCTGATTGGGTTTTATCGTTTTAATTTCCTAATTGTAAAAGCTATCCACATATTATGCAACCTATTCATTTGCTTCTTTCTTATGTTTTTGAAAGACTTCGTGTTCCATTAGATTTAATTAAGAAATAATCCCGTAATGTCTGTAATATTAAATTTTGCATCATTTCGTCATAATTTAATTTATAACAGCTTGGATTTAATGACTGTTTCCAAAACAAACGAAATTGTATATCCAAATACTGCTCTAGTGATTTCAAAAGTCCTAATAGATGTATCCTGATTCGAACCCTAGTTACAAATTATTATGCCCCATTTAAAGTCGGGGCATCGGTGGCCGATTGGTTAAAGTAGTTCGTCTGCAATCGATCGCGTGATCTCACAACACTGAGATTGTGGGTTCGAAATCTACTGCGGGCAGGGTGCGCTCGACTCTAATCTTATTTGACAAGGATTCCATGTTTTCCTACCAAAATTCCGGGGTTTCTTCCGGGTAATCCGGCTTCCTTCCCCAATAAAAGCTGGTCGCATTTATATAGCTGAAAAATTGCTGAAACAACATTCAAACAAACAAAACCAATAAAAGTTACAATGATACAGCAAAACTTTGTTATATAAATGGTTTAGGTAAACATGCAATCTGGATACATACAAATTTTCCTGGGGTTTTCTCGGATTATTGCGATTTTTATAAAATTAGTTTATTGATTTTTATTTCCTTTCATTGATGTTTTGCATGCATCCTTTAGCTATATTAGTTCTTTCTGGGTTCGAATCATCTACCTGTGCAACACTCTCTCATGTATCACCTCTACATTTCATATTTGGCAATCCTTATTAAGGAAGGTTAAATTTGAGCACGTCCAACTCGCAGTCCAATTGTTGCCAGACACGTCATTAATAACCGGAACTACTCTGCGAACTATACCTCCCCCGTCGGTAATTTGAACATAAAATTATAACTGATTTCTTTTTTCGTTAACTGTACTTGCAATTTAAGAGTTCTGATTCAGTATACGGGTTGAATACGGGCACATTTTTTTTAATTTGAGCCGTGTGCGAATTGTCTATTCTCCTTTTACATGTCTGCGTCTTCTATGTTAAGTATGTTTAATTTATTTTGGGCTTCTTGTGTAATAAACTTCCCGTTCTACATTGGCACTGTTTATTATGAGCTAACTTAAAAATAACGAGTATTGTATCAGATTCATAATTAATCTTAAACATATATGTACATGCACTCCCAAAATTTACACTTAATTAAAGGCATACTTATCCTTATTTATCAATAACTAAGTGCTGTCATCAAGGGTGGCTCCATCAAAAACATGTATACAAATGTAATACGATAACTTTGAGAAGAAGTCAAAAGGCTTCAACTAAGTATATCATTTGACCCTTTTTATCACTGATATATAATTATGACAGTCTATTACCCATTATCGCGATCATTACTATTAAATAGGAAATCTTCTCTTTGTCAAATTCCTTTCAAGTCATATTAGGAAAATTACTGTTTTAAACGAACAGGACATAATGTGCAAATTATATCGTTTAATAACAGACCCGTAAATGCATGCTCAATTAAACATACATTACGTCTTGTATTGATTATAAAATGATGTTACTCGATCTTCTAAGAAGGACAAACTCGTATTAAACACAAACGTTTATACTTTTGTTACTGTAGAAAACTATGTTAAGTGTTAACTTGTGTGAATTACGTTTCACCCCACATGAAAAGTATAATACATGATGGGTTTTGTAAGGCAACGTTAACCATGCTTAATTATGTTGTTTTATTTTTGAAAACACTTTAGTGGGAAAAAACAAGTTTAATATGTATATAATGTAGAGTTTATTTCAGTTCCGTGCAAAAACAGTTAACTTATACAGAATTCTTGAACTTACCCAACATATATCATTCGATTTTAGCGTCGCCATCCCAAGAATATTGGTTGTTTATACATCCTTCAATTATTTGTATTATTTGTTTTGGTTTTTTTTTTATTTTACAGAAAAATATAAATAGATTAGGGGAAAACTTGGGAATTAAAAAGTGTTTCATAATTCGAAAACATGTGTTTGTTTCATTCGGTCGATATATAACATAGTTGGCAGATGATTCGTCGATGTTTTCATTAATTCTTACAGATATGTGATTTATCTCTACTTAGATACAAAATAAGACAACATAGCTCTTTCTACTATAATTATTACTAACGATCTAAAAAATATCATCAATTGATAATCTCCCAATGGACATGTGTTCAAAACTAATTCACCCATGACTACAGATCAGAAAATAATAAATGTCTGTAAATTAATGTTTTTAAATTTGAATAGGAAATTGTAAAATAGGAAAACACGGATTACTGTTTCATCCGACACCGTATCATATTTTATTATGATACATACACCTGTCTAATTTGTGTTCTTTAAAAACCTCGACATCGTTATCAAAAGCATCCATGCAATCTGCTCGGTGTAACATTTCAAAGAATTATAATAAATTTATATCGTTTAATGCCCATTATCCTTTCTTAAAGGTATTAAATACTTTATTAGCCGTAGATGTAAATCTATCATTGGGCCCATTACCATATCTGAATATTTAAGATGGCTTAATGTTTCAGGCAAACTTTACGTTAATAGCTATTTTGCTATAAGGTAATCAAAGAAATTTATCGGAAACGTACATTGTAGATAAGCAGTTTCATTACAGACGTAGGTTGGTTTTTGAAAATATTACTATACTCGACAGGTACAGAAGCCTTGTGTGTTCTTTATATGTATGTCCATATATGTGTTGTATAGAAGTACAAGTATATATGTTATATTCTGTTTTGACATGAATATAATAACTGACATTAGTTACAATATCCTTTATAAACCATGTCTTTAAATAAGGAAATCATAGTAAGTATTTCTCAGCAGGTTGGATTATTAATATAAAAAAGTACAAAAAAGTACAGTTATCTTTAGAAATATTATGAACGACGAAGTATCAATGACGCGTAATTATTCCTATCCCTACACCAGAACATATTCATAAATATGTTCGTCCTCACAGCCTAACTATTAAAACTTAAAACAATTCTACCACATTCGAGCTTCCTTACTAATGCTTGTGCAATAGACGCAGAATTGATACCGCTTTGTCAAAGGAAAACACACACACAGCCTAGGAATCTTTGACTTGGGTTTTATTTATACTGCTGACATAAAACCAAACAAAACGTTGTTTGAAGAAATTTATTAATTTATGTTTCTCTACAAAACGTTAAGAGACAATTCTATGTAGTAGTCAATCTACAACATATCTGTCTTGTATGGCGCTTACAGCTCAAAGGTAAACAATTCATCTTGCCATCTTTGATAGAGAATATTTTAGACCTAGAAGGCCATTAAAGCAAGGGTTTTAGAAAATGTAGATAGTCCCTTCTTAAATCGCCGTCATTGTTTGGTTGATCATGAGATGTTCGTCACACAAATGTTAGGTAATTTACAGAACACAACAAAGAAGCAGGAAATGCTCAGACTTCCAACACATAATAGGATTTATTTTGAATGTTCCTTCTTGTATTTATGTTTTCTCGTAGCCATGGCTTGTCATACTTAGAGTTTGTTTGTTTGCGTCTCAATACCGTCTGGTGAAATATACTAATGCCTTTCATTATCTTACAGAAAATTATATATGCAAATAAATGTCACATAATTGTGTTAGTTTGTATGTAGTAGTTATGTTGTTTTAGTATTCTTTAATATTTGTGGACTTGTTTTTCCTAATATTGCTGTAATCATCAATCAGATTGACTGTTTAAATGTTTGCTTTACGAGCAATAGTGTGAAGAACGTGTACACGTTAGTATTGGTGAAAGAGATGGTAAATCGTCTTTTTAAGTTCTATATTACTAACAGTTAAACAAATCAACTATGTAGAAATATGAAAGATAGGACGTAAATTATAATTAACACATCATAATTATTATAAACATATATTATTGTCAAACTAAGTTCAAGTAGTACTCATTTTGCAGTCAAAACTAAAACACATGCCAATTTATTACAGCCATTGGTCCCTTAAGGTTGAATTAATCGAGATGAAAAGATCGATGCTAAAAATGAATGCTGGCAATGAATAAGAAATCTGAAAATAGTCGAGCGACAAACACAAAATGTTTTTCTTTTAAACTAGTTCTCGGTGACTACGAAACAACGCTGGTCTATAACTTTATGCCATGAAATATATTAAACTAGCTATGAATTACTTTATAAGGTGTAAACAAATTTCAGTTTAAACGGACTTTTACAAATCCTAAGTTGTCCAAGTTATATTTATCTTGCACTACAAATGTGCTTGGTAATCATTACGACTATTTTACATTTTAACGATATTTCGTCTAAATTTTGATGGGATACGATGACGTAATTTCCGGATAGGTTTCTTCATTTGAAAAAGCAGAAGCTGTTTTTCTGGTTTCCCAATTTTGTTGGTGGTAAAAAATGAAATAAAAATGATAACAATGAATGCAATTACAATTGACCAAATGAATATCCTGTGGACTACAAATGTTTTTTTCTGACAATCTTTATTGTTACGTTTTTTTTAAATGTTGGTTCCAGTGTATTTCGTAGTAGTAACATGTCCTGTCTATCCTGGTATATATGGACATTTATGGAATTCTGCTTATCCTGGTAGTTTTAGCCATCGTCAAATGAATTATGTTCCATGGTCAATCAGATCGTCTTGCGTAATTACATAACTATGAGGAGAGTATGTTGTAAATACATTATTTGTTTTCCATAACAATTGTATTTATGTAAGATTTGCTACCATCCCGATTATCGGCTTATATAGATTTATATTTAATATTGGTCTCGACTTTTAAATTCAAATTAACAAATTATTCTGTCTTTTTAAATTTTGAAGTCTAATTCTTTGATTCCACTGTTAAGTTTATACAATTAAAATACATTTCGTAGCAATGCATCGCTTCAAAAATCAGGGTTTGCCCAGCCTTGTTTTCATGAAAAAATAGATAGGTATATATATTTTAGTACATCGAATTTATGGTTAGATATCCAGAGTTATTTGACATGATTACGATTAAAATTTATATGTGGCGGCCATAAGAAAAATAGCAAAGAAAACCGACCGAACAACAAGAGCCAAAAGCCAAAAGTCAAAAGACAAATGCAACACAAAAACCAAAAATACAAAAAAACTCAAAGAAAGTAACTCGAACCCAATAAAAACCATGTGTGCACTCAGGTGCTCCGGACGCGTAAGCAGTGCCTGCCTCTTATTAGATACCCGTCGATTTACTCATTGTCATGTATGTTCAAATTAAGAAATTATTAAAAATTATACAATGTATAAAATATTATTTATAAAGTTATTTTTACTTGCATATAAGTATACAACGCGTGCTTTAAAATGACCATGATTGTGTCTAGTTTACCCGATACATCATTCACTAAAGGAACCATGTCATACAAAATTCTCGTTATGGTGGTAACATTAGTGTCTAAAACTTTATCTAAAACTCCTTTGTTATTAATCCTGTAATTTCGACTTTAACTTCTAAAGACAGCATTTAACAAAATAAATTAACTTCATTATCTTAATATCACTTCAGTACTCGAAAGTGTGCGATAATCTCGCGAGATATCATCTTGTCTCCAGAGAATCCATTGAGGGTTTAATATGTATAATTTACCTGAAAAGACATACACTTAATAACCCAAGAAATCTGATAAATTACACAGATTTTCTGATTTTAACATCCATTTTCTTATTAGGTTTTCAATAGACTTAAACGGTATATAGGAAAAGAAAGTTTAATAATAATCGTTGCAAACATTTCTGATTTTAATCTCGTTGATTTAACCTTGCTTAAGACGCGTAATTCCATATAATATGACCAGTTTAATAAAATTGATATATTTTTGTCAGAGATTGATGGACGACTGAATAAATGTGTTACATTTACGTTTTCACTTGTCATGGGAAAATATAAAAATATAATAATAATTGTAAATAATAATTTTAAAATTACAAGGCTAAATGTCAATAGTTCTCAAACAAAGAAACAATTAATGTTCCATATTGTATTATATTAAAATATATTAAATTATATGCATTGTTGCAAATTTTTAATATTTTTAATTGTTATCGATAATTTTACAAATGTTAGACAACGGGGTCTAATTTATCAAAATTCACATTAGTTAACACGAAAAGCAAGGACTAAAAATAGCATTATTTTCGTCAATCATGTACGAAATCAAATTTTTAACGTGACACATGCGGGTCACAATGAACGTTTCAGTACATTTTGATGGAAAAGATCAATTTTGAAAGGTATTAACATAAGAAATTAATTCTTATTGCATTTTTAAGTTGTATAATTACAATTTTTAATTTGATTTTTTTAAGCCGGTAGTAAGTAACATTTATATGGAAAAAAAAACAAAATAATGAAGGTGAAAATATTAACATTTATTGAATTTCACCTTTCATAAAATTAAATAATGAAAAATGTGCAACTAGGACAATCATGAGGTAGTCTCAAAACAATTATCTAATCAAGTGGTAAAAATGACCAGATTTTATAAGTATCTTCAATAAATATGTAGATTCGAGCCAATATTATGGAACTGATATTCTCAACACGAGATGTATAACTTTGACCAGGTTTATGTAGTCTGAATTCGTAGTAAAGAAGATATAACTACACGATAAAGTTATATTTTACGAATTAACTTAAACTAAATTTGTTAAAACTGAACAGTTTTGATACAAATAATCCTATGTATATTGTATTGTCAAATATTATTTTTTTTTTCAAAAACTTAAGATTTGTTTAATTGAAAAAATATTTTCTGGATATTTTCAATTTCTCTTTATGCAATCAAAACTTGAAAATTGTGAGGTTGCTATCGTAGTTTGCACTCCTTTTATGGAGTTTGAATACAAACACAAATAAAATTTAAATATATTCTATTATACTTCTATTGCTGACACTAAATTATTTTTATTTATTGTTTATATATTTATAGATTATATTTGCTTATATGATGTTAAAAGGCGTTATTCTTTAATAATAACCCAGTTTTTTAAATCTAAAGAGCAATATATATGTATCGCCAATCTCGCCTAACGCATTGAAGAGCGTATGAATGATAGAAACATGGATAATTTGTTTCAATTTTCCTGGGCGCAGTTTAAAACAAGATTGTCTTAACGTTTTAAGACACCTGGTCTTGTCGCTTACTCTTTTTGTAGTTCAGCTGTCTGCAAGCCTTTGAACACAGTTTGCAATATAATATAAAACTTTCACAAGGTTTTAGATAAGATATGACAATAGACAGTTAGAACTACGTTTCTATGGAAACACCAATAACTATTGGTTATTTCTTACAGGTAGTAAAAAGTTAGAAAATCACAAATCATTGGTCACATTTGGACAAAGAAATAGGTCGATAGTCTTTTTAACAAATATAACGAAATTCATTATGCTTCGTTTTATACGGTTTTGTAAATAAAGTTAATACCGAATTTTGCTCGGGAATATGATGCTGGTATTCTATTACTATATACGCCGTTAATAAGTTTTACAATAGATACCATTTCCTAATTGAAAAATCACGTTTAAAAATATGGTTGCAGACACTTCCCAATTGTTGAATTCAGTACACATTGATTGTGCTGAAATGATTATTAGATACACCTATTACTGGCTAGTGGTATAAGAATGAAACTATTTTCACCAACAAACCAACTCACATACTACAGTAAGCGAAAGGTTTGGCATACAATACAACCTGGTATAACCCACAATTTCCTTTGAAATGCATGTACCTAGTCAGGACCATTGCTGTAGTTGCTATATTTTTGGTTATTTGTTCTGAAGTTTGCCAGTTTCTTTGACTGATTTATGGATTGTCCTTTTAGAAAGTGTTTGGTATTTTGTTATATCCTTCATTCATAGATATTGTTCTTATACAATAGTCCGCTAACAATACAATTGTGTCTTTCGAATCGGTTAATATTGTGGCGAGCAATTTTTAAACAAGGTTTTTAGTCGCCTTTTAAAACATAAGTTAAAAAATCTAAATAACATTCTCTATAGTTTGCATTGCTTTCTATCTTGATTTAGTTTTAATGTGTAGAACAAGTTTTTTTTTAATAAAAGAAAAGTAGAATTTGACATGTTGACTGTGTAGTAATCTCTTACAAAAACTATTTTGATTTGTAGCAGTTCGTTGATTACAGAACATTATCACAACAATGTGGTTTTTTTTCAATATGTCCACATGCATGTGTTATGTTCTTCTATTTAAATTGGAATACCCTTACTTATCAATCCAAATAATAGTAACAATACATGAATTGATCTCGTTCACTATAAATTAAAGCTTTGGTCAACATTGCTCATGTAATGATTATTTTTCCAAGTTGCCCGAAAGTATTCTAATTAACGAGTGCTGATAATATACAGACTAAAGTGCTGAATTTGGAGGCCAATATTGGTTAACAGTTAAGAAAAACTGGCAATTTGACTTTTAATAACAGACTGATTTTGCTAGAATAAAGTTATTTGAATTTCAATTTGTTTAAAATCTGTGATAGTAGAAAGATACAACACGGCTTTTATACGTTCTGTGGACATATCCTATCATAGCATTGTACAACCGTTTTCGGTCCTCAACTATATCCAACTATTTTAAGTACCGAGTATTGTACCTATAGTATCTATATAATAGCATTTTCAAGTCACGTGTGCTCTGAAGCGTAGATTTGCACCAACTTCTCCTCAAAAATGATATTTAAAAATAAAAGCCAGCTCTAAAGTGTTCAAAGAGTCTCATCGGGGAGTTCTGGTACGGATATCAATTTTGCTAAATGTTCACATAGTTCAACGAACTTTTGGTTTGAGCTTGCTACCACATTACTTCTAAAAATGACTGCGGCCGAAAATAAATTAGAGATAGAACTGACGTATTCCTGGAAATAGCGTCCGTCTATTCTATTTAACTATATGATAAATTAATTTCAAGAACTTTTTTAAAAATCGTCTTTAACCGGAATGATGGTTCAAGCAGAACAAATACATTTCAGACAAGCGAAAAATAAATTTAAAAAATGTATTTTTATTGTAATTTTATATTCAATGAGGAATCAATTATTCGTACAAAAAGTTATGAATTCGTTGTTTGGTAAATGCAAACTAAAAGTGTCTTTTAAAATAATAATTCACAAATTATATATTTTTACACTATGACGAATGCACATTGCCACACAGTCGATTCTGTGATATTTTCTTCGTAATATTTCATATATATATAAATCTGTTTACTTTTAATCATAAAAGCGTCAAACCTGCATTTATTATCCATATCAAGCTTCAAACATTTTTCTTATTATTGAGTTGTTTCTAAACATTAATAAGGTATAAGGGAGAAAACTACTACATATAAATGACAAACCATCTGTTGGGTTTGGTTACTTCACTTGGTATAAGGGAGAAAACTACTACATATAAATGACAAATCATCTGTTGGGTTTGGTTACTTCACTTGGTATAAGGGAGAAAACTACTACATATACATGACAAATCATATGTTGGGTTTGGATACTTCACTTGGTATAAGAGAGAAAACTACTACATATAAATGACAAATCATCTGTTGGGTTTGGTTACTTCACTTGGTATAAGGGAGAAAACTACTGTATATAAATGACAAACCATCTGTTAGGTTTGGTTACTTCACTTGGTTGTGGGAGAAAACTACTACATATAAATGACAAACCATCTGTTGGGTTTGGTTACTTCACTAGGTATAAGGGAGAAAACTACTACATATAAATGACCAACCATCTGTTGGGTTTGGTTACTTCACTTGGTATAAGGGAGAAAACTACTACATATAAATGACAAACCATCTGTTGGGTTTGGTTACTTCACTTGGTATAAGGGAGAAAACTACTACATATAAATGACAAACCATCTGTTGGGTTTGGTTACTTCACTTGGTATAAGGGAGAAAACTACTACATATAAATGACAAACCATCTGTTAGGTTTGGTTACTTCACTTGGTATAAGGGAGAAAACTACAACATATAAATGAAAAATCATCTGTTGGGTTTGGATACTTCACTTGGTATAAGGGAGAAAACTACTACTTATCAATGACAAATCATCTTTTGGGCTTGGATACTTCACTTGGTATAAGGGAGAAAACTACAACATATAAATGACAAATCATCTGTTGGGTTTGGTTACTTCACTTGGTATAAGGGAGAAAACTACTACATATACATGACAAATCATCTGTTGGGTTTGGATACTTCACTTGGTATAAGGGAGAAAACTACTACATATAAATGACAAACTATCTGTTGGGTTTGGATACTTCACTTGGTATAAGGGAGAAAACTACTACATATAAATGAAAAATCATCTGTTGGGTTTGGATACTTCACTTGGTATAAGGGAGAAAACTACTACTTATCAATGACAAATCATCTTTTGGGCTTGGATACTTCACTTGGTATAAGGGAGAAAACTACTACATATAAATGACAAACCATCTGTTGGGTTTGGATACTTCACTTGGTATAAGGGAGAAAACTACTACATATAAATGACAAACCATCTGTTGGGTTTGGATACTTCACTTGGTTGTGGGAGAAAACTACTACATATAATTGACAAACCATCTGTTGGGTTTGGTTACTTCACTTGGTATAAGGGAGGCAACTACTACATATAAATGACAAATCATCTGTTGGGTTTGGATACTTCACTTGGTATAAGGGAGAAAACTACTACATATAAATGACAAATCATCTGTTGGGTTTGGATACTTCACTTGGTATAAGGGAGAAAACTACTACATATAAATGACAAACTATCTGTTGGGTTTGGATACTTCACTTGGTATAAGGGAGATAACTTCTACATATAAATGACAAATCATCTGTTGGGTTTGGATACTTCACTTGGTATAAGTGAGAAAACTACTACATATAAATGACAAATCATCTGTTGGGTTTGGGTACTTCACTTGGTTTAAGGGAGAAAACTACTACATATAAATGACAAACTATCTGTTGGGTTTGGATACTTCACTTGGTATAAGGGAGAAAACTACTACATATAAATGACAAATCATCTGTTGGGTTTGGATACTTCATTTGGTATCAGGGAGAAAACTACTACTTATCAATGACAAATCATCTTTTGGGTTTGGATACTTCACTTGGTATAAGGGAGAAAACTACTACATATAAATGACAAACCATCTGTTGGGTTTGGATACTTCACTTGGTTGTTGGTGGAGAAAACTACTACATATAAATGACAAATCATCTGTTGGGTTTGGATACTTCACTTGGTATAAGGGAGAAAACTACTACATATAAATGACAAACCATCTGTTGGGTTTGGATACTTCACTTGGTTGTGGGAGAAAACTACTACATATAATTGACAAACCATCTGTGTGGTTTGGTTACTTCACTTGGTATAAGGGAGGCAACTACTACATATAAATGACAAATCATCTGTTGGGTTTGGATGCTTCACTTGGTATAAGGGAGAAAACTACTACATATAAATGACAAATCATCTGTTGGGTTTGGATACTTCACTTGGTATAAGGGAGAAAACTACTACATATAAATGACAAACTATCTGTTGGGTTTGGATACTTCACTTGGTATAAGGGAGATAACTACTACATATAAATGACAAATCATCTGTTGGGTTTGGATACTTCACTTGATATAAGTGAGAAAACTACTACATATAAATGACAAATCATCTGTTGGGTTTGGGTACTTCACTTGGTATAAGGGAGAAAACTACTACATATAAATGACAAACTATCTGTTGGGTTTGGATACTTCACTTGGTATAAGGGAGAAAACTACTACATGTAAATGACAAACCATCTGTTGGGTTTGGTTACTTCACTTGGTATAAGGGAGAAAACTACTACATATAAATGACAAATCATCTGTTGGGTTTGGATACTTCACTTGGTATAAGGGAGAAAACTACTACATATAAATGACAAATCATCTGTTGGGTTTGGATACTTCCCTTGGTATAAGGGAGAAAACTACTACATATAAATGACAAACTATCTGTTGGGTTTGGATACTTCACTTTGTATAAGGGAGCAAACTACTACATATAAATGACAAATCGTCTGTTGGGTTTGGATACTTCACTTGGTATAAGGGAGAAAACTACTACATATAAATGACAAATCATCTGTTGGGTTTGGATACTTCACTTGGTATAAGGGAGAAAACTACTACATATAAATGACAAACCATCTGTTGGGTTTGGATACTTCACTTGGTATAAGGGAGAAAACTACTACATATAAATGACAAATCATCTGTTGGGTTTGGATACTTCACTTGGTATAAGGGAGAAAACTACTACATATAAATGACAAACTATCTGTTGGGTTTGGATACTTCACTTGGTATAAGGAAGAAAACTACTACATATAAATGACAAACCATCTGTTGGGTTTGGTTACTTCACTTGGTATAAGGGAGAAAACTACTACATATAAATGACAAATCATCTGTTGGGTTTGGATACTTCACTTGGTATAAGGGAGAAAACTACTACATATAAATGACAAATCATCTGTTGGGTTTGGATACTTCCCTTGGTATAAGGGAGAAAACTACTACATATAAATGACAAACTATCTGTTGGGTTTGGATACTTCACTATGTATGAGGGAGCAAACTACTACATATAAATGACAAATCGTCTGTTGGGTTTGGATACTTCACTTGGTATAAGGGAGAAAACTACTACATATAAATGACAAATCGTCTGTTGGGTTAGGATACTTCACTTGGTATAAGGGAGAAAACTACTACATATAAATGACAAATCATCTGTTGGGTTTGGATACTTCACTTGGTTGTGGGAGAAAACTACTACATGTAAATGGCAAACCATCTGTTAGGTTTGGTTACTTCACTTGGTATAAGGGAGAAAACTACTACATACAAATGACAAATCATCTGTTGGGTTTGGATACTTCACTTGGTATAAGGCAGAAAACTACTACATATAAATGACAAACCATCTGTTGGGTTTGGTTACTTCACTTGGTATAAGGCGAGAAAACTACTACATATAAATGACAAACCATCTATTGGGTTTGGTTATTTCACTTGGTATAAGGCAGAAAACTACTACATATAAATGACAAATCATCTGTTGGGTTTGGATACTTCACTTGGTATAAGGCAGAAAACTACTACATATAAATGGCAAACCATCTGTTGGGTTTGGTTACTTCACTTGGTATAAGGGAGAAAACTACTACATATAAATGACAAACCATCTGTTGGGTTTGGTTATTTCACTTGGTATAAGGGAGAAAACTACTACATATAAATGCCAACCATCTGTTGGGTTTGGTTACTTCACTTGGTTGTGGGAGAAAACTACTACATATAAATGGCAAACCATCTGTTAGGTTTGGTTACTTCACTTGGTTGTGGGAGAAAACTACTACATATAAATGACAAACCATCTGTTGGGGATTGGTTACTTCACTTGGTATAAGGGAGACAACTACTACATATAAATGACAAACCATCTGTTGGGTTTGGTTACTTCACTTGGTATAAGGGAGACAACTACTACATATAAATGACAAACCATCTGTTGGGTTTGGATACTTCACTTGGTTGTGGGAGAAAACTACTACATATAAATGACAAACCATCTGTTGGGTTTGGTTACTTACCTTGTTATAAGGGAGACAACTACTACATATCAATGTCAAACCATCTGTTGGGTTTGGTTACCTCACTTGGTATAAGGGAGAAAACTACTACATATAAATGACAAACCATCTGTTAGGTTTGGTTACTTCACTTGGTATAAGGGAGACAACTACTACATATAAATGACAAATCATCTGTTGGGTTTGGATACTTCACTTGGTATAAGGGAGAAATCTACTACATATAAATGACAAACCATCTGTTGGGTTTGGATACTTCACTTGGTTGTGGGAGAAAACTACTACATATAAATGGCAAACCATCTGTTAGGTTTGGTTACTTCACTTGGTTTTGGGAGAAAACTACTACATATAAATGGCAAACCATCTGTTAGGTTTGGTTACTTCACTTGGTTGTGGGAGAAAACTACTATATATAAATGACAAACCATCTGTTAGGTTTGGTTACTTCACTTGGTTGTGGGAGAAAACTACTACATATAAATGACAAACCATCTGTTGGGGATTGGTTACTTCACTTGGTATAAGGGAGACAACTACTACATATAAATGACAAACCATCTGTTGGGTTTGGTTACTTCACTTGGTATAAGGGAGACAACTACTACATATAAATGACAAACCATCTGTTAGGTTTGGATACTTCACTTGGTTGTGGGAGAAAACTACAACATATAAATGACAAACTATATGTTGGGTTTGGTTACTTCACTTGGTATAAGGGAGACAACTACTACATATAAATGACAAACCATCTGTTGGGTTTGGTTACTTCACTTGGTATAAGGGAGAAAACTACAACATGTAAATGACAAACCATCTGTTAGGTTTGGTTACTTAACTTGGTTGTGGGAGAAAACTACTACATATAAATGGCAAACCATCTGTTGGGTTTGGTTACTTCACTTGGTATAAGGGAGACAAGTACTACATATAAATGACAAATCATCTGTTGGGTTTGGATACTTCACTTGGAATAAGGGAGAAAACTACTACATATAAATGACAAAACATCTGTTGGGTTTGGATACTTCACTTGGTTGTGGGAGAAAACTACTACATATAAATGGCAAACCATCTGTTAGGTTTGGTTACTTCACTTGGTTGTGGGAGAAAACTACTACATATAAATGGCAAACCATCTGTTAGGTTTGGTTACTTCACTTGGTTGTGGGAGAAAACTACTACATATAAATGACAAACCATCTGTTAGATTTGGTTACTTCACTTGGTTGTGGGAGAAAACTACTACATATAAATGACAAACCATCTGTTGGGGATTGGTTACTTCACTTGTTACAAGGGAGACAACTACTACATATAATTGACAAACCATCTGTTGTGTTTGGTTACTTCACTTGGTATAAGGGAGACAACTACTACATATAAATGACAAACCATCTGTTGGGTTTGGATACTTCACTTGGTTGTGGGAGAAAACTACTACATATAAATGACAAACGATCTGTTGGGTTTGGTTACTTCACTTGGTATAAGGGAGACAACTACTACATATAAATGACAAACCATCTGTTGGGTTTGGTTACTTCACTTGGTATAAGGGAGAAAACTACTACATGTAAATGACAAACCATCTGTTAGGTTTGGTTACTTCACTTGGTTGTGGGAGAAAACTACTACATATAAATGGCAAACCATCTGTTGGGTTTGGTTACTTCACTTGGTATAAGGGAGGCAACTACTACATATAAATGACAAACCATCTGTTGGGTTTGGTTACTTCACTTGGTATAAGGGAGAAAACTACTACATATAAATGACAAATCATCTGTTGGGTTTGGATACTTCACTTGGTATAAGGGAGAAAACTACTACATATAAATGACAAAATATCTGTTGGGTTTGGATACTTCACTTGGTATAAGGGAGATAACTACTACATATAAATGACAAATCGTCTGTTGGGTTTGGATACTTCACTTGGTATAAGTGAGAAAACTACTACATATAAATGACAAATCATCTGTTGGGTTTGGATACTTCACTTGGTTTAAGGGAGAAAACTACTACATATAAATGACAAACTATCTGTTGGGTTTGGATACTTCACTTGGTATAAGGGAGAAAACTACTGTATATAAATGACAAACCATCTGTTAGGTTTGGTTACTTCACTTGGTTGTGGGAGAAAACTACTACATATAAATGACCAACCATCTGTTGGGTTTGGTTACTTCACTTGGTATAAGGGAGAAAACTACTACATATAAATGACAAACCATCTGTTGGGTTTGGTTACTTCACTTGGTATAAGGGAGAAAACTACTACATATAAATGACAAACCATCTGTTGGGTTTGGTTACTTCACTTGGTATAAGGGAGAAAACTACTACATATAAATGACAAACCATCTGTTAGGTTTGGTTACTTCACTTGGTATAAGGGAGAAAACTACTACATATAAATGACAAATCATCTGTTGGGTTTGGTTACTTCACTTGGTATAAGGGAGAAAACTACTACATATACATGACAAATCATCTGTTGGGTTTGGATACTTCACTTGGTATAAGGGAGAAAACTACTACATATAAATGATAAACCATCTGTTGGGTTTGGTTACTTCACTTGGAATAAGGGAGAAAACTACTACATATAAATGACAAATCATCTGTTGGGTTTGGATACTTCACTTGGTATAAGGGAGAAAACTACTACATATAAATGACAAACTATCTGTTGGGTTTGGATACTTCACTTGGTATAAGGGAGAAAACTACTACATATGAATGACAAATCATCTGTTGGGTTTGGATACTTCACTTGGTATCATGTAGAAAACTACTACTTATCAATGACAAATCATCTTTTGGGTTTGGATACTTCACTTGGTATAAGGGAGAAAACTACTACATATAAATGACAAACCATCTGTTGGGTTTGGATACTTCACTTGGTTGTTGGTGGAGAAAACTACTACATATAAATGACAAATCATCTGTTGGGTTTGGATACTTCACTTGGTATAAGGGAGAAAATTACTACATATAAATGACAAACCATCTGTTGGGTTTGGATACTTCACTTGGTTGTGGGAGAAAACTACTACATATAATTGACAAACCATCTGTGTGGTTTGGTTACTTCACTTGGTATAAGGGAGGCAACTACTACATATAAATGACAAATCATCTGTTGGGTTTGGATGCTTCACTTGGTATAAGGGAGAAAACTACTACATATAAATGACAAATCATCTGTTGGGTTTGGATACTTCACTTGGTATAAGGGAGAAAACTACTACATATAAATGACAAACTATCTGTTGGGTTTGGATACTTCACTTGGTATAAGGGAGATAACTACTACATATAAATGACAAATCATCTGTTGGGTTTGGATACTTCACTTGATATAAGTGAGAAAACTACTACATATAAATGACAAATCATCTGTTGGGTTTGGATACTTCACTTGGTATAAGGGAGAAAACTACTACATATAAATGACAAACTATCTGTTGGGTTTGGATACTTCACTTGGTATAAGGGAGAAAACTACTACATGTAAATGACAAACCATCTGTTGGGTTTGGTTACTTCACTTGGTATAAGGGAGAAAACTACTACATATAAATGACAAATCATCTGTTGGGTTTGGATACTTCACTTGGTATAAGGGAGAAAACTACTACATATAAATGACAAATCATCTGTTGGGTTTGGATACTTCCCTTGGTATAAGGGAGAAAACTACTACATATAAATGACAAACTATCTGTTGGGTTTGGATACTTCACTTTGTATAAGGGAGCAAACTACTACATATAAATGACAAATCGTCTGTTGGGTTTGGATACTTCACTTGGTATAAGGGAGAAAACTACTACATATAAATGACAAATCATCTGTTGGGTTTGGATACTTCACTTGGTATAAGGGAGAAAACTACTACATATAAATGACAAACCATCTGTTGGGTTTGGATACTTCACTTGGTATAAGGGAGAAAACTACTACATATAAATGACAAATCATCTGTTGGGTTTGGATACTTCACTTGGTATAAGGGAGAAAACTACTACATATAAATGACAAACTATCTGTTGGGTTTGGATACTTCACTTGGTATAAGGAAGAAAACTACTACATATAAATGACAAACCATCTGTTGGGTTTGGTTACTTCACTTGGTATAAGGGAGAAAACTACTACATATAAATGACAAATCATCTGTTGGGTTTGGATACTTCACTTGGTATAAGGGAGAAAACTACTACATATAAATGACAAATCATCTGTTGGGTTTGGATACTTCCCTTGGTATAAGGGAGAAAACTACTACATATAAATGACAAACTATCTGTTGGGTTTGGATACTTCACTATGTATGAGGGAGCAAACTACTACATATAAATGACAAATCGTCTGTTGGGTTTGGATACTTCACTTGGTATAAGGGAGAAAACTACTATATATAAATGACAAATCGTCTGTTGGGTTAGGATACTTCACTTGGTATAAGGGAGAAAACTACTACATATAAATGACAAATCATCTGTTGGGTTTGGATACTTCACTTGGTTGTGGGAGAAAACTACTACATGTAAATGGCAAACCATCTGTTAGGTTTGGTTACTTCACTTGGTATAAGGGAGAAAACTACTACATACAAATGACAAATCATCTGTTGGGTTTGGATACTTCACTTGGTATAAGGGAGAAAACTACTACATATAAATGACAAACCATCTGTTGGGTTTGGTTACTTCACTTGGTATAAGGCGAGAAAACTACTACATATAAATGACAAACCATCTATTGGGTTTGGTTATTTCACTTGGTATAAGGCAGAAAACTACTACATATAAATGACAAATCATCTGTTGGGTTTGGATACTTCACTTGGTATAAGGCAGAAAACTACTACATATAAATGGCAAACCATCTGTTGGGTTTGGTTACTTCACTTGGTATAAGGGAGAAAACTACTACATATAAATGACAAACCATCTGTTGGGTTTGGTTATTTCACTTGGTATAAGGGAGAAAACTACTACATATAAATGCCAACCATCTGTTGGGTTTGGTTACTTCACTTGGTTGTGGGAGAAAACTACTACATATAAATGGCAAACCATCTGTTAGGTTTGGTTACTTCACTTGGTTGTGGGAGAAAACTACTACATATAAATGACAAACCATCTGTTGGGGATTGGTTACTTCACTTGGTATAAGGGAGACAACTACTACATATAAATGACAAACCATCTGTTGGGTTTGGTTACTTCACTTGGTATAAGGGAGACAACTACTACATATAAATGACAAACCATCTGTTGGGTTTGGATACTTCACTTGGTTGTGGGAGAAAACTACTACATATAAATGACAAACCATCTGTTGGGTTTGGTTACTTCCCTTGTTATAAGGGAGACAACTACTACATATCAATGTCAAACCATCTGTTGGGTTTGGTTACCTCACTTGGTATAAGGGAGAAAACTACTACATATAAATGACAAACCATCTGTTAGGTTTGGTTACTTCACTTGGTATAAGGGAGACAACTACTACATATAAATGACAAATCATCTGTTGGGTTTGGATACTTCACTTGGTATAAGGGAGAAATCTACTACATATAAATGACAAACCATCTGTTGGGTTTGGATACTTCACTTGGTTGTGGGAGAAAACTACTACATATAAATGGCAAACCATCTGTTAGGTTTGGTTACTTCACTTGGTTTTGGGAGAAAACTACTACATATAAATGGCAAACCATCTGTTAGGTTTGGTTACTTCACTTGGTTGTGGGAGAAAACTACTATATATAAATGACAAACCATCTGTTAGGTTTGGTTACTTCACTTGGTTGTGGGAGAAAACTACTACATATAAATGACAAACCATCTGTTGGGGATTGGTTACTTCACTTGGTATAAGGGAGACAACTACTACATATAAATGACAAACCATCTGTTGGGTTTGGTTACTTCACTTGGTATAAGGGAGACAACTACTACATATAAATGACAAACCATCTGTTGGGTTTGGATACTTCACTTGGTTGTGGGAGAAAACTACAACATATAAATGACAAACTATATGTTGGGTTTGGTTACTTCACTTGGTATAAGGGAGACAACTACTACATATAAATGACAAACCATCTGTTGGGTTTGGTTACTTCACTTGGTATAAGGGAGAAAACTACAACATGTAAATGACAAACCATCTGTTAGGTTTGGTTACTTCACTTGGTTGTGGGAGAAAACTACTACATATAAATGGCAAACCATCTGTTGGGTTTGGTTACTTCACTTGGTATAAGGGAGACAAGTACTACATATAAATGACAAATCATCTGTTGGGTTTGGATACTTCACTTGGTATAAGGGAGAAAACTACTACATATAAATGACAAAACATCTGTTGGGTTTGGATACTTCACTTGGTTGTGGGAGAAAACTACTACATATAAATGGCAAACCATCTGTTAGGTTTGGTTACTTCACTTGGTTGTGGGAGAAAACTACTACATATAAATGGCAAACCATCTGTTAGGTTTGGTTACTTCACTTGGTTGTGGGAGAAAACTACTACATATAAATGACAAACCATCTGTTAGATTTGGTTACTTCACTTGGTTGTGGGAGAAAACTACTACATATAAATGACAAACCATCTGTTGGGGATTGGTTACTTCACTTGTTACAAGGGAGACAACTACTACATATAATTGACAAACCATCTGTTGTGTTTGGTTACTTCACTTGGTATAAGGGAGACAACTACTACATATAAATGACAAACCATCTGTTGGGTTTGGATACTTCACTTGGTTGTGGGAGAAAACTACTACATATAAATGACAAACGATCTGTTGGGTTTGGTTACTTCACTTGGTATAAGGGAGACAACTACTACATATAAATGACAAACCATCTGTTGGGTTTGGTTACTTCACTTGGTATAAGGGAGAAAACTACTACATGTAAATGACAAACCATCTGTTAGGTTTGGTTACTTCACTTGGTTGTGGGAGAAAACTACTACATATAAATGGCAAACCATCTGTTGGGTTTGGTTACTTCACTTGGTATAAGGGAGGCAACTACTACATATAAATGACAAACCATCTGTTGGGTTTGGTTACTTCACTTGGTATTAAGGAGAAAACTACTACATATAAATGACAAACCATCTGTTGGGTTTGGTTACTTCACTTGGTATAAGGGAGAAAACTACTATATATAAATGGCAAACCATCTGTTGGGTTTGGTTACTTCACTTGGTATAAGGGAGATAACTACTACATATAAATGACAAACCATCTGTTGGGTTTGGTTACTTCACTTGGTATAAGGCAGAAAACTACTACATATAAATGACAAACCATCTGTTGGGTTTGGTTACTTCACTTGGTATAAGGGAGAAAATGACTACATATAAATGACAAACCATCTGTTAGGTTTGGTTACTTCACTTGGTATAAGGGTGAAAACTACTACATATAAATGACAAATCATCTGTTGGGTTTGGATACTTCACTTGGTATAAGGGAGAAAACTACTACATATAAATGACAAACCATCTGTTGGGTTTGGATACTTCACTTGGTTGTGGGAGAAAACTATTACATATAAATGGCAAACCATCTGTTAGGTTTGGTTACTTCACTTGGTTGTGGGAGAAAACTACTACATATAAATGGCAAACCATCTGTTAGGTTTGGTTACTTCACTTGGTTGTGGGAGAAAACTACTACATATAAATGGCAAACCATCTGTTGGGTTTGGTTACTTCACTTGGTATAAGGGAGACAAGTACTACATATAAATGACAAATCATCTGTTGGGTTTGGATACTTCACTTGGTATAAGGGAGAAAACTACTACATATAAATGACAAAACATCTGTTGGGTTTGGATACTTCACTTGGTTGTGGGAGAAAACTACTACATATAAATGGCAAACCATCTGTTAGGTTTGGTTACTTCACTTGGTTGTGGGAGAAAACTACTACATATAAATGGCAAACCATCTGTTAGGTTTGGTTACTTCACTTGGTTGTGGGAGAAAACTACTACATATAAATGACAAACCATCTGTTAGATTTGGTTACTTCACTTGGTTGTGGGAGAAAACTACTACATATAAATGACAAACCATCTGTTGGGGATTGGTTACTTCACTTGTTATAAGGGAGACAACTACTACATATAATTGACAAACCATCTGTTGTGTTTGGTTACTTCACTTGGTATAAGGGAGACAACTACTACATATAAATGACAAACCATCTGTTGGGTTTGGTTACTTCACTTGGTATAAGGGAGAAAACTACTACATGTAAATGACAAACCATCTGTTAGGTTTGGTTACTTCGCTTGGTTGTGGGAGAAAACTACTACATATAAATGCCAAACCATCTGTTGGGTTTGGTTACTTCACTTGGTATAAGGGAGACAACTACTACATATAAATGACAAACCATCTGTTGGGTTTGGTTACTTCACTTGGTATTAAGGAGAAAACTACTACATATAAATGACAAACCATCTGTTGGGTTTGGTTACTTCACTTGGTATAAGGGAGAAAACTACTATATATAAATGGCAAACCATCTGTTGGGTTTGGTTACTTCACTTGGTATAAGGGAGAAAACTACTACATATAAATGACAATCAACTGTTGGGTTTGGTTACTTCACTTGGTATAAGGCAGAAAACTACTACATATAAATGACAAACCATCTGTTGGGTTTGGTTACTTCACTTGGTATAAGGGAGAAAATGACTACATATAAATGACAAACCATCTGTTAGGTTTGGTTACTTCACTTGGTATAAGGGTGAAAACTACTACATATAAATGACAAATCATCTGTTGGGTTTGGATACTTCACTTGGTATAAGGGAGAAAACTACTACATATAAATGACAAACCATCTGTTGGGTTTGGATACTTCACTTGGTTGTGGGAGAAAACTATTACATATAAATGGCAAACCATCTGTTAGGTTTGGTTACTTCACTTGGTTGTGGGAGAAAACTACTACATATAAATGGCAAACCATCTGTTAGGTTTGGTTACTTCACTTGGTTGTGGGAGAAAACTACTACATATAAATGACAAATCATCTGTTGGGTATGGTTACTTCACTTGGTATAAGGGAGAAAACTACTACATATAAATGACAAACCATCTGTTGGGTTTGGTTACTTCACTTGGTATAAGGGAGAAAACTATTACATATAAATGACAAACCATCTGTTGGGTTTGGTTACTTCACTTGGTATAAGGGAGACAACTACTACATATAAATCGGCAAACCATCTGTTTGGTTTGGTTACTTCACTAGGTATAAGGGAGAAAACTACTACATATAAATGGCAAACCATCTCTTGGGTTTGGTTACTTCACTTTGTATAAGGGAGACAACTACTACATATAAATGGCAAACCATCTGTTGGGTTTGGTTACTTCACTAGGTATAAGGGAGAAAACTACTACATATAAATGGCAAACCATCTGTTGGGTTTGGTTACTTCACTTGGTATAAGGGAGACAACTACTACATAAAAATGACAAATCATCTGTTGGGTTTGGTTACTTCACTTGGTATAAGGGAGACAACAACTACATATTAATGACAAACCATCTGTTGGGTTTGGTTACTACACTTGGTATAAGGGAGAAAACTACTACATATAAATGACAAACAATCTGTTGGGTTTGGTTACGTCACTTGGTATAAGGGAGACAACTACTACATATAAATGACAAATCATCTGTTGGGTTTGGTTACTTCACTTGGTATAAGGGAGACAACTGCTACATATAAATGACAAACCATCTGTTAGGTTTGGTTACTTCACTTGGTATGAGGGAGACAACTACTACATATAAATGACAAATCATCTGTTGGGTTTGGTTACGTCACTTGGTATAAGGGAGACAACTACTACATATAAATGACAAACCATCTGTTGGGTTTGGTTACTTGACTTGGTATAAGGGAGACAACTACTACATATAAATGACAAACCATCTGTTGGGTTGGTTACTTCATTTGGTATAAGGGAGAAAACTACTACATATAAATGACAAACCATCTGTTGGGTTTGGTTACTTCACTTGGTATAAGGGAGAAAACTATTACATATAAATGACAAACCATCTGTAGAGTTTGGTTACTTCACTTGGTATAAGGGAGAAAACTACTACATATAAATGACAAATGATCTGTTGGGTTTGGTTACTTCACTTGGTATACGGCAGAAAACTACTACATATAAATGACAAACCATCTGTTAGGTTTGGTTACTTTACTTGGTATAAGGGAGACAACTACTACATATAAATGACAAACCATCTGTTGGGTTTGGTTACTTCACTTGGTATAAGGGAGAAAACTACTACATATAAATGACAAACCATCTGTTGGGTTTGGTTACTTCACTTGGTATAAGGGAGAAAACTACTACATATAAATGACAAATCATCTGTTGGGTTTGGTTACTTCACTTGGTATAAGGGAGACAACTGCTACATATAAATGACAAACCATCTGTTAGGTTTGGTTACTTCACTTGGTATGAGGGAGACAACTACTACATATAAATGACAGACCATCTGTTGGGTTTGGTTACGTCACTTGGTATAAGGGAGACAACTACTACATATAAATGACAAACCATCTGTTGGGTTTGGTTACTTCACTTGGTTGTCGGAGAAAACTACTACATATAAATGACAAACCATCCGTTGGGTTTGGTTACTTCACTTGGTTGTCGGAGAAAACTACTACATATAAATGACAAACCATCTGTTGGGTTTGGTTACTTGACTTGGTATAAGGGAGACAACTACTACATATAAATGACAAACCATCTGTTGGGTTTGGTTACTTCATTTGGTATAAGGGAGAAAACTACTACATATAAATGACAAACCATCTGTTGGGTTTGGTTACTTCACTTGGTATAAGGGAGAAAACTATTACATATAAATGACAAGCCATCTGTTGGGTTTGGTTACTTCACTTGGTATAAGGGAGAAAACTACTACATATAAATGACAAATCATCTGTTGGGTTTGGTTACTTCACTTGGTATACGGCAGAAAACTACTACATATAAATGACAAACCATCTGTTAGGTTTGGTTACTTCACTTGGTATAAGGGAGACAACTACTACATATAAATGACAAACCATCTGTTGGGTTTGGTTACTTCACTTGGTATAAGGGAGAAAACTACTACATATAAATGACAAACCATCTGTTGCGTTTGGTTACTTTACTTGGTATAAGGGAGAAATCTATTACATATAAATGACAAACCATCTGTTGGGTTTGGTTACTTCACTTGGTATAAGGGAGAAAACTACTACATATAAATGACAAACCATCTGTTGGGTTTGGTTACTTCACTTGGTATAAGGGAGACAACTACTACATATAAATGACAAACCATCTGTTCGGTTTGGTTACTTCACTTGGTATAAGGGAGGAAACTACTACATATAAATGACAAATCATCTGTTGGGTTTGGTTACTTCACTTGGTATACGGCAGAAAACTACTACATATAAATGACAAACCATCTGTTAAGTTTGGTTACTTCACTTGGTATAAGGGAGAAAACTACTACATATAAATGACAAACCATCTGGTGGGTTTGGTTACTTCACTTGGTATAAGGGAAAAAACTACTACATATAAATGACAAACCATCTGTTCGGTTTGGTTACTTCACTTGGTATAAGGGAGAAAACTACTACATATAAATGACAAATCATCTGTTGGGTTTGGTTACTTCACTTGGTATACGGCAGAAAACTACTACATATAAATGACAAACCATCTGTTAGGTTTGGTTACTTCACTTGGTATAAGGGAGAAAACTACTACATATAAATGACAAACCATCTGGTGGGTTTGGTTACTTCACTTGGTATAAGGGAAAAAACTACTACATATATATGACAAACCATCTCTTAGGTTTGGTTACTTCACTTGGTTGTGGGAGAAAACTACTACATATAAATGGCAAACCATCTGTTGGGTTTTGGTTACTTCACTTGGTATAAGGGAGAAAACTACTACATATAAATGACAAACCATCTGTTGGGTTTGGTTACTTCACTTGGTATGAAAGAGAAAACTACTACATATAAATGACAAACCATCTGTTGGGTTTGGTTACTTCACTTGGTATAAGGGAGAAAACTACTATATATAAATGGCAAACCATCTGTTGGGTTTGGTTACTTCACTAGGTATAAGGGAGACAACTACTACATATAAATGACAAACCATCTGTTGGGTTTGGTTACTTCACTAGGTATAAAGGAGACAACCACTACATATAAATGACAAACCATCTGTTGGGTTTGGTAACTTCACTAGGTATAAGGCAGAAAACTACTACATATAAATGGCAAACCATCTGTTGGGTTTGGTTACTTCACTTGGTATAAGGGAGACAACTACTACATATAAATGACAAACCATCTGGTGGGTTTGGTTACTTCACTTGATATAAGGGAGAAAACTATTACATATAAATGACAAACCATCTGTTGGGCTTGGTTACTTCACTTGGTATAAGGGAGAAAACTACTACATATAAATGACAAACCATCTGTTGGGTTTGGTTACTTCACTTGGTATAAGGGAGAAAACTACTATATATAAATGACAAACTATCTGTTAGGTTTGGTTACTTCACTTGGTATAAGGGAGAAAACTACTATATATAAATGACAAACTATCTGTTAGGTTTGGTTACTTCACTTGGTATACGGCAGAAAACTACTACATATAAATGATAAACCATTTGTTGGGTTTGGTTACTTCACTTGGTATAAGGGAGACAACTACTACATATAAATGACAAACCATCTGTTAGGTTTGGTTACTTCACTTGGTATAAGGGAGAAAACTACTACATATAAATGACAAATCATCTGTTGGGTTTGGTTACTTCACTTGGTATACGGCAGAAAACTACTACATATAAATGACAAACCATCTGTTAGGTTTGGTTACTTCACTTGGTATAAGGGAGACAACTAATACATATAAATGACAGACCATCTGTTGTGTTTGGTTACTTCACTTGGTATTAGGGAGAAAACTACTACATATAAATGACAAACCATCTGTTGGGTTTGGTTACTTCACTTGGTATACGGCAGAAAACTACTACATATAAATGACAAACCATCTGTTGGGTTTGGTTACTTCACTTGGTATAAGGGAGAAAACTACTAAATATAAATGACAAATCATCTGTTGGGTTTGGCTACTTCACTTGGTATACGGCAGAAAACTACTACATATAAATGACAAACCATCTGTTAGGTTTGGTTACTTCACTTGGTATAAGGGAGAAAACTATTACATATAAATGACAAACCATCTGTTGGGTTTGGTTACTTCACTTGGTATAAGTGAGAAAACTACTACATATAAATGACAAACCATCTGTTGGGTTTGGTTACTTCACTTGGTATAAGGGAGAAAACTACTACATATAAATGACAAACCATCTGTTGGGTTTGGTTACTTCACTTGGTATAAAGGAGAAAACTACTACATATAAATGACAAACCATCTGTTGGGTTTGGTTACTTCACATGGTATAAGGGAGAAAACTACTATATATAAATGGCAAACCATCTGTTGGGTTTGGTTACTTCACTTGGTATAAGGGAGAAAACTACTACATATAAATGACAAACCATCTGTTGGGTTTGGTTACTTCACTTGGTATCGGAGAGAAAACTACTACATATAAATGGCAAACCATCTGTTGGGTTTGGTTACTTCACTAGGTATAAGGGAGAAAACTACTATATATAAATGGCAAACCATCTGTTGGGTTTGGTTACTTCACTTGGTATAAGGGAGACAACTACTACATATAAATGACAAACCATCTGTTGGGTTTGGTTACTTCACTTGGTATAAGGGAGAAAACTTTTACATATAAATGACAAACCATCTGTTGGGCTTGGTTACTTCACTTGGTATACGGCAGAAAACTACTACATATAAATGACAAACCATCTGTTGGGTTTGGTTACTTCACTTGGTATAATTGAGAAAACTACTACATATAAATGACAAATCATCTCTTGGGTTTGGTTACTTCACTTGGTATACGGCAGAAAACTACTACATATAAATGACAAACCATCTGTTAGGTTTGGTTACTTCACTTGGTATAAGGGAGACAACTACTACATATAAATGACAAACCATCTGTTGGGTTTGGTTACTTCACTTGGCATAAGGGAGAAAACTACTACATATAAATGACAAACCATCTGTTGGGTTTTGGTTACTTCACTTGGTATAAGGGAGACAACTACTACATATAAATGACAAACCATCTGTTGGGTTTGGTTACTTCACTTGGTATAAGGGAGAAAACTACTACATATAAATGACAAACCATCTGTTGGGTTTGGTTACTTCACTTGGTATAAGGGAGACAACTACTACATATAAATGACAAACCTTCTATTGGGTTTGGTTATTTCATTTGGTATAAGGGAGAAAACTACTACATATAAATGACAAACCATCTGTTGGGTTTGGTTACTTCACTTGGTATAGGGGAGAAAACTACTACATATAAATGAAAAACCATCTGTTGGGTTTGGTTACTTCACTTGGTATCGGAGAGAAAACTACTACATATAAATGGCAAACCATATGTTGGGTTTGGTTACTTCACTAGGTATAAGGGAGAAAACTACTATATATAAATGGCAAACCATCTGTTGGGTTTGGTTACTTCACTTGGTATAAGGGAGACAACTACTACATATAAATGACAAACCATCTGTTGGGTTTGGTTACTTCACTTGGTATAAGGGAGAAAACTATTACATATCAATGACAAACCATCTGTTGGGCTTGGTTACTTCACTTGGTATACGGCAGAAAACTACTACATATAAATGGCAAACCATCTGTTGGGTTTGGTTACTTCACTTGGTATAAGGGAGAAAACTACTACATATAAATGGCAAACCATCTGTTGGGTTTGGTTACTTCACTTGGTATACGGCAGAAAACTACTACATATAAATGACAAACCATCTGTTAGGTTTGGTTACTTCACTTGGTATAAGGGAGACAACTACTACATATAAATGACAAACCATCTGTTAGGTTTGGTTACTTCACTTGGTATACGGCAGAAAACTACTACATATAAATGACAAACCATCTGTTGGGTTTGGTTACTTCACTTGGTATACGGCAGAAAACTACTACATATAAATGACAAACCATCTGTTGAGTTTCGTTACTTCACTTGGTATAAGGGAGAAAACTATTACATATAAATGACAAATCATCTGTTGGGTTTGGTTACTTCCCTTGGTATACGGCAGAAAACTAATACATATAAATGACAAACCATCTGTTAGGTTTGGTTACTTCACTTGGTATAAGGCAGAAAATTATTACATATAAATGACAAACCATCTGTTGGGTTTGGTTACTTCACTTGGTATAAGGGAGAAAACTACTACATATAAATGACAAACCATCTGTTGGGTTTGGTTACTTCACTTGGTATAAGGGAGAAAACTATTACATATAAATGACAAACCATATGTTGGGTTTGGTTACTTCACTTGGTATAAGGGAGAAAACTACTACATATAAATGACAAACCATCTGTTGGGTTTGGTTACTTCACTTGGTATAAGGGAGAAAACTACTACATATAAATGACAAACCATCTGTTGGGTTTGGTTACTTCACTTGGTATAAGGGAGAAAACTATTACATATAAATGACAAACCATCTGTTGGGTTTGGTTACTTCACTTGGTATAAGGGAGAAAACTACTACATATAAATGACAAACCATCTGTTGGTTTTGGTTACTTCACTTGGTATAAGGGAGAAATCTACTACTTATAAATGACAAACCATCTGTTGGGTTTGGATACTTCAATTGGTTGTGGGAGAAAACTATTACATATAAATGGCAAACAATCTGTTAGGTTTGGTTACTTCACTTGGTTGTGGAAGAAAACTACTACATATAAATGGCAAACAATCTGTTAGGTTTGGTTACTTCACTTTGTTGTGGGAGAAAACTACTGCATATAAATGACAAACCATCTGTTAGGTTTGGTTACTTCACTTGGTTGTGGGAGAAAACTACTACATATAATTGACAAACCATCTGTGTGGTTTGGTTACTTCACTTGGTATAAGGGAGGCAACTACTACATATAAATGACAAATCATCTGTTGGGTTTGGATGCTTCACTTGGTATAAGGGAGAAAACTACTACATATAAATGACAAACCATCTGTTGGTTTTGGTTACTTCACTTGGTATAAGGGAGAAATCTACTACTTATAAATGACAAACCATCTGTTGGGTTTGGATACTTCAATTGGTTGTGGGAGAAAACTATTACATATAAATGGCAAACAATCTGTTAGGTTTGGTTACTTCACTTGGTTGTGGAAGAAAACTACTACATATAAATGGCAAACAATCTGTTAGGTTTGGTTACTTCACTTTGTTGTGGGAGAAAACTACTGCATATAAATGACAAACCATCTGTTAGGTTTGGTTACTTCACTTGGTATAAGGGAGACAACTACTACATATAAATGACAAACCATCTGTTGGATTTGGTTACTTCACTTGGTATAAGGGAGAAAACTACTACATATAAATGACAAACCATCTGTTGGGTTTTGGTTACTTCACTTGGTATAAGGAAGAAAACTACTACATATAAATGACAAACCATCTGTTGGGTTTGGTTACTTCACTTGGTATAAGGCAGAAAACTACTACATATAAATGGCAAACCATCTGTTGGGTTTGGTTACTGCACTTGTTATACGGCAGAAAACTACTACATATAAATGGCAAACCATCTGTTGGGTTTGGTTACTTCACTTGGTATAAGGGAGAAAACTACTACATATAAATGGCGAACCATCTGTTGGGTTTGGTTACTTCACTTGGTATAAGGGAGAAAACTACTACATATAAATGGCAAATCATCTGTTGGGTTTGGTTACTTCACTTGGTATAAGGGAGAAAACGACTACATATAAATGACAAACCATCTGTTGGGTTTGGTTACTTCACTTGGTATAAGGGAAGCAACTACTACATATAAATGACAAATCATCTGTTGGGTTTGGTTACTTCACTTGGTATAAGGGAGAAAACTACTACATATAAATGACAAACCATCTGTTAGGTTTGGTTACTTCACTTGGTATAAGGCAGAAAACTACTACATATAAATGACAAATCATCTGTTGGGTTTGGTTACTTCACTTGGTATAAGGCAGAAAACTACTACATATAAATGACAAATCATCTGTTGGGTTTGGATACTTCACTTGTTATAAGGGAGAAAACTACTACATATAAATGACAAATCATCTGTTGGGTTTAGTTCCTTCACTTGGTTGTGGGAGAAAACTACTACATTTAAATGACAAACTATCTGTTGGGTTTGGTAGCAAGATACGGTTTTGTAGTTTAGGTTCGAATGCCCCCCTGTGAAATTTCATAATATAGTAGTATGGTCCAGTTGCAGTTTACTCACATCTATGATACATGAAATGCAATAAATTTTTGAAGTGTCAGTAGAAAGTGTCATGTTTATAGAAAAGAAATATATATAATATTTGGGTGTCATCCTTGTTATAGTAGTGTAACGGTAGAGCATCAAGTCACCTCCGGGGATCGAACCCGGGATCTCAGTATTGTCAGCCAGCCCTCTAACCAAGTGAGCTAAAGAAGTACTCCGTTAGTTCAGTCGATTTTGACTGGCTATATACCTACTACCTGCTACAACGCAGATTGTCCTCCTGTTACACTCTTCCCCCCTTACGAAGAATCATCATACTCATGACGATTCACAACAAACCGACAAATCCTCCATGTGGGTTTTTCAGTTGGGCACCAAATGTAACGGAAGAGCATGAAATAACATCATGTCACCTCCGGGGATCGAACCCGGGATCTCAGTATTTTCAGCCAGCCCTCTAACCAAGTGAGCTAAAGAAGTACTCCGTTAGCTCAGTCGATTTTGACTGGCTATATACCTACTACCTGCTACAACGCAGATAGGCCTCCTGTTACAGTAGTAAAACCCCTAGACTGCCTATAAGACCATTTGACTCCTAGCTTTAGCTCTCTCTAATGCATTAAAAAAGCAGGTTCCTTGTCAACAAAATTGTGTGAAATCGAGGTGGATGACAAGTATTTTGCCAGTGTTTTTCTGCTTGGAAATTGATCTTAATAAACAAATATATATGTCATATTGCTCTTCTGTTAGGCGTTACAGTGTCAGAATTTTTCAAATGAAGGTAAATGCTAATGATTTGTCCGATTTTCTTACATGAAACAGCTGATTTTCATCGATAATTTTATAAAAAATCTTATCAAATTACCATGAAACTGAAAATGCAGGACACAAATTAAATATATGTACAACATTTCCAATACAATTGGATCTATGAAAAAATGTCACACATGTTTTTATTTGACAAAACAAGACCACGACCTCTGTTGATAATATTTTAATGCAAAAAACCGTATATTGCATCCTTTGGTTACTTCACTTGGTATAAGGGAAACAACAAGTAAATATTAATGGCTAATCGTGTGTTGGGTTTGGTTACTTCCCTTGGTTTTCTTATATATACCTTCAGTGCACTGTATCTGCAGCAAAACGTATTTGTAAACTTTACTAAATGCAGTATTATTTTGTGATATCTATATAACACCGCATTACTGATTGGAGGTACCCTCATTATGGCACTAGTCCGAGAATCCTCTGCCGTTCAACGCTTTTTTTGCGTGGGACCCACAAAAAAAAAGAAAATAAAAGCGTTGGACGGCAGAGGATTCTCGGACTATATGGCACCTACGAAATCTTGGTCGATGCAATATTTTTTTCCAAATGGATTTAAAATCAAACCTAACCTGTCTAAACTGTAAAGAAATGTGTATCAAATACAATGCGATTTATTCAACAATGAAGAAGTGTATCACACGCAATTATAAAGTTAATATGTCTCTGGTAAAATAGTTCTCAAAAAAATTATATTTAAAAATCTTTACACTTTTGTGCTTTATATCTTCGATCCATATATAATCCAAATCATCAACGGAAAGACGTCCGGGTAAGCCATGGCCTGATTCTTGGGAACCAAGAAGAGCTCCGATAAATTTCCCAGCAGACTCTTCTGATATCAAAAAATATCCATTACTGTGACAACATACATCAATTGGTTTGAACTGTCTACGTTGTCCTAATATCAACATAGTAAACGGGGACGAACCTTCATAAATAGAGATACGTTCTCCGTTAGAGAGGAAAATTGACACCTGGCTTTCAC
Source organism: Limnoperna fortunei (assembly GCA_944474755.1). Lineage (NCBI taxonomy): Eukaryota > Metazoa > Mollusca > Bivalvia > Mytilida > Modiolidae > Limnoperna > Limnoperna fortunei. The sequence goes on along the minus strand of OX104114.1, from coordinate 216,360 downwards.
TGCACGCTGCAATTGATCCTACCTTTGGATTGACTACCAAACAGGTTAATGGCTTAAAAATGAATTCATTCTTGTCGTTTCTGCAAATAGTTCGAATCAGATGCCCTTCAGTTGTAAAGATTTCCACAATACCGAATTTTGTTATATTGTCTTGTGATTGGCCACAAATTACAACTGTCTCTTCGTGCGTTTCGCACACATCCGTTGGAATATAAGAGACATCCAGAAATTTATGCCATGCCCCGAATGAATAAACCATGACTTTTTTACTTTCCGGGAAAACCGCCAGTAAAGAACCATTCTTCCGTTCGATCATACCAAATGGTATACTTGGTGTACAGATTCTCTGAAGAAGTGCTCCTTTTCTGTTGTATTTATATACATACGATCTGCCTTCAATCACAATATAAGCATAATCACCCGATCGGCGAATACAGTGAATATTTTGTGGTACATGTTCACCTTTAGGATAGTCCGGAATAAATGTATATACATGTCTGCAATTAAATGTTGTTCTGACATGTCCAAACGTATCTGCTAAATGAGATACACGGGGAATTGTTTTGTGATTTCCTTTGTCTTGGTTTGGTATGTGGTGGTGGGTTGTATGGCATATTTTGCAACAATACAGGAAACATTCTGTACATATTGAGTTTAGTTTCCGAGACAAATCCCCACAATATTCACATAGTTTAGGAATTCTTTCAGTTTTAATGAAATAGTTGGATAAGAAGCTGGAACCGTCTTTATCTACCGAGCAGCTTGTTCGACAAAGAGGACAACTTAATTCACGACGATGGGCAGATTCTGATTTAAAGCCCTGGATACATTTATAACAGAACGTATGTCCACATGGCAACAACTGAGGGAGGATGAAACTTTCCAAACAAACAGGACACTCTATCCTATCAGGTTCTGTCATGTATTTTGCCAAGCACGAAACTCTATTCTATCAGGCTCTGTCCTGTATTTGCCAATGTATCTCGTCTGTAATATATAATTTAACCGTTAAAAGTATATGCCAGTCTTTTGATTATTATAAAAAAATCTAACTCTATATCTACAAATTCAATGCGCAGTGTATGTTGATTAGAACGTAAGTACTTTCTTAAATATATATCAATGTACAGTTTACCATTTATAGCGTATTTTGTTTCGGTTTTCGTTTCTGTTTCTTGTGTATTTGTCGGTATCTTGAGTTGACTTTTAACTAGATGTGACAGAACAACATCTCATTAATCTTAAAATCGTTAGTTCGCTAATGATAACAAAACTTGTTAAATATTTTAAACAAAAAGCATTGTTGATTTAAACATAACGAGTATAAAGGGGGGTAACATGTTTATATAACGAAGGTGGAAATTATAACATCAATATAACGTAAAATAAAATATAAATGCTACCTTAAAATTACTTTTAATGCCTTTAACCAGCCACAGTGTATTTCACTTTAGTATTTACTTCACGTGATTTACTTCCTTAAATACATTTTATCCTATAAATAGATTTTTACCAAAAAGGAATGTTTGTGTAGCGGTCACTGGCAGTGGGCTCTGCTTCTCTGATTCATACACGAATTCTCAAACGAGAATACAGTAGTGCAAGGTTTAAAAACAGTCAAATCTAAAAAATATTAAATATTTAACATGTTTAATGTGGGATTTTTAGACGTTAGAGTTAAAGGCTTTCTCAAATTTTATTTAGAATGGAAATGTAGTCGTGAAAAAAATCAATTGAATATTGTAATACATATTATTAGAGTAATTTTTTGAATTGTAAATAATCCTATAAGAGAAATTCTCAAATATCTTGCACAAAATGTTCTTTTAAAGATTAAATCAAAACACAGTAGTTTTAAACCGTAACGCTTGTTTAATGTTAAAATTGGAAGTGGCTGTATGTTTCATTGACCGTAATTTGATTAAAAACCGTTATATGTATATAAAACACACACATTAAATCTAGTCTCGAACTTTACTTATTTCACTAAAGAATATTGTATATATGCCTAAATCAAAAACACAGTGTATCTAAAAAGGTGAAATTTACATGCTAGAAAATAGTTATGAAAGCCGGATTTTGCGCCACGGACACCTTCGCTTATATAGAACTAATAACTCTGCATTACTTTCCAATTTTGTTCTTTCATATAAGAAAAATAGCAAGGAAACTGCCTGAACAACAAGAGCCGAAAGCCAAGGGACATTTCCGTATATAGACAGACAAATACAACGCAAAAACAAAAACAGAAAGTGAGTAACCCGAACCCAATAAAACCCATGGGTGCACTCAGGTGCTCCGTATGAGTAAGCCGTGCTTGCCTACTAATTAAACATCCGTCGCGTTACTCATGTGCATGTCTTGGGAAAAGTCCAGTCCATAAAATAATAAAGACTACATTTGACTCAGCGAAAATGTCTGATCGTATTTGAGAGATTGATTTTCCTTTAGGATCAATTAAATGATGGAGACGACCATAGAACGTCTGGAGAGAAAACACAAACCTATATAAAACAACCCTTCTTTGATTATATATTAGCAGTCAACAGCAGTGAATGATCTCAAAAATGGGATACACGATCTCAGATTTAGAATTACTTGTGAAATGTACACACCATATGCTGGAGCTGCTGGAATGTTGCTATCCATGAACGGGAAGTTTACTTGACATTCAAACATAGATAACTAAGAACTGAAATTTAATACTAGTAGGTTTACGTTACCGTATTACCAGAAAATGCCTGATTCTTTTCTGTATTTTGGGCAAAACTACGTTAACGTATTTTGTAATCAGGTCCTTGGCGATTGTCTTTGGACAAAATGCATTGTCTGCTGTGACCGAAACTGATCTTACGTCTTAGAAGATACATTTTCGCAGAAAACTCTATATCTGGTTTCCATCAATCACAGGCCTTGTCTAGGAACCGCATACGCTTCTATTACAAGTTTAATACTATAGATACCATTTCCTTGTTAACAATATTCCATCTCGTTTGTAAATATGATTGCAGATAGTTGTCCCTATTTTTGAAAAATTCAGTACATGGTGATTGAGCTACGGTCATTATTTAATACACCTATTACTGACTTGTAGTAAATGATACACATCCATTTTCATCAACATATTATTCTTATCTTACATTCGCTTACGTTTAAAGTCATTTTTGATTGGTCCAAAGGCCTCAAACCAGTACTTCCAAGATCCGTTTATACGTTGATGAACGACTTTTGGAGAACTACTTTTTTGTTGCTAAAAGTAAATAAATATGGCGGTCATGTGTCGTGTACGCTTCAGACAATAAATTAAGCCAGTACACTCGAATTTTCGAGATACAAAAATCTTGAGCGATGTATAGCTTAAACGGAAAGTTATTTAGTTGAAGCAGCTGTATATTATTATTATGAAATCATTTTTTTTATAGAGAAATACATACAAGAAAATATTTTAATAGTACGCTTCGTTTTGGATTCATTGTTCACATTGCTGAATGACGGGAAATAGCCGAATTCAATGTTGACGAAATGCGAGTGTGAAGGCATATATAAACGATACTTAAAAATTGCGTTTCTAGTAATTTCAATTATGAATCATTTCAAATACACACAATACTCAAATGCCGTAACGGTAAAACTACTTTCGTTTTATCAGTCACAATAAATCAACCAAATGAGCAAGATTAATAGATTCTTTCATACGTTTTTGGGAAAGACCGGTTGATCTTTCACGAGTGATAGAAATTTTATGTCTTTTCGCGGGTGGAGCGCAGCGGAACGAGCCAAAAGACATAACAATTTCTATCACGAGTGAAAGATCACACGGGCTTTCCCAAAAGCGCATGAAAGTACCTATTTCTTCCGTAAACCAACAACTTTCACATCGCTATATCCTATAGACTCTCCATTGCTTTAGACTCCATTGTCTCTGACGTCCAATCAGAACGCGGGAAACAAGAACGTCAAACAAGAACTATGCTTCCATAACAACGTTCTTGTTTCTTGCGTTTTGACTGGATGACGCAGCAAGTACAGATGTGTTCGCGTGAGCTCATCTGTACTGGGTAATCTGTACCAAAAATCTGCCATTTACGGAAGAAGCACGAATTCGCCACCAACTCCCATTCTCAGCACAGCTCCATCAATTTTTACTGATAAATCAATCGAACAATCGAAAATAAGCGTTTAATCCTATAATCAACTCACACATCACAGTGATGGAAGCGGGCCAAAAAACCTAGTTTGACCCACCAATATTTTGAAATTATGTAACAAGTCTGGACTCTTTGTTTTCGGTTGTTGGTTTCTTGGATTTGACTTTGTGGATTGTCTATTTTGACGGTTTCCTCGGTGATCAGTTTTTTTTTGTTTTTTTTGTTTGTTATTACCTTCATCCAGAAATTGACTTTTATGTAAGACTAATTGATAACTCAAGTGGTATTATTAAAAAAGGAAACACATACGTTTCCTGAACACTTGGTTACACTCATTGGTTATGAATTCTTTTTTTAACGTTATTTATAGTTGTACTGTATGGTGTTGTATATGTCTTTTGAGTTTTGAGTCATGGTCTTATACATTTCTTAACTTGATATTTGTCCTGGAAATGTTCTGTTAAAGCAACTACCTAAATCTAAACTGTTAACTGTAAATGATGTCTGTTTTGTTCTATCATTTAGTGTAAACAGGATTTTATAGTATCTTAAAATAAATTGATCAGTCCGCTAATCTTGACACGTTTTGATACGAAAAACTCTAACAAATTTTCTTGGTATTTGAAAATACAGATCTAGGCACTGCTTCCTGCATAATACTGAAATTTGTATGATCACCGTGAACAGACTAAGTTATGTAGCCTTATAAAAGTACAGATTTGAGCGTTGGTCTGGTAAAAAGCAGCCATTATAAAATGCTCAAGCTGCCATAATACAGCTGACAAATTGATCTGCATAAAAAAACTATACCTACGCTTACACATCATTTCAAATTATAAAATTATTCTATTTCTTTGCATGATGTCATGTAAATTAAAATAAATCTATGTGTCGATTTTAATATGACTGTTCTCTAATAAAATCTAACTATTAAATGTAGCATGAATTTATTATCATTATACATTAGACCATAACAGTGATCGAAATTTGTTTGATCTAAAGAGCCATTCCAAAGTTAAACAAGTGTGGACTGTGAGCACGCTCACAAAGCTTCGCTTTCTAGTCCAATTATCTCCCCTTAATGATATCCAAGGTCAATAAAAATCCTTCATGCAAATCTACATATAATGTACATGTACTTCCTTTATGCTAAGTTTCATTAAATTTCATCAAGCGGTTAAGGAGGAGTTGTGCTTACAAGGAATGTGGACATACGGACGGACAGACAGACAGACAGGGTGATTCCTATATACCCCCCAAACAAGTTTGTGGGGGTATAATAAGTATTATTGATAACTACTTTTATAAAAATCAATCAAGGTCTGTAAATAATACTTAAAATATCTTAATCTGGTTGTTCTTAAGTCGAAACGTTCATATAATAAATAATGATAGACAGTTGAACAGAATCAATTTTTATACTGTTAATAAATTAATAAAGGTTTAACATGGCATACTTTTTATTGTGCAATATTAAATATTAAAAACTAAAATATAACAATTAATCTCTTAGCATAAGATAGTCTCTCAACGTTCGTGGAACATCCAGCTTGCTCAAGGAGGTCAGTATCTCTCTACCAACACTGCACTGAATTAAATGGTGTCTTACAGTATCTCTACAAAGATGCATGAGTGATGGTACATCTCTGCAGAGATCTCTCATCCACTGGTGAAAGCTGTCCTGTTCGGGGGACTTTCCAGGCAGATACATCCAGGATTCTGGGTAAAGATTCCATCCTGAATTTATAAGATATCTTGCAGCTTCAAAGTAACCTCGCCAAACAAACCAACACAATGGTGAATGTCTGGGTTCTACACCGGATCTACAAGAAAAGTAACACATAAATCTTGGAGGTGCAACATTTATGGTACATTGCAAGTTACAATGAACAAGATAAATCCCCATAGGCCTAACAAAATGCAGACTAACAAATTCTAATGTGCCAAGATACTAGCTAATCTTAAAATGGTCGAACTATCAGTGTACTAGCTAATTATTTCATCAACATATCGTATGATAAGATTTCTGTCACGATGTATGCCTAGGTACAACAGTGGTACCATTACTGAATCAAGACACACAATATCCCATTGGAGGAGCCATGTGTGCCTATATATTGTGTGCTTCTGGTAGAATCTACAATGCAATCTGGGTATTTAATTACTTCCTGTTGTTTAGAACTAAGTTACATTTTAAATAGACAATAAAGTCTTTCATGTACATACACATTTTCTATTTTTGTCTTTTTTATCTAATATTTCAATGTTCTGAATTAGCAATTATTGAGTTGCCTCTGATAATTATATTATTTTCACAAGTGTGGACACAGAAAAATGTCTCGGCTGAATTCCGCATCAGTAACGAAAAACATTACGTCATAAGCATTACGTAAATAGCATTAAATTGTTATCATTTAAAATATACAATGCATGGTTACAGAGAAACATACCTAATCCAAAAACTTTAACTTAGTCAATGGACTGTGAAGTCAATGGGCAGTGAAATTGAGGTCAAGGTTGAAACCTTCAAGACACTCGTGTACTAATCATTAGCAATCTATACACCAAATACTGTCATCCTATTATGCATGGTTACAGAGGAAGTGCCCTAACCCAAAAACTTTAACGTAGCAGCTGGGCCGTGAAATTGAGGTCAAGGTCATGTGACACCTACTAGACAGTCATGTACTCTTCACCAGCAACCTATATGCCAAATATTATCACCCTACCATGCATAGTTACACAGGAACTGCCGTAACCCAAAAACTTTAACGTAGCCGCTGGACCGTCAAATTGAGGTCAAGATCAGGTGACACCTACCAAACAGACATGTACTATTCATCAGCAACCTATATACCAAATATTGTCATCCTATCATCCGTAGTTACAGAGGAACTGCCGTAACCCAAAAACTTTAACGTAGTCACTGGACCATGAAATTGAGGTCAAGGTCAGGTGACACCTGCCAAACAGTCATGTACTATTCATCAGCAACCTATATACCAAATATTGTCATCCTACCATGCGTGGTTACAAAGGAACTGTCCTAACCCAAAAACTTTAACGTAGTCCCTGGACCATGAAATTGAGGTCAAGGTCAGGTGACACATACCAGACAGTCATGAACTATTTATCATCAACCTATATACCAAATATTGTCATCCTACATGCGTGGCTACAAAGGAACTGTCATAACCCAAAAACTTTAACGTAGTCACTGGACCATGAAATTGAGGTCAAGGTCAGGTGACAGACTGGCAAGTACTTATCATAAGCTACCACTGGACCAAATTTGATGGACCTAAGGCTTAGGCTTACAAAGATATGAAGCAAGATGTCCAAGTGTTTACGCCGCCGCTGCCGGATTCCCATACATTCGCCTCCTCTCCAGCGACTATCATCGCAGGCAAGACAAAAATGCATTATATCTAATTTTCGTGACAACATAGCCTGTGATACTTACGTATTTTAGGTTAATATCAAAATGAGTTGTTTTTTTTTTTAACTTTATTTTTTTGCTTTTCAACAACACATAAATGAATTCACATATTGATATCACAGTTGTATCTACATGCAATTTTACTAGTAAATGTTATACATGTGTAGTAGCTTTCAAAAAAAAAAATACAGTTGTTGAATTTTTTTAATAGGGTTTAAAATAAGAGTAATTTTAGGAGAAGTGGAACAACCAGAAGTAGTCTTATTCTTTGAAGTGAAGTTTTGCCATTCCTGCTTACATAAATATACAAAAATATAAAAAGGTTATCAATAATAAATACAATTTGTTCATTCATCATATATGTATACATAATGAAGTTTAATTGAGTAAAATATGAAAAATATTCCATAGTTTGTTGAAGAGAGTGATATTTTTGTTTTTGACAAACATCATCTTTTCAATTAAGTACATGTTTTTGAGTTTTTCTTTTAATGATTGCAGACTTAATGTACCTTTACCACATCTAGTATTATATATGTACTGTTTTATATTGAGCAGTATAATATTTTCAGCATTTCCATAATAAATAATATTTATATTACCAAACAGAAAGTTTTGGCAGCTGAATGATATACTTATACCATTCGAGAGAAACCAATTTTCAGTATCTGTAATAAATGATTGTACATTTTCACACTCCCATAATAAGTGTTCGATAGTTTCAATATTAGTTTTGCAAAAAGTACAGCTTGAATCATTAGTTATTTTTATTTTACAAAGGAATTTATTTGTTGCAATTATTCTGTGATTGATTCTATACTGTAGCCACTGTAATTTTGTGTTCTTGGTGACCATAAAAGGTAACTTGAAAAATTTATTCCAGTTTTGTTCATTCATATTTAAGATGTCACACCATTTAATTTTTCCATTTGGAATACTCAAATTTCTGTTGAGAACTAAGTACATATCTTTAGAACCTTTTTTGTTTTTAAAAAACACTTGAATATTTGACGGGATAAATGGAGTGTTCAATTTATGATTTCCTTTTGTAAACATTTTTGCTGCTTGTGTAAGAGCTGCAATTATACTATTATACTTCATTACATTTATATCTATTTGAAACTTTTGTTGAATCTCTTCCAAAGAGTAAAAAGATCCTTCTGTATTCATTAAATCATTTATATATCTGATTCCTGTGCTACACCAGTCTTTGTAAAAAACTGGCTTGTTCCCTATTTGAACTTTCTCATTCATCCAAATTGGACTTGAGAGAAAATTTTCCCATGTATTATTTTGTTCTTTTTCAATTATTATTTCCCATGATTTAAGAACATCTTGCCAAAATTTATTTTTAATTTTCATTTGCAACTGTTTTATGTAGTTCATTCCACAGCTGAAGAATTGTGTACTTTTAATACTAGATAGAAATATATTTTGCCATTTACAGTTAGTTTGAAATATTCATCTTATCCAAGTACTTTTTAGCGCAAGGATAAAAGAATATAAATTAATCATTTTAAGTCCACCCTCTTCATATCCCTTTTGTAATACTTCTTTTTTAACTTTGTGAACTGGTGTAGCCCAAATAAATGAATACAGAAGATCATTTACCTGTTTAATAATCTCATCACTTGGATTTGGTAATGAAATAATCAAATTGTTAAGTATTGGTAGGATGAGTGATTTCACCACTGTTATTCTGCCTATTACAGTAAGATTTCGTTTGGACCATTGCTTAATTACATTTTTAATCTGCAAGATTTTCTCGTTATAATTTATATTATTTATTTTATCTAAATCTACGTCAAAAGTAATACCTAATAATTTAAAAGAAGTTTCCCCCCATGCAAGGTTCCTGTTTGAACTGAGTACTTCTTCACTGTATTTTTTACTGCCAATCCAAATGACCTGTGTTTTAGAGAAGTTTATGTTTAGACCTGATATTTCAGCGAACCAATCCAATTCTTTTAATGCCTCATTTAATGATTCTTTAGTGCCATCTAAAATGAGGGATGTATCGTCAGCAAATAGTGAAAGCTTATGTTCTATTTTAGTAACAGATATCCCAGCAATTTTTTTATTGTTCCTGATTTTGACAGCTAAAATTTCTGCACATAGAATAAAAAGATAAGGAGATAGAGGATCCCCCTGCGGACACCCACGTCCTATTTTGAAAAATTCTGACAGATTCCCACCCTGAATAACAGCAGAGTTTATATTATGATAAAAAGCTTTAACCCAGTTTATTATTGACTCACCAAAATTAAACAATTTCAAAACATTTATAAGGAACTCCCAAGAAATAGAATCAAATGCTTTTTCAAAATCAATAAGTAATAAAAGGCCAGGGATCTCATTTTCTTCTGTGTATTGCATAATGTCATATATGAGTCGTATGTTTTCCCCAATATACCTCCCACTTATAAATCCTGTCTGGTCTGTATCAATAATCCTATCCAAAATAATTTTAAATCTACCTGCTATTACTCCTGAACCAATCTTGTAAACAGTATTAAGAAGAGAAATAGGTCTCCAATTATTAAGAAAGTGTCTAGGTTTATTGCCTTTTGGAATACAAATTATAATTCCTTGTTTTTGAGTTACTGATAATTCCCCTTTTTCTGCCCCGTAGTTAAGAGATTCAGTTACAAAAAACCTGAGGTCTTTCCAGAAAAACTTAAAAAACTCTGATGTAAATCCATCGGACCCAGGGGATTTATTGTTTTTCATTTTAAATAGGGTTTCACTTGTTTCCTTAATGGTCATTTTTCCTTCCAAACTATTTTGTTCATCTAAAGTAAGTTTTCTAAGTTGCATATTTTTCAATCCTTTTTCAATGTCCTGTAATTCACATCCTCTTTCTAGATCTCTACTTTTATATAGATTTTGATAAAATGTTTTGACCTCCGTTAATATTTCATTTTGCTTTGTAACTATAACACCATTTTCTTTTTCAACTTTTGGAATTATTTTACTAGTAAAATTCTTTGACTCTAGACCACAAAAATAATTAGTAGGTTTTTCCCCCTCCTCTATCCACTGTATTCTTGCTCTTATCATTTTGCCTTTTAATTTATTCCTTCTATAATTTTCCGATTCTTTTTTTTTATTTTCTAAATATTGTAAAGAACCTTCATCCACTTTTCCCTCTAAATCTGATATTTCCTTTTTAAGTTCATTCTCTCTTTTCACCATTTCTCTTTTTTTGTAGCTTGAATATGATATAGATATGCCTCTTATTTCCATTAACAAAGTTTCGAGGAATAATTGTATATATGAGTTATTTTGGCATTTCATTCATGTATTGTTGGCAGAGTGGTAGTTCTTCTACTATTGATCATTATCACATGGTCTGTCAACAATGAGATTGCGTGTTCGAGTACCACTGCGGGTAAGGTGTACTTGACTCCAATATTAATTGACAAGGAATGCCAGTTTTAATTTCCTATCAAAAGGCGGGGTATTCTCTGGGTACTGCCCCACCCCATAAAAACTGGACGCCATGAAAAAGCTGAATAATTGCTGAAAGTGGTGTTAAACACCATTCAAACAAACAAACAGTCATGTATTGTTTTATTGCAATTGGTTGTTACAGTGTGAAGCATAAATTCCAAAATACAGTGAAAGGTGATTAAAGAGAATTGTTGACAAGATTTTAATCTTTATTCTTGTATTGCGTCAGACTTGCGAAAATGCGTGTACACAGCTAAATATATGGTATTTGCAATTGAGTTTTTCATCCATCTTTTGAACAACTTATCATTGATGTATTGCAAAATTCAGAGAAACGCTTTTTACCTTATACTTGACGTCAAAAGACACCCCGATTCCACTAATTTTCTCAGTTACCTTGTACTTTACGTCAAAAGACTTCCTGATTCAACCAATATTCTCAGTTATCTTGTACTTGAAGTCAAAAGACACCCTGATTCCACCAATATTCTCAGTTACCTTGTACTTGACATCAAAAGACACCCTGATTCCACCAATGTTCTCAGTTACCTTGTACTTGACGTCAAAATACACCCTGATTCAACCAATGTTCTCAGTTACCTTGTACTTGACGTCAAAAGACACCCTGATTCCACCAATGTTCTCAGTTACCTTGTACTTGACGTCAAAAGACACCCTGATTCCACCAATGTTCTCAGTTACCTTGTACTTGACGTCAAAAGACACCCTGATTCCACTAATATTCTCAGTTACCTTGTACTTGATGTCAAAAGACACCCTGATTCCACTAATATTCTCAGTTACCTTGTACTTGACGTCAAAAGACACCCTGATTCCACCAATGTTCTCAGTTACCTTGTACTTGACGTCAAAAGACACCCTGATTCCACTAATATTCTCAGTTACCTTGTACTGGACATCAAAAGACACCCTGATTCCACTAATATTCTCAGTTACCTTGTACTTGACGTCAAAAGACACCCTGATTCCACTAATATTCTCAGTTACCTTGTACTTGACGTCAAAAGACACCCTGATTCCACCAATATTTTCAGTTACCTTGTACTTGACATCAAAAGACACCCTGATTCCACCAATGTTCTCAGTTACATTGTACTTGACGTCAAATGACACCCTGATTCCACCAATGTTCTCAGTTACCTTGTACTTGACGTCAAAAGACACCGTGATTCCACCAATGTTCTCAGTTGCCTTGTACTTGACGTCAAAAGACACCCTGATTCTACTAACGTTCTCAGTTGCCTTGTACTTGACGTCAAAAGACACCATGATTCCACTAATATTCTCAGTTACCTTGTACTTGACGTCAAAAGACACCATGATTCCACCAATGTTCTCAGTTACCTTGTACTTGACATCAAAAGACACCCTGATTCCACCAATGTTCTCAGTTACATTGTACTTGACGTCAAAAGACACCCTCATTCCACCAATGTTCTCAGTTACATTGTACTTGACGTCAAAAGACACCCTGATTCAACCAATGTTCTCAGTTACCTTGTACTTGACGTCAAAAGACACCCAGATTCCACCAATATTCTTAGTTACCTTGTACTTTACGTCAAAAGACACCCTGATTCCACCAATGTTCTCAGTTACCTTGTACTTGACGTCAAAAGACACCCAGATTCCACCAATGTTCTCAGTTACCTTGTACTTGATGTCAATAGGCATCCTGATTCCACCAATGTTCTCAGTTACCTTGTACTTGACATCAAAAGACACCCTGATTCCACCAATGTTCTCAGTTACCTTGTACTTGACGTCAAAAGACACCCAGATTCCACCAATATTCTTAGTTACCTTGTACTTTACGTCAAAAGACACCCTGATTCCACCAATGTTCTCAGTTACCTTGTACTTGACGTCAAAAGACACCCAGATTCCACCAATGTTCTCAGTTACCTTGTACTTGATGTCAATAGGCATCCTGATTCCACCAATGTTCTCAGTTACCTTGTACTTGACGTCAAAAGACACCCTGATTCCACCAATGTTCTCAGTTACCTTGTACTTGATGTCAATAGGCATCCTGATTCCACTAATATTCTCAGTTACCTTGTACTTGACGTCAAAAGACACCCTGATTCCACCAATGTTCTCAGTTACCTTGTACTTGACGTCAAAAGACACCCTGATTCCACCAATGTTCTCAGTTACATTGTACTTGACGTCAAAAGACACCCTGATTCCACTAATATTCTCAGTTACCTTGTACTTGATGTCAAAAGACACCCTGATTCCACTAATATTCTCAGTTACCTTGTACTTGACGTCAAAAGACACCCTGATTCCACTAATATTCTCAGTTACCTTGTACTTGATGTCAAAAGACACCCTGATTCCACTAATATTCTCAGTTACCTTGTACTTGACGTCAAAAGACACCCTGATTCCACTAATATTCTCAGTTACCTTGTACTTGACGTCAAAAGACACCCTGATTCCACCAATATTCTCAGTTACCTTGTACTTGACGTCAAAAGACACCCTGATTCCACCAATATTCTCAGTGTTGACATGCTGTAATTGTTGAACACTGTTTGGAATGCACAGTTGTGAAGTGGAGTGAATCCTCTGGAATCCATTCTACTCAGTTCTCCTCCGGCTTTAACCAACAGTTGTACCACCTCATCTCTTTTCTCATCTGTTAACAAAAATAAATGCACAGATTGAGTTAAACATGTTATAAACATTTTGCTCATAAACGCCTACACTAACGGATGGTTGTTTTCCTCAACTGTAACAAGCACTCAAATTGGCGTTTTGACATTCATATCTATTTACCTATGTGAAAACATTATATTGCTTCTTCAAAGACGAATTCTGCTTGTTTCTTACCATGTTTGCTGTATCATACTTTATTGCACAAACAATTTTTCCCTCACCGACCTTCAATTACATAATTAATTAAATCTACCATACGATTCACTGTTAAATGTAACACGTTCTTTTCCTTAATATCGACAAAATAGTGATTTTCAATCCTCATGTAGGGTAATGAATAAAGATTTTAAAGGAAATTATATATGACTAATTATAGAAAAGTGTACAACTGACGAAGTCAGACTCGCATTCCTGTCCTACATTCAAAACGAGGTTGCTACATGTGGGGATCTATCATTTGAAGACAACATGACACATATTTGATTATAGGACGCTATGGACTTGTGAAACATATCTTTAGTTAATTTTTAATGACGTTATGCCAGGTTAATTCTCTTTTAAATCTGACAATTGTGATATTGATTGATAGAGAGAATAATTAATGAACTGCTTACCATCCATCAAGCATATATTGCAGCTATACTCTGGGACAACAAGTTTACCAACAATAAATCAACGGAGAAAACCGATGGGGGACTGCCCTGGCAGGGAAAGTTTATAAGTAGTATTAGATATACGGAATATTTAGCCTGTTGAGCGGCAGTTTACCAACAATAAATCAACGGAGAAAACCGATGGGGGACTGCCCTGGCAGGGAAAGTTTATATGTAGTATTAGATATACGGAATATTTAGCCTGTTGAGAGGAAGTTTACAAACAATAAATTAACGGAGAAAACCAATGGGGGACTGCCCTGGCAGGGAAAGTTTATATGTAGTATTAGATATACGGAATATTTAGCCTGTTGAGCGGCAGTTTACCAACAATAAATCAACAGTGAAAACCAATGGGGGACTGCCTTGGCAGGGAAAGTTTATATGTAGTATTAGATATACGGAATATTTAGCCTGTTGAGCAGCAGTTTACAAACAATAAATCAACAGTGAAAACCAATGGGGGACTGCCTTGGCAGGGAAAGTTTATATGTAGTATTGATATACGGAATATTTAGCCTGTTGAGCAGCAGTTTACAAACAATAAATCAACAGTGAAAACCAATGGGGGACTGCCCTGGCAGGGAAAGTTTATATGTAGTATTAGATATACGGAATATTTAGCCTGTTGAGCAGCAGTTTACAAACAATAAATCAACAGTGAAAACCAATGGGGGACTGCCCTGGCAGGGAAAGTTTATATGTAGTATTGATATACGGAATATTTAGCCTGTTGAGCAGCAGTTTACAAACAATAAATCAACAGTGAAAACCAATGGGAGACTGCCCTGGCAGGGAAAGTTTATATGTAGTATTAGATATACGGAATATTTAGCCTGTTGAGCAGCAGTTTACAAACAATAAATCAACAGTGAAAACAAATGGGGGACTGCCCTGGCAGGGAAAGTTTATATGTAGTATTGATATACGGAATATTTAGCCTGTTGAGCAGCAGTTTAAAAACAATAAATCAACAGTGAAAACCGATGGGGGACTGCCCTGGCAGGGACAGTTTATATGTAGTATTAGATATACGGAATATTTAGCCTGTTGAGCAGCAGTTTAAAAACAATAAATCAACAGTGAAAACCGATGGGGGACTGCCCTGGCAGGGACAGTTTATATGTAGTATTAGATATACGGAATATTTAGCCTGTTGAGAGGAAGTTTACCAACAATAAATCAACAGTGAAAACCGATGGGGGACTGCCCTGGCAGGGAAAGTTTATATGTAGTATTAGATATACGGAATATTTAGCCTGTTGAGCAGCAGTTTACAAACAATAAATCAACAGTGAAAACCGATGGGGGACTGCCCTGGCAGGGAAAGTTTATATGTAGTATTAGATATACGGAATATTTAGCCTGTTGAGCGGCAGTTTACAAACAATAAATCAACAGTGAAAACCGATGGGGGACTGCCCTGGCAGGGAAAGTTTATATGTAGTATTAGATATACGGAATATTTAGCCTGTTGAGCAGCAGTTTACAAACAATAAATCAACAGTGAAAACCGATGGGGGACTGCCCTGGCAGGGAAAGTTTATATGTAGTATTAGATATACGGAATATTTAGCCTGTTGAGCAGCAGTTTACAAACAATAAATCAACAGTGAAAACCGATGGGGGACTGCCCTGGCAGGGAAAGTTTATATGTAGTATTAGATATACGGAATATTTAGCCTGTTGAGCAGCAGTTTAAAAACAATAAATCAACAGTGAAAACCGATGGGGGACTGCCCTGGCAGGGACAGTTTATATGTAGTATTAGATATACGGAATATTTAGCCTGTTGAGCAGCAGTTTAAAAACAATAAATCAACAGTGAAAACCGATGGGGGACTGCCCTGGCAGGGACAGTTTATATGTAGTATTAGATATACGGAATATTTAGCCTGTTGAGCGGCAGTTTACCAACAATAAATCAACAGTGAAAACCAATGGGGGACTGCCCTGGCAGGGAAAGTTTATATGTAGTATTGATATACGGAATATTTAGCCTGTTGAGCAGCAGTTTACAAACAATAAATCAACAGTGAAAACCAATGGGGGACTGCCCTGGCAGGGAAAGTTTATAAGTAGTATTAGATATACGGAATATTTAGCCTGTTGAGCGGCAGTTTACAAACAATAAATCAACAGTGAAAACCGATGGGGGACTGCCCTGGCAGGGAAAGTTTATATGTAGTATTAGATATACAGAATATTTAGCCTGTTGAGCGGCAGTTTACCAACAATAAATCAACAGTGAAAACCGATGGGGGACTGCCCTGGCAGGGAAAGTTTATATGTAGTATTAGATATACGGAATATTTAGCCTGTTGAGAGGAAGTTTACAAACAATAAATCAACGGAGAAAACCGATGGGGGACTGCCCTGGCAGGGAAAGTTTATATGTAGTATTAGATATACGGAATATTTAGCCTGTTGAGAGGAAGTTTACAAACAATAAATCAACAGTGAAAACCAATGGGGGACTGCCTTGGCAGGGAAAGTTTATATGTAGTATTAGATATACGGAATATTTAGCCTGTTGAGCAGCAGTTTACAAACAATAAATCAACAGTGAAAACCAATGGGGGACTGCCCTGGCAGGGAAAGTTTATATGTAGTATTAGATATACGGAATATTTAGCCTGTTGAGCAGCAGTTTACAAACAATAAATCAACAGTGAAAACCAATGGGGGACTGCCCTGGCAGGGAAAGTTTATATGTAGTATTAGATATACGGAATATTTAGCCTGTTGAGCAGCAGTTTACAAACAATAAATCAACAGTGAAAACCAATGGGGGACTGCCCTGGCAGGGAAAGTTTATATGTAGTATTGATATACGGAATATTTAGCCTGTTGAGAGGAAGTTTACAAACAATAAATCAACAGTGAAAACCAATGGGGGACTGCCCTGGCAGGGAAAGTTTATATGTAGTATTAGATATACGGAATATTTAGCCTGTTGAGAGGAAGTTTACAAACAATAAATCAACGGAGAAAACCGATGGGGGACTGCCCTGGCAGGGAACGTTTATATGTAGTATTGATATACGGAATATTTAGCCTGTTGAGCAGCAGTTTACAAACAATAAATCTACGGAGAAAACCGATGGGGGACTGCCCTGGCAGGGAAAGTTTATATGTAGTATTGATATACGGAATATTTAGCCTGTTGAGCAGCAGTTTACAAACAATAAATCTACGGAGAAAACCGATGGGGGACTGCCCTGGCAGGGAAAGTTTATATGTAGTATTGATATACGGAATATTTAGCCTGTTGAGCGGCAGTTTACCAACAATAAATCAACAGTGAAAACCAATGGGGGACTGCCCTGGCAGGGAAAGTTTATATGTAGTATTAGATATACGGAATATTTAGCCTGTTGAGCAGCAGTTTACAAACAATAAATCAACAGTGAAAACCAATGGGGGACTGCCCTGGCAGGGAAAGTTTATATGTAGTATTAGATATACGGAATATTTAGCCTGTTGAGCAGCAGTTTACAAACAATAAATCAACAGTGAAAACCAATGGGGGACTGCCCTGGCAGGGAAAGTTTATATGTAGTATTGATATACGGAATATTTAGCCTGTTGAGAGGAAGTTTACAAACAATAAATCAACAGTGAAAACCAATGGGGGACTGCCCTGGCAGGGAAAGTTTATATGTAGTATTAGATATACGGAATATTTAGCCTGTTGAGAGGAAGTTTACAAACAATAAATCAACGGAGAAAACCAATGGGGGACTGCCCTGGCAGGGAAAGTTTATATGTAGTATTGATATACGGAATATTTAGCCTGTTGAGCAGCAGTTTACAAACAATAAATCTACGGAGAAAACCGATGGGGGACTGCCCTGGCAGGGAAAGTTTATATGTAGTATTGATATACGGAATATTTAGCCTGTTGAGCAGCAGTTTACAAACAATAAATCTACGGAGAAAACCGATGGGGGACTGCCCTGGCAGGGAAAGTTTATATGTAGTATTGATATACGGAATATTTAGCCTGTTGAGCGGCAGTTTACCAACAATAAATCAACAGTGAAAACCGATGGGGGACTGCCCTGGCAGGGAAAGTTTATATGTAGTACATATTAGATATACGAATATTTAGCCTGTTGAGCGGCAGTTTACAAACAATAAATCAAGGGAGAAAACCGATGGGGGACTGCCCTGGCAGGGAAAGTTTATATGTAGTATTAATATACGGAATATTTAGCCTGTTGAGCGGCAGTTTACCAACAATAAATCAACAGTGAAAACCGATGGGGGACTGCCCTGGCAGGGAAAGTTTATATGTAGTATTAGATATACGGAATATTTAGCCTGTTGAGCAGCAGTTTACAAACAATAAATCAACAGTGAAAACCGATGGGGGACTGCCCTGGCAGGGAAAGTTTATATGTAGTATTAGATATACGGAATATTTAGCCTGTTGAGCAGCAGTTTACAAACAATAAATCAACAGTGAAAACCGATGGGGGACTGCCCTGGCAGGGAAAGTTTATATGTAGTATTGATATACGGAATATTTAGCCTGTTGAGCGGCAGTTTACCAACAATAAATCAACAGTGAAAACCAATGGGGGACTGCCCTGGCAGGGAAAGTTTATATGTAGTATTGATATACGGAATATTTAGCCTGTTGAGCGGCAGTTTACCAACAATAAATCAACAGTGAAAACCAATGGGGGACTGCCCTGGCAGGGAAAGTTTATATGTAGTATTGATATACGGAATATTTAGCCTGTTGAGCGGCAGTTTACCAACAATAAATCAACAGTGAAAACCAATGGGGGACTGCCCTGGCAGGGAAAGTTTATATGTAGTATTGATATACGGAATATTTAGCCTGTTGAGCGGCAGTTTACCAACAATAAATCAACAGTGAAAACCAATGGGGGACTGCCCTGGCAGGGAAAGTTTATATGTAGTACATATTAGATATACGAATATTTAGCCTGTTGAGCGGCAGTTTACCAACAATAAATCAACAGTGAAAACCAATGGGGGACTGCCCTGGCAGGGAAAGTTTATATGTAGTATTAGATATACGGAATATTTAGCCTGTTGAGCAGCAGTTTACAAACAATAAATCAACAGTGAAAACCAATGGGGGACTGCCCTGGCAGGGAAAGTTTATATGTAGTATTAGATATACGGAATATTTAGCCTGTTGAGCGGCAGTTTACCAACAATAAATCAACGGAGAAAACCGATGGACTGCCCTGGCAGGGAAAGTTTATATGTAGTATTGATATACGGAATATTTAGCCTGTTGAGAGGAAGTTTACAAACAATAAATCAACGGAGAAAACCGATGGGGGACTGCCCTGGCAGGGAAAGTTTATATGTAGTATTGATATACGGAATATTTAGCCTGTTGAGAGGCAGTTTACAAACAATAAATCAACGGAGAAAACCGATGGACTGCCCTGGCAGGGAAAGTTTATATGTAGTATTGATATACGGAATATTTAGCCTGTTGAGAGGAAGTTTACAAACAATAAATCAACGGAGAAAACCGATGGGGGACTGCCCTGGCAGGGAAAGTTTATATGTAGTATTGATATACGGAATATTTAGCCTGTTGAGAGGCAGTTTACAAACAATAAATCAACGGAGAAAACCGATGGACTGCCCTGGCAGGGAAAGTTTATATGTAGTATTGATATACGGAATATTTAGCCTGTTGAGCAGCAGTTTACAAACAATAAATCAACAGTGAAAACCAATGGGGGACTGCCCTGGCAGGGAAAGTTTATATGTAGTATTGATATACGGAATATTTAGCCTGTTGAGAGGAAGTTTACAAACAATAAATCAACGGAGAAAACCAATGGGGGACTGCCTTGGCAGGGAAAGTTTATATGTAGTATTAGATATACGGAATATTTAGCCTGTTGAGCAGCAGTTTACAAACAATAAATCAACAGTGAAAACCAATGGGGGACTGCCCTGGCAGGGAAAGTTTATATGTAGTATTGATATACGGAATATTTAGCCTGTTGAGAGGCAGTTTACAAACAATAAATCAACGGAGAAAACCGATGGACTGCCCTGGCAGGGAAAGTTTATATGTAGTATTGGATATACGGAATATTTAGCCTGTTGAGCAGCAGTTTACAAACAATAAATCAACAGTGAAAACCAATGGGGGACTGCCCTGGCAGGGAAAGTTTATATGTAGTATTAGATATACGGAATATTTAGCCTGTTGAGCAGCAGTTTACAAACAATAAATCAACAGTGAAAACCAATGGGGGACTGCCCTGGCAGGGAAAGTTTATATGTAGTATTAGATATACGGAATATTTAGCCTGTTGAGCAGCAGTTTAAAAACAATAAATCAACAGTGAAAACCGATGGGGGACTGCCCTGGCAGGGAAAGTTTATATGTAGTATTAGATATACGGAATATTTAGCCTGTTGAGCAGCAGTTTACAAACAATAAATCTACGGAGAAAACCAATGGGGGACTGCCCTGGCAGGGACAGTTTATATGTAGTATTAGATATACGGAATATTTAGCCTGTGAGCGGCAGTTTACAAACAATAAATCTACGGAGAAAACCGATGGGGGACTGCCCTGGCAGGGAAAGTTTATATGTAGTATTGATATACGGAATATTTAGCCTGTTGAGCGGCAGTTTACCAACAATAAATCAACAGTGAAAACCGATGGGGGACTGCCCTGGCAGGGAAAGTTTATATGTAGTACATATTAGATATACGAATATTTAGCCTGTTGAGCGGCAGTTTACAAACAATAAATCAAGGGAGAAAACCGATGGGGGACTGCCCTGGCAGGGAAAGTTTATATGTAGTATTGATATACGGAATATTTAGCCTGTTGAGCAGCAGTTTACAAACAATAAATCAACAGTGAAAACCAATGGGGGACTGCCCTGGCAGGGACAGTTTATATGTAGTATTAGATATACGGAATATTTAGCCTGTGAGCGGCAGTTTACAAACAATAAATCTACGGAGAAAACCGATGGGGGACTGCCCTGGCAGGGAAAGTTTATATGTAGTATTGATATACGGAATATTTAGCCTGTTGAGCGGCAGTTTACCAACAATAAATCAACAGTGAAAACCGATGGGGGACTGCCCTGGCAGGGAAAGTTTATATGTAGTACATATTAGATATACGAATATTTAGCCTGTTGAGCGGCAGTTTACAAACAATAAATCAAGGGAGAAAACCGATGGGGGACTGCCCTGGCAGGGAAAGTTTATATGTAGTATTAATATACGGAATATTTAGCCTGTTGAGCGGCAGTTTACCAACAATAAATCAACAGTGAAAACCGATGGGGGACTGCCCTGGCAGGGAAAGTTTATATGTAGTATTAGATATACGGAATATTTAGCCTGTTGAGCAGCAGTTTACAAACAATAAATCAACAGTGAAAACCGATGGGGGACTGCCCTGGCAGGGAAAGTTTATATGTAGTATTAGATATACGGAATATTTAGCCTGTTGAGCAGCAGTTTACAAACAATAAATCAACAGTGAAAACCGATGGGGGACTGCCCTGGCAGGGAAAGTTTATATGTAGTATTAGATATACGGAATATTTAGCCTGTTGAGCAGCAGTTTACAAACAATAAATCAACAGTGAAAACCGATGGGGGACTGCCCTGGCAGGGAAAGTTTATATGTAGTATTAGATATATGGAATATTTAGCCTGTTGAGCGGCAGTTTACAAACAATAAATCAACGGAGAAAACCGATGGGGGACTGCCTTGGCAGGGAAAGTTTATATGTAGTACATGTATTGATATACGGAATATTTAGCCTGTTCAGCGGCAGTTTACAAACAATAAATCAACGGAGAAAACCAATGGGGGACTGCCCTGGCAGGGAAAGTTTATATGTAGTATTGATATACGGAATATTTAGCCTGTTGAGCAGCAGTTTACAAACAATAAATCAACAGTGAAAACCAATGGGGGACTGCCCTGGCAGGGAAAGTTTATATGTAGTATTAGATATACGGAATATTTAGCCTGTTGAGAGGAAGTTTACAAACAATAAATTAACAGTGAAAACCAATGGGGGACTGCCTTGGCAGGGAAAGTTTATATGTAGTATTAGATATACGGAATATTTAGCCTGTTGAGAGGAAGTTTACAAACAATAAATCAACAGTGAAAACCAATGGGGGACTGCCCTGGCAGGGAAAGTTTATATGTAGTATTGATATACGGAATATTTAGCCTGTTGAGAGGAAGTTTACAAACAATAAATCAACAGTGAAAACCAATGGGGGACTGCCCTGGCAGGGAAAGTTTATATGTAGTATTAGATATACGGAATATTTAGCCTGTTGAGAGGAAGTTTACAAACAATAAATCAACAGTGAAAACCAATGGGGGACTGCCCTGGCAGGGAAAGTTTATATGTAGTATTGATATACGGAATATTTAGCCTGTTGAGCGGCAGTTTACCAACAATAAATCAACAGTGAAAACCAATGGGGGACTGCCCTGGCAGGGAAAGTTTATATGTAGTATTGATATACGGAATATTTAGCCTGTTGAGCGGCAGTTTACCAACAATAAATCAACAGTGAAAACCAATGGGGGACTGCCCTGGCAGGGAAAGTTTATATGTAGTATTAGATATACGGAATATTTAGCCTGTTGAGAGGAAGTTTACAAACAATAAATTAACAGTGAAAACCAATGGGGGACTGCCTTGGCAGGGAAAGTTTATATGTAGTATTAGATATACGGAATATTTAGCCTGTTGAGAGGAAGTTTACAAACAATAAATCAACAGTGAAAACCAATGGGGGACTGCCCTGGCAGGGAAAGTTTATATGTAGTATTGATATACGGAATATTTAGCCTGTTGAGAGGAAGTTTACAAACAATAAATCAACAGTGAAAACCAATGGGGGACTGCCCTGGCAGGGAAAGTTTATATGTAGTATTAGATATACGGAATATTTAGCCTGTTGAGAGCAAGTTTACAAACAATAAATCAACAGTGAAAACCAATGGGGGACTGCCCTGGCAGGGAAAGTTTATATGTAGTATTGATATACGGAATATTTAGCCTGTTGAGCGGCAGTTTACCAACAATAAATCAACAGTGAAAACCAATGGGGGACTGCCCTGGCAGGGAAAGTTTATATGTAGTATTGATATACGGAATATTTAGCCTGTTGAGCGGCAGTTTACCAACAATAAATCAACAGTGAAAACCAATGGGTGACTGCCCTGGCAGGGAAAGTTTATATGTAGTATTGATATACGGAATATTTAGCCTGTTGAGCAGCAGTTTACCAACAATAAATCAACGGAGAAAACCAATGGGGGACTGCCCTGGCAGGGAAAGTTTATAAGTAGTATTAGATATACGGAATATTTAGCCTGTTGAGCGGCAGTTTACAAACAATAAATCAACAGTGAAAACCGATGGGGGACTGCCCTGGCAGGGAAAGTTTATATGTAGTATTAGATATACAGAATATTTAGCCTGTTGAGCGGCAGTTTACCAACAATAAATCAACAGTGAAAACCGATGGGGGACTGCCCTGGCAGGGAAAGTTTATATGTAGTATTGATATACGGAATATTTAGCCTGTTGAGCGGCAGTTTAAAAACAATAAATCAACAGTGAAAACCGATGGGGGACTGCCCTGGCAGGGAAAGTTTATATGTAGTATTGATATACGGAATATTTAGCCTGTTGAGCGGCAGTTTACCAACAATAAATCAACAGTGAAAACCAATGGGGGACTGCCCTGGCAGGGAAAGTTTATATGTAGTATTAGATATACGGAATATTTAGCCTGTTGAGCGGCAGTTTACAAACAATAAATCAACAGTGAAAACCAATGGGGGACTGCCCTGGCAGGGAAAGTTTATATGTAGTATTGATATACGGAATATTTAGCCTGTTGAGCGGCAGTTTACCAACAATAAATCAACAGTGAAAACCAATGGGGGACTGCCCTGGCAGGGAAAGTTTATATGTAGTATTGATATACGGAATATTTAGCCTGTTGAGCGGCAGTTTACAAACAATAAATCAACAGTGAAAACCAATGGGGGACTGCCCTGGCAGGGAAAGTTTATATGTAGTATTGATATACGGAATATTTAGCCTGTTGAGCGGCAGTTTACCAACAATAAATCAACAGTGAAAACCAATGGGGGACTGCCCTGGCAGGGAAAGTTTATATGTAGTATTAGATATACGGAATATTTAGCCTGTTGAGCAGCAGTTTACAAACAATAAATCAACAGTGAAAACCGATGGGGGACTGCCCTGGCAGGGAAAGTTTATATGTAGTATTAGATATACGGAATATTTAGCCTGTTGAGAGGAAGTTTACAAACAATAAATCAACAGAGAAAACCGATGGGGGACTGCCCTGGCAGGGAAAGTTTATATGTAGTATTGATATACGGAATATTTAGCCTGTTGAGCGGCAGTTTACAAACAATAAATCAACAGTGAAAACCGATGGGGGACTGCCCTGGCAGGGAAAGTTTATATGTAGTATTGATATACGAATATTTAGCCTGTTGAGCGGCAGTTTACAAACAATAAATCAACAGTGAAAACCAATGGGGGACTGCCCTGGCAGGGAAAGTTTATATGTAGTATTGATATACGGAATATTTAGCCTGTTGAGCGGCAGTTTACAAACAATAAATCAACAGTGAAAACCGATGGGGGACTGCCCTGGCAGGGAAAGTTTATATGTAGTATTGATATACGGAATATTTAGCCTGTTGAGCGGCAGTTTACAAACAATAAATCAACAGCGAAAACCGATGGGGGACTGCCCTGGCAGGGAAAGTTTATATGTAGTATTGATATACGGAATATTTAGCCTGTTGAGCGGCAGTTTACAAACAATAAATCAACAGTGAAAACCGATGGGGGACTGCCCTGGCAGGGAAAGTTTATATGTAGTATTAGATATACGAATATTTAGCCTGTTGAGCGGCAGTTTACAAACAATAAATCAACAGTGAAAACCGATGGGGGACTGCCCTGGCAGGGAAAGTTTATATGTAGTATTAGATATACGGAATATTTAGCCTGTTGAGCGGCAGTTTACCAACAATAAATCAACAGTGAAAACCAATGGGGGACTGCCCTGGCAGGGAAAGTTTATATGTAGTATTAGATATACGGAATATTTAATCTGTGAGCGGCAGTTTACCAACAATAAATCAACAGTGAAAACCGATGGGGGACTGCCCTGGCAGGGAAAGTTTATAAGCAGTATTAGATATACGGAATATTTAGCCTGTGAGCGGCAGTTTACAAACAATAAATCAACAGTGAAAACCGATGGGGGACTGCCCTGGCAGGGAAAGTTTATATGTAGTACATGTATTGATATACGGAATATTTAGCCTGTTGAGCGGCAGTTTACAAACAATAAATCAACGGAGAAAACCGATAGG
>OX104114.1:0-190333 GCA_944474755.1 Limnoperna fortunei | reverse complement strand
ATCTTTGATGAGTCTGGTGTAGTAAATTCTATAAACCTTGGTATCTTTGATGAGTCTGGTGTAGTAAATTCTATAAACCTTGGTATCTTTGATGAGTCTGGTGTAGTAAATTCTATAAACCTCGGTATCTTTGATGAGTCTGGTGTAGTAAATTCTATAAACCTCGGTATCTTTGATGAGTCTGTGTAGTAAATCTATAACCTCGGTATCTTTGATGAGTCTGGTGTAGTAAATTCTATAAACCTCGGTATCTTTGATGAGTCTGGTGTAGTAAATTCTATAAACCTCGGTATCTTTGATGAGTCTGGTGTAGTAAATTCTATAAACCTCGGTATCTTTGATGAGTCTGGTGTAGTAAATTCTATAAACCTTGGTATCTTTGATGAGTCTGTTGTAGTAAATTCTATAAACCTTGGTATCTTTGATGAGTCTGGTGTAGTAAATTCTATAAACCTCGGTATCTTTGATGAGTCTGGTGTAGTAAATTCTATAAACCTTGGTATCTTTGATGAGTCTGGTGTAGTAAATTCTATAAACCTCGGTATCTTTGATGAGTCTGGTGTAGTAAATTCTATAAACCTCGGTATCTTTGATGAGTCTGGTGTAGTAAATTCTATAAACCTCGGTATCTTTGATGAGTCTGGTGTAGTAAATTCTATAAACCTTGGTATCTTTGATGAGTCTGGTGTAGTAAATTCTATAAACCTTGGTATCTTTGATGAGTCTGGTGTAGTAAATTCTATAAACCTTGGTATCTTTGATGAGTCTGGTGTAGTAAATTCTATAAACCTTGGTATCTTTGATGAGTCTGGTGTAGTAAATTCTATAAACCTTGGTATCTTTGATGAGTCTGGTGTAGTAAATTCTATAAACCTTGGTATCTTTGATGAGTCTGGTGTAGTAAATTCTATAAACCTTGGTATCTTTGATGAGTCTGGTGTAGTAAATTCTATAAACCTTGGTATCTTTGATGAGTCTGGTGTAGTAAATTCTATAAACCTTGGTATCTTTGATGAGTCTGGTGTAGTAAATTCTATAAACCTTGGTATCTTTGATGAGTCTGGTGTAGTAAATTCTATAAACCTTGGTATCTTTGATGAGTCTGGTGTAGTAAATTCTATAAACCTTGGTATCTTTGATGAGTCTGGTGTAGTAAATTCTATAAACCTTGGTATCTTTGATGAGTCTGGTGTAGTAAATTCTATAAACCTTGGTATCTTTGATGAGTCTGGTGTAGTAAATTCTATAAACCTCGGTATCTTTGATGAGTCTGGTGTAGTAAATTCTATAAACCTTGGTATCTTTGATGAGTCTGGTGTAGTAAATTCTATAAACCTCGGTATCTTTGATGAGTCTGGTGTAGTAAATTCTATAAACCTTGGTATCTTTGATGAGTCTGGTGTAGTAAATTCTATAAACCTCGGTATCTTTGATGAGTCTGGTGTAGTAAATTCTATAAACCTTGGTATCTTTGATGAGTCTGGTGTAGTAAATTCTATAAACCTCTGTATCTTTGATGAGTCTGGTGTAGTAAATTCTATAAACCTCGGTATCTTTGATGAGTCTGGTGTAGTAAATTCTATAAACCTTGATATCTTTGATGAGTCTGGTGTAGTAAATTCTATAAACCTCGGTATCTTTGATGAGTCTGGTGTAGTAAATTCTATAAACCTTGGTATCTTTGATGAGTCTGCTGTAGTAAATTCTATAAACCTCGGTATCTTTGATGAGTCTGGTGTAGTAAATTCTATAAACCTTGGTATCTTTGATGAGTCTGGTATAGTAAATTCTATAAACCTTGGTATCTTTGATGAGTCTGGTGTAGTAAATTCTATAAACCCGGTATCTTTGATGAGTCTGGTATAGTAAATTCTATAAACCTTGGTATCTTTGATGAGTCTGGTATAGTAAATTCTATAAACCTTGGTATCTTTGATGAGTCTGGTATAGTAAATTCTATAAACCTTGGTATCTTTGATGAGTCTGGTGTAGTAAATTCTATAAACCTTGGTATCTTTGATGAGTCTGGTGTAGTAAATTCTATAAACCTTGGTATCTTTGATGAGTCTGGTGTAGTAAATTCTATAAACCTTGGTATCTTTGATGAGTCTGGTGTAGTAAATTCTATAAACCTCGGTATCTTTGATGAGTCTGGTGTAGTAAATTCTATAAACCTTGGTATCTTTGATGAGTCTGGTGTAGTAAATTCTATAAACCTTGGTATCTTTGATGAGTCTGGTGTAGTAAATTCTATAAACCTTGGTATCTTTGATGAGTCTGGTGTAGTAAATTCTATAAACCTCGGTATCTTTGATGAGTCTGGTGTAGTAAATTCTATAAACCTCGGTATCTTTGATGAGTCTGGTATAGTAAATTCTATAAACCTTGGTATCTTTGATGAGTCTGGTGTAGTAAATTCTATAAACCTTGGTATCTTTGATGAGTCTGGTGTAGTAAATTCTATAAACCTTGGTATCTTTGATGAGTCTGGTGTAGTAAATTCTATAAACCTCGGTATCTTTGATGAGTCTGGTATAGTAAATTCTATAAACCTTGGTATCTTTGATGAGTCTGGTGTAGTAAATTCTATAAACCTTGGTATCTTTGATGAGTCTGGTGTAGTAAATTCTATAAACCTCGGTATCTTTGATGAGTCTGGTGTAGTAAATTCTATAAACCTTGGTATCTTTGATGAGTCTGGTGTAGTAAATTCTATAAACCTTGGTATCTTTGATGAGTCTGGTGTAGTAAATTCTATAAACCTTGGTATCTTTGATGAGTCTGGTGTAATAAATTCTATAAACCTTGGTATCTTTGATGAGTCTGGTGTAGTAAATTCTATAAACCTTGGTATCTTTGATGAGTCTGGTGTAGTAAATTCTATAAACCTTGATATCTTTGATGAGTCTGGTGTAGTAAATTCTATAAACCTTGGTATCTTTGATGAGTCTGGTGTGTAGTAAATTCTATAAACCTCGGTATCTTTGATGAGTCTGGTGTAGTAAATTCTATAAACCTTGGTATCTTTGATGAGTCTGGTGTAGTAAATTCTATAAACCTTGGTATTTTTGATGAGTCTGGTGTAGTAAATTCTATAAACCTTGGTATCTTTGATGAGTCTGGTGTAGTAAATTCTATAAACCTCGGTATCTTTGATGAGTCTGGTGTAGTAAATTCTATAAACCTCGGTATCTTTGATGAGTCTGGTGTAGTAAATTCTATAAACCTCGGTATCTTTGATGAGTCTGGTGTAGTAAATTCTATAAACCTTGGTATCTTTGATGAGTCTGGTGTAGTAAATTCTATAAACCTTGATATCTTTGATGAGTCTGGTGTAGTAAATTCTATAAACCTTGGTATCTTTGATGAGTCTGGTGTAGTAAATTCTATAAACCTCGGTATCTTTGATGAGTCTGGTGTAGTAAATTCTATAAACCTTGGTATCTTTGATGAGTCTGGTGTAGTAAATTCTATAAACCTCGGTATCTTTGATGAGTCTGGTGTAGTAAATTCTATAAACCTTGGTATCTTTGATGAGTCTGGTATAGTAAATTCTATAAACCTCGGTATCTTTGATGAGTCTGGTGTAGTAAATTCTATAAACCTCGGTATCTTTGATGAGTCTGGTGTAGTAAATTCTATAAACCTTGGTATCTTTGATGAGTCTGGTGTAGTAAATTCTATAAACCTTGGTATCTTTGATGAGTCTGGTGTAGTAAATTCTATAAACCTTGATATCTTTGATGAGTCTGGTGTAGTAAATTCTATAAACCTTGGTATCTTTGATGAGTCTGGTATAGTAAATTCTATAAACCTTGGTATCTTTGATGAGTCTGGTGTAGTAAATTCTATAAACCTTGGTATCTTTGATGAGTCTGGTATAGTAAATTCTATAAACCTTGGTATCTTTGATGAGTCAGTGTAGTAAATTCTATAAACCTTGGTATCTTTGATGAGTCTGGTATAGTAAATTCTATAAACCTTGGTATCTTTGATGAGTCTGGTGTAGTAAATTCTATAAACCTTGGTATCTTTGATGAGTCTGGTGTAGTAAATTCTATAAACCTCGGTATCTTTGATGAGTCTGGTGTAGTAAATTCTATAAACCTCGGTATCTTTGATGAGTCTGGTGTAGTAAATTCTATAAACCTTGGTATCTTTGATGAGTCTGGTGTAGTAAATTCTATAAACCTTGGTATCTTTGATGAGTCTGGTGTAGTAAATTCTATAAACCTTGGTATCTTTGATGAGTCTGGTGTAGTAAATTCTATAAACCTTGGTATCTTTGATGAGTCTGGTGTAGTAAATTCTATAAACCTTGGTATCTTTGATGAGTCTGGTGTAGTAAATTCTATAAACCTTGGTATCTTTGATGAGTCTGGTGTAGTAAATTCTATAAACCTTGGTATCTTTGATGAGTCTGGTGTAGTAAATTCTATAAACCTTGGTATCTTTGATGAGTCTGGTGTAGTAAATTCTATAAACCTCGGTATCTTTGATGAGTCTGGTGTAGTAAATTCTATAAACCTTGGTATCTTTGATGAGTCTGGTGTAGTAAATTCTATAAACCTTGGTATCTTTGATGAGTCTGGTGTAGTAAATTCTATAAACCTCGGTATCTTTGATGAGTCTGGTGTAGTAAATTCTATAAACCTTGGTATCTTTGATGAGTCTGGTGTAGTAAATTCTATAAACCTTGGTATCTTTGATGAGTCTGGTGTAGTAAATTCTATAAACCTTGGTATCTTTGATGAGTCTGGTGTAGTAAATTCTATAAACCTCGGTATCTTTGATGAGTCTGGTGTAGTAAATTCTATAAACCTTGGTATCTTTGATGAGTCTGGTGTAGTAAATTCTATAAACCTTGGTATCTTTGATGAGTCTGGTGTAGTAAATTCTATAAACCTTGGTATCTTTGATGAGTCTGGTGTAGTAAATTCTATAAACCTTGGTATCTTTGATGAGTCTGGTGTAGTAAATTCTATAAACCTCGGTATCTTTGATGAGTCTGGTATAGTAAATTCTATAAACCTTGGTATCTTTGATGAGTCTGGTGTAGTAAATTCTATAAACCTTGATATCTTTGATGAGTCTGGTGTAGTAAATTCTATAAACCTTGGTATCTTTGATGAGTCTGGTGTAGTAAATTCTTTTGATGAGCCTGGTGTAGTAAATTCTATAAACCTTGGTATCTTTGATGAGTCTGGTGTAGTAAATTCTATAAACCTTGGTATCTTTGATGAGTCTGGTGTAGTAAATTCTATAAACCTCTGTATCTTTGATGAGTCTGGTGTAGTAAATTCTATAAACCTTGGTATCTTTGATGAGTCTGGTGTAGTAAATTCTATAAACCTTGGTATCTTTGATGAGTCTGGTGTAGTAAATTCTATAAACCTTGGTATCTTTGATGAGTCTGGTGTAGTAAATTCTATAAACCTTGGTATCTTTGATGAGTCTGGTGTAGTAAATTCTATAAACCTTGGTATCTTTGATGAGTCTGGTGTAGTAAATTCTATAAACCTCGGTATCTTTGATGAGTCTGGTGTAGTAAATTCTATAAACCTTGGTATCTTTGATGAGTCTGGTGTAGTAAATTCTATAAACCTTGGTATCTTTGATGAGTCTGGTGTAGTAAATTCTATAAACCTTGGTATCTTTGATGAGTCTGGTGTAGTAAATTCTATAAACCTTGGTATCTTTGATGAGTCTGGTGTAGTAAATTCTATAAACCTTGGTATCTTTGATGAGTCTGGTGTAGTAAATTCTATAAACCTTGGTATCTTTGATGAGTCTGGTATAGTAAATTCTATAAACCTTGGTATCTTTGATGAGTCTGGTGTAGTAAATTCTATAAACCTTGGTATCTTTGATGAGTCTGGTGTAGTAAATTCTATAAACCTCGGTATCTTTGATGAGTCTGGTGTAGTAAATTCTATAAACCTTGGTATCTTTGATGAGTCTGGTGTAGTAAATTCTATAAACCTCGGTATCTTTGATGAGTCTGGTGTAGTAAATTCTATAAACCTCGGTATCTTTGATGAGTCTGGTGTAGTAAATTCTATAAACCTTGGTATCTTTGATGAGTCTGGTGTAGTAAATTCTATAAACCTTGGTATCTTTGATGAGTCTGGTATAGTAAATTCTATAAACCTTGGTATCTTCGATGAGTCTGGTGTAGTAAATTCTATAAACCTCGGTATCTTTGATGAGTCTGGTGTAGTAAATTCTATAAACCTTGGTATCTTTGATGAGTCTGGTGTAGTAAATTCTATAAACCTTGGTATCTTTGATGAGTCTGGTGTAGTAAATTCTATAAACCTTGGTATCTTTGATGAGTCTGGTGTAGTAAATTCTATAAACCTTGGTATCTTTGATGAGTCTGGTGTAGTAAATTCTATAAACCTTGGTATCTTTGATGAGTCTGGTATAGTAAATTCTATAAACCTTGGTATCTTTGATGAGTCTGGTGTAGTAAATTCTATAAACCTCGGTATCTTTGATGAGTCTGGTATAGTAAATTCTATAAACCTCGGTATCTTTGATGAGTCTGGTATAGTAAATTCTATAAACCTTGGTATCTTTGATGAGTCTGGTGTAGTAAATTCTATAAACCTCGGTATCTTTGATGAGTCTGGTGTAGTAAATTCTATAAACCTTGGTATCTTTGATGAGTCTGGTGTAGTAAATTCTATAAACCTTGGTATCTTTGATGAGTCTGGTGTAGTAAATTCTATAAACCTTGGTATCTTTGATGAGTCTGGTGTAGTAAATTCTATAAACCTTGGTATCTTTGATGAGTCTGGTGTAGTAAATTCTATAAACCTTGGTATCTTTGATGAGTCTGGTGTAGTAAATTCTATAAACCTTGGTATCTTTGATGAGTCTGGTGTAGTAAATTCTATAAACCTTGGTATCTTTGATGAGTCTGGTATAGTAAATTCTATAAACCTTGGTATCTTTGATGAGTCTGGTGTAGTAAATTCTATAAACCTCGGTATCTTTGATGAGTCTGGTGTAGTAAATTCTATAAACCTCGGTATCTTTGATGAGTCTGGTATAGTAAATTCTATAAACCTCGGTATCTTTGATGAGTCTGGTATAGTAAATTCTATAAACCTTGATATCTTTGATGAGTCTGGTGTAGTAAATTCTATAAACCTTGGTATCTTTGATGAGTCTGGTGTAGTAAATTCTATAAACCTCGGTATCTTTGATGAGTCTGGTGTAGTAAATTCTATAAACCTTGGTATCTTTGATGAGTCTGCTGTAGTAAATTCTATAAACCTTGGTATCTTTGATGAGTCTGGTGTAGTAAATTCTATAAACCTTGGTATCTTTGATGAGTCTGGTGTAGTAAATTCTATAAACCTTGGTATCTTTGATGAGTCTGGTGTAGTAAATTCTATAAACCTTGGTATCTTTGATGAGTCTGGTGTAGTAAATTCTATAAACCTTGGTATCTTTGATGAGTCTGGTATAGTAAATTCTATAAACCTCGGTATCTTTGATGAGTCTGGTGTAGTAAATTCTATAAACCTTGGTATCTTTGATGAGTCTGGTGTAGTAAATTCTATAAACCTTGGTATCTTTGATGAGTCTGGTATAGTAAATTCTATAAACCTTGGTATCTTTGATGAGTCTGGTGTAGTAAATTCTATAAACCTCGGTATCTTTGATGAGTCTGGTATAGTAAATTCTATAAACCTCGGTATCTTTGATGAGTCTGGTGTAGTAAATTCTATAAACCTTGGTATCTTTGATGAGTCTGGTGTAGTAAATTCTATAAACCTCGGTATCTTTGATGAGTCTGGTGTAGTAAATTCTATAAACCTCGGTATCTTTGATGAGTCTGGTGTAGT
Organism: Limnoperna fortunei; assembly: GCA_944474755.1. NCBI lineage: Eukaryota > Metazoa > Mollusca > Bivalvia > Mytilida > Modiolidae > Limnoperna > Limnoperna fortunei. The sequence continues at coordinate 182,474 of OX104114.1, read as the reverse complement.
AAATTCTATAAACCTTGGTATCTTTGATGAGTCTGGTGTAGTAAATTCTATAAACCTTGGTATCTTTGATGAGTCTGGTGTAGTAAATTCTATAAACCTTGGTATCTTTGATGAGTCTGGTGTAGTAAATTCTATAAACCTTGGTATCTTTGATGAGTCTGGTATAGTAAATTCTATAAACCTTGGTATCTTTGATGAGTCTGGTGTAGTAAATTCTATAAACCTTGATATCTTTGATGAGTCTGGTGTAGTAAATTCTATAAACCTTGGTATCTTTGATGAGTCTGGTATAGTAAATTCTATAAACCTTGGTATCTTTGATGAGTCTGGTGTAGTAAATTCTATAAACCTTGGTATCTTTGATGAGTCTGGTGTAGTAAATTCTATAAACCTCGGTATCTTTGATGAGTCTGGTGTAGTAAATTCTATAAACCTTGGTATCTTTGATGAGTCTGGTATAGTAAATTCTATAAACCTTGGTATCTTTGATGAGTCTGGTATAGTAAATTCTATAAACCTTGGTATCTTTGATGAGTCTGGTGTAGTAAATTCTATAAACCTTGGTATCTTTGATGAGTCTGGTGTAGTAAATTCTATAAACCTTGGTATCTTTGATGAGTCTGGTATAGTAAATTCTATAAACCTTGATATCTTTGATGAGTCTGGTGTAGTAAATTCTATAAACCTTGGTATCTTTGATGAGTCTGGTGTAGTAAATTCTATAAACCTTGGTATCTTTGATGAGTCTGGTGTAGTAAATTCTATAAACCTTGGTATCTTTGATGAGTCTGGTGTAGTAAATTCTATAAACCTTTGTATCTTTGATGAGTCTGGTGTAGTAAATTCTATAAACCTCGGTATCTTTGATGAGTCTGGTGTAGTAAATTCTATAAACCTTGGTATCTTTGATGAGTCTGGTGTAGTAAATTCTATAAACCTTGGTATCTTTGATGAGTCTGGTGTAGTAAATTCTATAAACCTTGGTATCTTTGATGAGTCTGGTGTAGTAAATTCTATAAACCTTGGTATCTTTGATGAGTCTGGTGTAGTAAATTCTATAAACCTTGGTATCTTTGATGAGTCTGGTGTAGTAAATTCTATAAACCTCGGTATCTTTGATGAGTCTGGTGTAGTAAATTCTATAAACCTTGGTATCTTTGATGAGTCTGGTGTAGTAAATTCTATACACCTTGGTATCTTTGATGAGTCTGGTGTAGTAAATTCTATAAACCTTGGTATCTTTGATGAGTCTGGTGTAGTAAATTCTATAAACCTTGATATCTTTGATGAGTCTGGTGTAGTAAATTCTATAAACCTTGGTATCTTTGATGAGTCTGGTGTAGTAAATTCTATAAACCTCGGTATCTTTGATGAGTCTGGTGTAGTAAATTCTATAAACCTCGGTATCTTTGATGAGTCTGGTGTAGTAAATTCTATACACCTTGGTATCTTTGATGAGTCTGGTGTAGTAAATTCTATAAACCTTGGTATCTTTGATGAGTCTGGTGTAGTAAATTCTATAAACCTTGGTATCTTTGATGAGTCTGGTATAGTAAATTCTATAAACCTTGGTATCTTTGATGAGTCTGGTGTAGTAAATTCTATAAACCTTGGTATCTTTGATGAGTCTGGTGTAGTAAATTCTATAAACCTCGGTATCTTTGATGAGTCTGGAGTAGTAAATTCTATAAACCTCGGTATCTTTGATGAGTCTGGTGTAGTAAATTCTATAAACCTCTGTATCTTTGATGAGTCTGGTGTAGTAAATTCTATAAACCTTGGTATCTTTGATGAGTCTGGTGTAGTAAATTCTATAAACCTTGGTATCTTTGATGAGTCTGGTGTAGTAAATTCTATAAACCTTGGTATCTTTGATGAGTCTGGTATAGTAAATTCTATAAACCTTGGTATCTTTGATGAGTCTGGTGTAGTAAATTCTATAAACCTCGGTATCTTTGATGAGTCTGGTGTAGTAAATTCTATAAACCTTGGTATCTTTGATGAGTCTGGTGTAGTAAATTCTATAAACCTTGGTATCTTTGATGAGTCTGGTGTAGTAAATTCTATAAACCTCGGTATCTTTGATGAGTCTGGTATAGTAAATTCTATAAACCTTGGTATCTTTGATGAGTCTGGTATAGTAAATTCTATAAACCTTGGTATCTTTGATGAGTCTGGTGTAGTAAATTCTATAAACCTCGGTATCTTTGATGAGTCTGGTGTAGTAAATTCTATAAACCTTGGTATCTTTGATGAGTCTGGTGTAGTAAATTCTATAAACCTTGGTATCTTTGATGAGTCTGGTGTAGTAAATTCTATAAACCTCGGTATCTTTGATGAGTCTGGTATAGTAAATTCTATAAACCTTGGTATCTTTGATGAGTCTGGTGTAGTAAATTCTATAAACCTTGGTATCTTTGATGAGTCTGGTGTAGTAAATTCTATAAACCTTTGTATCTTTGATGAGTCTGGTGTAGTAAATTCTATAAACCTTGGTATCTTTGATGAGTCTGGTATAGTAAATTCTATAAACCTTTGTATCTTTGATGAGTCTGGTGTAGTAAATTCTATAAACCTTTGTATCTTTGATGAGTCTGGTGTAGTAAATTCTATAAACCTTTGTATCTTTGATGAGTCTGGTGTAGTAAATTCTATAAACCTTTGTATCTTTGATGAGTCTGGTGTAGTAAATTCTATAAACCTTGGTATCTTTGATGAGTCTGGTGTAGTAAATTCTATAAACCTTTGTATCTTTGATGAGTCTGGTGTAGTAAATTCTATAAACCTTTGTATCTTTGATGAGTCTGGTGTAGTAAATTCTATAAACCTTGGTATCTTTGATGAGTCTGGTGTAGTAAATTCTATAAACCTTGGTATCTTTGATGAGTCTGGTGTAGTAAATTCTATAAACCTTGGTATCTTTGATGAGTCTGGTATAGTAAATTCTATAAACCTTTGTATCTTTGATGAGTCTGGTGTAGTAAATTCTATAAACCTCGGTATCTTTGATGAGTCTGGTGTAGTAAATTCTATAAACCTTGGTATCTTTGATGAGTCTGGTGTAGTAAATTCTATAAACCTTGGTATCTTTGATGAGTCTGGTGTAGTAAATTCTATAAACCTCGGTATCTTTGATGAGTCTGGTGTAGTAAATTCTATAAACCTTGGTATCTTTGATGAGTCTGGTGTAGTAAATTCTATAAACCTTGGTATCTTTGATGAGTCTGGTGTAGTAAATTCTATAAACCTTGGTATCTTTGATGAGTCTGGTGTAGTAAATTCTATAAACCTTGGTATCTTTGATGAGTCTGGTGTAGTAAATTCTATAAACCTCTGTATCTTTGATGAGTCTGGTGTAGTAAATTCTATAAACCTCGGTATCTTTGATGAGTCTGGTGTAGTAAATTCTATAAACCTTGGTATCTTTGATGAGTCTGGTGTAGTAAATTCTATAAACCTCGGTATCTTTGATGAGTCTGGTGTAGTAAATTCTATAAACCTTGGTATCTTTGATGAGTCTGGTGTAGTAAATTCTATAAACCTCGGTATCTTTGATGAGTCTGGTGTAGTAAATTCTATAAACCTTGGTATCTTTGATGAGTCTGGTGTAGTAAATTCTATAAACCTTGGTATCTTTGATGAGTCTGGTGTAGTAAATTCTATAAACCTTGGTATCTTTGATGAGTCTGGTGTAGTAAATTCTATAAACCTTGGTATCTTTGATGAGTCTGGTGTAGTAAATTCTATAAACCTTGGTATCTTTGATGAGTCTGGTGTAGTAAATTCTATAAACCTTGGTATCTTTGATGAGTCTGGTGTAGTAAATTCTATAAACCTCGGTATCTTTGATGAGTCTGGTGTAGTAAATTCTATAAACCTCGGTATCTTTGATGAGTCTGGTGTAGTAAATTCTATAAACCTTGGTATCTTTGATGAGTCTGGTATAGTAAATTCTATAAACCTCGGTATCTTTGATGAGTCTGGTGTAGTAAATTCTATAAACCTCGGTATCTTTGATGAGTCTGGTGTAGTAAATTCTATAAACCTCGGTATCTTTGATGAGTCTGGTGTAGTAAATTCTATAAACCTTGGTATCTTTGATGACATTTTGTTTTATTGTATTTATCGGTAATTTGTACATTTTCCCTTTGATGTGTACCGGTGATAAAGTCAGTAACAACGTACTGGCATTTATCACCGAATTTATCGGGTCAGTAGGCTGCGGAGGAATCTAACTATGATTACGTCACAATAACTAACACAATGTTTAAAAATAAACAAACGTGAAAGCAAGATAAAATAAACAAACAATCTACCCCCCCCCCCCCCCTCAAAGAAAACGAACACAACGCGACCACCAGAGCTCCGTTTTCGCAGCTACCTTCCGTTAACAATAATACAGTTTAAATAATCTGAACAAAACTCTTCAAATTGCACAAATTAACAGCAAGTGACAATCCCGAATTCCTGTTCATTCACCACAAGAACTAGCGAATGACCTCGCCATTTTTGGGGGTTAATCCGACAAATCACAAAACTGTAATAGGATTATTACGGCAGGAAAATTCGGCATACACAAGAACCTACAACTCATCGCATTTATGCATTGGAATTACAATTGGAATTTATAAATAAATGATGACGATGTGTAAATCGTATCTCCCCTGGCCACTGCAAAGTACTGAAAATTAAAAATAACACAGCACCAAACAGTTACCAGAAATGATAACGATATAAAATACAAAATATAGAAAACATTAAAAGAAAAGGGGAAACTGACACTGAGTTGGAAAATCGGTCAGAAACGTTGGGTATTGGCAACATAAATTTGAAATACGGTTCGTCAAATAGCACACTATTAAAAAACACAAAATGTGACACCCCATTTAAACGATTCTCATTCACAAACTATTACATAAACGATGAAAAAAAGACTTGCCTTACAGGAGGATCAATGAAAAAACACGTCCATTCATCACGCCACATTCCGATTGAATGACGACGCTAAATGACGTAGCAAACCGTTTTTCACAGATCACTTCGACCAAAAAAGTAGTTCCTTAAAAAATATGGCATAAATTGACACAAAATACTCTTTTTGAAAATTACCGATAAAAGGAATATAGGACATTTTGTTTCTGATACAGACTTTATCACGGCTTAACGTATCAGGTTCGCCCTACGGGCTCACCTGATACTGGCCGTGATAAAGTCTGTATCACAAACAAAATGTCCTATATTCCATATGTATTACTTGCATTAATTTTACAATGCATTTGTTAATAGTATGGGTCATGATATGGTTATACCTAACTTACAAAATTAATTGCTGCTTAAAATTTAATGTACGCCAATTTATTTATCTTGCAGATCTATAGTTGCGCCATTGCTGACAAGGCCAGGAAAACTGTGGTCTAACTTTTGGGGTGGACTAGATAGTATTGGTTATTATGGCAGTTCTGAGGACTACGTTGATCTAGTTGAATTCAACAAAAAGTACGTACATAAGTGTGCAAATGAATATCTCAAACTATAACAACGAAATGTTTTAAGTACTAACATTTTCTTGTTGGATTAAACATAATATATAGTAACTAAAGATTGTTGAAATAACATTAAAAGAACAGTTCTCATTTCAATTAATCTTTCACATACTGCTAGGATGTTTCCGTTTATTTTTATGTAGTTTATGTCGCATGTATCAATTAATACCATGTCCATAGATATTGTTCGTGGATAATGCAAACTACGTAGATGCATGCAATGGCAGGCAAAAAATATGAAATCTTGCCTAGCGTTCGAGTTATTACAAATAAGTGTTAATATTTATAAAATAAATGTGCCAATAGAAAACACAGTGGCTACATTAAATGAGGGAACTGATAGAGTTATTTGTTTGGACATAGAGAACTGTTTACCTAAAGTTGCAGAACAAAATATAATTATCGATGTTTTCCACACATTTTAAACATCTGTATTTCTTTCTCCAATTTTTACACGTTTTTGTCATACTGTCATAATGGTTGCAACATAATATGAATATTATTCAACATTGTGTAGACCTGTGTAGATTGCGTCATCTGGATTTTTGTACATTTTTTCGAATTGTTTAATTAGCCTTTCACATGTTTTAATACTCCTATCGTGTTTTGATTCGATAAACGTGTGTCTGGCGTAAAAAAATAAATAACGTTTGCATCTTTGATGACAATTTATTTTGTTTGCAGTTGCATTTAATCATACACAAATTAATTAAGTAAATAAGTGCTAGTGTAATCAAATTTATTCTATTGACAGAGGCTTATGGAATGTTCCTCACATTAACAGTGTGTACCTGATCAATGGATCAATTATATCACAATTGCAAGGAACGTTTATACAACAAGGTGATCGGTCATACGAAATGTCATTTGCTAATAATTTGCGGAACAAGGTAAACTTTAATATGTCACATATTTGATACGTTGATGCAGTTAATATAAGAGAAATAAAATCACAATAGCTTATTTTCAATTAAACCATTTTTATTTGGATTTCATTAGCAGTTCTGTGTTCGAAATCTTCGTCGAGTTTATAATACCACGTCAAGCGTGTAAATAACATTATTATTGCACATGATGAACCCATAGTATGCATTCTAGTGTGCCACAATTGTCTTTCATTATCACATTTTCATAACAATGAAGAGGAAATAACTTGTATTATTATATAGTAATATTTTTTCCCCATTGTATTTCATATAGCAATAAAGTGCAGTATATTTTCATATTTTACACTGAATCTCGGCCTTTTAAGTAATTTCCGGGAAAAGTACAGATGTGTTCCGAACATCGGCTTTTATATTTTACTGTTGTTTTGGTAAACAAACATGGCCGAAAGAGACATACATGATCTGCTCTCGAGGGGAAAATTAGCAGAACCGCTTGAAATTGAACAAATGCAAGTGAATTCGATTGTAGATAAAAGTAAATTTCCTTGGCCAACAAAAGAATAAATCTAGTGTAAACTAAAACAAAACTGGATTAAAATATTGTGCACAAGTGGCTCGTTTCAAAGCAGGAATTTATGCTAGTAGTAGTACTATTGGAGATGTTATGTGGGCCAAAAATATAGCAAGGGATCAAATAATGGTTACCAATATACCTGACATAATCCTAGAACGAATAGTGGCCTCCAAAAGCAAAGTCGTACAGCGTTAATGGAAACACGTCCGTTCTGCTAGAAGATCAAAATGGTAACACTTTTCCCTTCATTCCTGGTAGTCCATTTCCGGTTCAGGCTGTTGTAAATTCCTCCCATTTCGGAGCACTCCAACACTCCTCCCGGTTCTATTGAAAAAAGTTCATCAAGGGTTTGTTGCTGATTGCAGCTGGAAATTTATATAGTAATAATAGCCCTGGGTTCATTGTTGTACTGGGTTGAAGATATTTGTTTGTGGATCAATGGAAACAAATCTGGTAATCATATGATATTTTGGTCTGGTAGTAGATTCACTCTGTAGAATGTGATTTTGGACGCGCTCAACAAACATATTTACATTTTATACATCAATTCTATATCTTAAGACCCCACCACTTCCTTGTAGAGGTCGTAGACAATGTTGTAACTGTAGAAACTAGGTTATATGAACTTCATTTTTCCTTCAATGAAGAATTACTAACAAATTCTATATAATGTTATCAGCATTACAGGCCAATTAAAAATTTCACAGCAGAGATCACAACAAAGGTGTTAATTAAATTTTATAAATTCGGTTGACGTTGGCTGAAGTCACCGCCGCCACTTCTCTGACAGATACGCTCAGGACCCTGGCTATTTCCTCAGCCTCCATCTGGTCTCTGTAGGGCCGATTTTAAACAAAGCGTTGCTTCCAGTTCGGACGGGAATACTATGTCCTTTTCCAGTTCCATTTAGTAGAAACACCCCACGTAACGGCATGGCAGCATCTAACTTCCGGGCAAAACTTTTAATAATGATGATGGCATCAGAGCCTGAGTCTGCTGCAGCATTTACGTCAATTCCATTAGCAGTAATGGGCATTATCATCTCTACCGTCTTTTTCCCATGATGCTTATTCCTAACTTCTTTTCCACATTCTGTACTCTCCATGCCACCAAGGCCAGGGTAACCGGCGCTATGGTAAGCATGGAGAGGAGAATTTTTAATCGAACTTGCGCCGCCACCCATGTGATGCAGGCCAGGGTAACCAGCGCTTACACCACAAGGAGTGGAGGGTTGCAAATTCTCAGGAGGTGGTCGACCTGTATGAGTGGTGTGGATCAGGGGACGGTCTACCTCCCTGATCCCTGGCCATTTAAAGGTTTGTTTGGTGACAGGGTTGGCTTCTTTGGACACTGGTTAGCATAGTGCCCCTTTTCTGAGCAAGTGGAGCAGGTAATTCCCCTCATTGGACTTCGGTTTTGTGCTGGAGATGGTGATCTTGACCGATTTCTGTCGGAGCTCAAGATATTGAGTGTTTTCGAAACATTAGTCTTCAGGCTTTCCATCTTTTCATTCAGCTTACTTATATTCTCTACATTCTTTGCTACCTGTGTCTCTAATTTTGATGGTTGTTTTGGTTGAACAGATTTCTGGACAATCTTTCTTATGCTTCCTCCGGAATGCTGTTCCTCATCCCTGTCTTCAGTATCAGTATATACCTGTAGTCGATCTTCAAACTGTACTTTCCTCAACTCAGACTTCCTGTCTCCTAACAAAAGTCGCTGGTTATACATTGCATTTCTTACATATCCAATGGCCTCATCCAGCTTTTGAGGATTCTTGTCCATTGCGGCTAAAGCTGCCTTAACATCTATACAACCTTTCAAGAAAGCTTCCACAGCCACGTCCTCAATCATTTCTTCCGGCAGATTACTGTACCCATCTGTAGCCAGCTCTTGTACTCTCTCAGCAAAATCATCAAGAGTTTCGTCTACATTCTGCTTGGCGATGTAAAGTTGCCTTCTGATAGCCTGAGGCAGATCTTTTTGCCCAAACCTTTTCTTCATCTTCTCCACAACTTCATTAAAATTTTGTTGAACTGGAGCTGGTCGAGTACTGAAATACTTGAGTGCTTTTCCACGTAAACACAAAATGAGGTTGTCTAATTTTTGGCAATCATTCCACTCGAAACGTCTTGCAGTGCGCTCAAACTGTAAATAATATGATTTCCAATCCATAGTACCATCGAAAGAGGCTAGTCTTGGAACCTGTGGTTGTGGTATGGGGACTGATCTTACCACTGCTGTTGTATTTGTACTTCTGGTTGGTCTATTTGTTTCATAGTCTCGAATCGATGACCTGCTTTCTTCTATGCCTGTGTTGTAACTACTTTCTGTTCGTCCAACGTAACGACTATCCGTTGCCACTTCATTGACCACTCTTTTTAGTTCTTGCAAGCTGAAGTTCTATTTCTAAGGTCCTTACTTTTTCCTGTTGTTTCTCTAGATTATGGTCCTTTTCTTGTAATTCTATCTCCATGTCCTTTATTCTCCTCCTTTGTTGTTCAATAGTTTCACCTTTATCAATATTTTCACTCTGTACGAGGGTCCATGTTCTACTTAGGTCATCTAAATCAGAATATTTTGGCTATTTACTATTTAAGATTTAAGCAAATTTTATAATTCAATGGATTTATTTATTTACTAGCTTTATCACAGACTACACAGTTTCTCTCTTTTTTTTTTTTTATTTTTTTTTTTTTAAATTTTATTATGATGATTTAAGACTGAAATAGACAGGACAGGATAACCGGCACAAATCTATAACAGCCAGTCATTATCAAAAAACTATTTTTTACTTTAGGATAGGCCAAAGAAATTAAATTTGATTTATTTTTATTTTATTTTTTTTTTTTTTGTGTGTTGTTGTGTATGTATTTAACTTTTTTTTTTTTACAGACTAAGCCAGGGTAACCGGCAAAGACTGTTTAGGAACCTAACATTCCCTACCCTTAACTGTCAAGGATGAAAGTCACAAAATTTGAACAACCAAATATGCCACAATATTCTCTACAAAATGTATAGTGTATATAAATTTCTATAAAATTTCAGTAAATCAATAAACAGACTAGAAAAGACTTTCAGCCAGGTTCATATGAAATAAACACATAAAATAAGGGCTGGGCCTTTTTCACATAAACTGTGCAAACTGTGCAGTCTATAAAAATGTGTTGTACCAATTTGCAGATTGTATATTCTTTATTTATTAGTCAATAATATAAAGCTTTCACTGACAAATATATTTCAGTGAAAAAGAATCACAAAAATACAACAGACAACAATATTTCTGTCAAATAAACTTGAAAATCACTTCACTGACAATTTCAAAACAACTCAGTGAAATGACACGTCACTGTATAAATAATAACAGTGAAATGATAATAAATAAGGGTCAGGTCAGCGGAAATATTAATGAAATGATCGCGAACAAATTTGACAGAAGCCCGCGAAATATGAATCCCGTGCAACACGTGATTAAGTGTCAAATATTAAAGAAAATGTTTAACACCTGACACCATTATTGGAGATGTTATGTGGGCCAAAAATATAGCAAGGGATCAAATAATGGTTACCAATATACCTGACATAATCCTAGAACGAATAGTGGCCTCCAAAAGCAAAGTCGTACAGCGTTAATGGAAACACGTCCGTTCTGCTAGAAGATGAAAATGGTAACACTTTTCCCTTCATTCCTGGTAGTCCATTTCCGGTTGAGGCTGTTGTAAATTCCTCCCATTTCGGAGCACTCCAACACTACACTCGAATTTCGGCGATGAAAGTGTGTCGCTTTAACGGACGTTAATTTAGCTGAAACGTATTGTATTTAATTATTTAGGAGTCATTTGGTTTGAGCAATAAATGCAAGATATTTTAAAAGTAATTTAGCCTTGGGATCATTGTTTACATTGACGAATGAAGGGTAATCGCCAAATTTCGAGTATGGACGAAATTCGAGTGTGTGGCCATATATTCACAACAATAAGGAGCAACAAATAAAAACACAAAATTGAAACAAAAATCTGTTTTTATTATATGTAAATCTACATAAAAAAATAAATAATATTGACCAAGTGAAAATATGATAATATTGGACCTAGTAAAATATTACAAAATAGTAAAGATAATGAATAATCACTTAAAGCACCCAAAAAAATTACTATATAATAAAAGGGTTATTGCATGAATATTGGAAAATATTGTCCCTCACAACCCGCTTGCGAGTGCAATATAACACTTGCTAGGGACAATATTTCCCAATATTCATGCAATAACCCTATAATATCTAACAATGCAAAATTTTCAGTCGGCAAAAAGGCGTCCTATCCAATATAGGATAAGTCGATATGTGAAAATAATCAAATTATATCGTACCAGAATAATTTAGCAAATTAATGTGGTAAGTTACGCTTAAAATAAATTCTTTTTGAGCTCTAATGAAATGCTGTTTTACATCGTAAACTACCTTTCTGCTGGATATAATAATTCAGCTTGAATAGTTTTGTTTTTCGATGTCTTACTCTTTTGTATATCTGAAAGAAACTAAACGTTGAAGACAGTAGTAAACAGTTACTTGTTCAGAGCACCTAGGTTCGTTCCCGGATTTTGTTTGACACAAGTTTGTACTTTTTATTCAATTTTAGTGTGTAGTTTAATCCATGTTCAATCTATCTTAATTCTTCATGAAATAACCACTCCGGTATGGCATATAAACATGATTACCTGAAGTTGAAATATAAATTTGTTAATGATTTTCCTTTTAATTGCAGGGTATATTTATGTATATTTCCAATACAAAAGAACGTGGATATCTGATTAATTGTGACAGCTATGACACGTCGCATTTACATAATGATCTTTGGCAAATATTTGATAATCCACAAGTATGTACGTGCAATAAACCTTTTGTTGTGTATTCTTAAGGAGTTGTTATCAAAAGATATATAATAACTATGTGAATGCTGATATTTTTCCTACATTTGCTTATGTATTACCTTGATGCATTTAACATAGGCTGATATCAAAATGGCATGGGTTACAATCCGAGTTATGCATACACTTATTTTGAGTTTCTAGCATCCGGTATCTGACACAGTGAAATATAAAAATCTGGCATATATACACCTCGCCATAAGTTATGCAACACCCTATTATTTTCCATGGATTCATTTAAGATTTTATATATTTAATACTTTTTTAAAGAAATGACAAATTATTGAACATTAATGACAAATGAAACATACAAACCCCATGTTTACAGTCGCTTTATTTATTGTTTGATGAAAAAATGTTCAAAGCAAAGATATAAAGAAAAACAGTGCAAATATAACTTTCATTAGTCAAAAAATAAGTTTGATTGCATACTTCAATTTCATGAACTTAAAGTAAACACATCATCACAGGTCAACGTTCATGGAAAGAAAAGTCACTTTGAAATGTGTTAAACGCAAAAATACTCAGTAAGTGTAGCCATCACGCTTCGGGTACAGTTCATTAACTCTCCTCCTCATGCTGTTGACTCAACGACGTAGTGTAGCAAGTGGTAAATTCTGCCATTCAACACGTAGTTCTTGGACATTTTGACAAGCAAGTGCTCTGTTATTTAATTTTCGGCCAATGATATCCCACAAATGTTCAATTGGATTCATATCGGGTGACATGAAGATGCTCAATAGCTTCCCTTTCGATAACATCACGTACAATTGCAGCTCGGTGAGGTCTTGCGTTGTCATCCATAAAGATGGGCCCGTTACCAAGTGCATGATTGTCAAAATGTGGCACAATAATAGCGGTAATGACGTCATTTCGATATTTCTGCCCCGTCATTGTCCCATCAACCACATACAGATTCAGTTTACAGTCGTATGAAAAGCCTCCCCACACTGTAACACCACCACCGCCAAACGCTGTAGTGCCTAGAATGTTGTTCTGGTTGTAAGCAGTGCCTCGTTGTCTTCAAACGCGCATGCGCCCATCCATATGACGAAGAAGGAATCTGATTTTCCTCGCCAGCTTCGAATATTCCAATGGCGGATTATATCGTGCCCATTCTAAACGTGCTTGGCGATGTCTCTGTGTCAACAGTGGACGTTTCAATGGACGACGAGCTCTCAACCTTGCAATGTTTAGGCGCCTGTTAACTGTTCGGACGGCGACTCTGGTTGCAATATTCCAATCGTCACGAAGATATCTTGCAGTGGCAAAAGGTTGGCGTTTGGCTACACGAACGAGTGCTCTATCCTCCCTTTCAGATGTTTTTGGTATTTTACAGCTGCAGGTTCTATAATTAAGTATACGATAAATTTTTGTTATCAGACGTGTTTATATCCCGAAAGGACATTTTCTTCTTGTAATGTGTGTTGTATATCCAACGTTACAAGAATCTTCTGAAAATATGTCATGGCCATAATAAAACACCTACAAAACTTGTTCTGACAATATTACCTTGGCCAAACAAGTAGAAACCATGCATTCTGGAATGAAATACTAAAAATCCCTAATTATTTATAATATAAGAATGTAAACTAGAATAAAATTAAAAGATAAACGCTGTCTGATAATATAAAGACAAAACAATCAGTCACGCGAGAATATTTTCTTTATCAAAGATAATCCAGATCTAGATCTGTCCAATGTATAAAATAATATACTAGTATTGCATATTTCAGCCTTGTAACGACGTTGTCTGGTTCCCTATCGTATCCGAAGAATTTTGTGATCACATGATTGAAGAAGTGGAGAATAATGGGAAATGGCATGCAGTGGCAAAAGGTTGGCGTTTGGCTACACGAACGAGTGCTCTATCCTCCCTTTCAGATGTTTTTGGTGGTCTACCTGACCTAGGACGTTCCTGGATAGTTCCATCATCTCGATGACGTTTCAGTAGCCGGGATACAATACTAAAGTGAATGCCAAAGTGTTGTGCTATCTGACGCAAGCTCTGTCCACTATAACGCTTCCAACGATCTGCCACTTCTCAGCTTCACTTAATTTCCGTCTAGGCATTGTAAAAATGTAAAGATGAAGTCGAAAAAGACCAGGAGATGAACACTAAATCGTTAAGGAAAACAAGGCTTTTAGGCGTGCTCGACTACCGTATGATAAACTGGTTTTGCTATTTAAAGATTTACCTGAGGAGTTAATTAAAGTAACTTTCCCGTAATCGAATGATGGCTTTAGTACATAAATAACACAAAGTTAATATTCATTCAGATGTTTGAAATTATAAAAAAAATTCTAGGTGTTGCTTAACTTATGGTGAGGTGTATATATAAATTACTATGTCCAGTATCAGTAATCTAGCAGCGGAAATAATGAACGAATCTACGATATTCGTAAACGACTTTCTCAAGAATTCGGAGTCTGGCAGCCGATGTATTGAAAAGTAAACAGTCTAAGCTAGACATAAACAACTGTTTAGAGTTATCTTGCATCCGGGAGCTGTGAGAGTTGGTATGAACTAAACGTGATATCTGTAATAAGGAAGGTTACATAATTACACAGACATAAAAAAAATGAAATAGAAAGTAAAATTCATTCAGAATACTGACAGTTTCGAAGATTGGGATAACATTAATTACGGTTTGCTGTGGTCGCGCGTTAAAACAGCTGTTCACCTATGCCTGTCCTATGTCATACATGTATATGTTGTTTGAATGTTATGCTGATTGAAATATTTACCTTCTGCTTGACTTGCAGGCATGGGAAAAACGATATCTTCATGAAAATTATTCAAAGAGTTTGGAGCCTAGTGCCGTAATTGAAACGGTAAGAACAAAAGAAAAATATCAAAATATTCCAAAGCTTATATTCAATCGCTGTGAGTTCATATTATTGAGTAAAGTCTTGTACAGGAGTAGTTAACTCTGAAACTCCATCTGTTGACAGGACAATGGGAATCGCCAAACTCGTGATGGCGTCCATCATAACGTGAAAAATATAATAGTGATAAGCTGTTGATACTGCATGCTGCGTGGTCCGTTCTTGTTTAAGCACGACATGTTTTATATGGTTGCACTGTGTGTTTTACAGACAGATTTATTAAACAGTAGTTATTTTACAGCTGCAGGTTCTATAATTAAGTATACGATAAATTTTTGTTATCAGACGTGTTTATATCCCGAAAGGACATTTTCTTCTTGTAATGTGTGTTGTATATCCAACGTTACAAGAATCTTCTGAAAATATGTCATGGCCATAATAAAACACCTACAAAACTTGTTCTGACAATATTACCTCGGCCAAACAAGTAGAAACCATGCATTCTGGAATGAAATACTAAAAATCCCTAATTATTTATAATATAAGAATGTAAACTAGAATAAAATTAAAAGATAAACGCTGTCTGATAATATAAAGACAAAACAATCAGTCACGCGAGAATATTTTCTTTATCAAAGATAATCCAGATCTAGATCTGTCCAATGTATAAAATAATATACTAGTATTGCATATTTCAGCCTTGTAACGACGTTGTCTGGTTCCCTATCGTATCCGAAGAATTTTGTGATCACATGATTGAAGAAGTGGAGAATAATGGGAAATGGCATGATGGCAGTAATGAGGTAACCAGTTTATGGTATCCTGCTGTGGACTTTATGCCATCAAATAAAGCATTTTAAAATTCCTGCATCGGGTTTGTGTTCAGGGAAAATGAGAATTTATAATACGATTTGCATCGTATCTAATATGAATACCACAGCCGAAGCCCAATGTTTTGTATTAAATTACAAATGTTATACTACAAAGTAATTTAAGTTTTTCACAAAAAAATAACTGCATAAGCAAGCCATTAAATTATATACACATTTGTAGAAGATATTTTTTTGCTTTTAGAACAAAAAATATGAATTTATAAAATTTCTTTGCAGGATCCACGAATACAGGGTGGATATGAAAACGTGCCTACTGTTGATATTCACATGAATCAGATTGGGTTCGATGACGAATGGTTGCATTTCCTTAAAATGTATGCAAGTCCTTTACAACAGAAATTCTTCATTGGATATGCTAGAGAGGTAAAAAGGCGTTCGATAAATTTAAAACAAATATACACTAAATATATTCATAACTGGTATTAACAGAAGACGAAATATCAGCTATTTGGTTGTGCCGGTCGTATGGTTTAAATTAACTTGTTTTTCAAATTGAAGATGATAACCTTGGAAACGTAGTTTTTTTACAGTTTATTATCAATGTTCTACAGAATAGTATGGCAGTTATCGTAAGATAAGTTAAACTGAAATAAATCAACAACAGAGATCAAAGAGCTTTAAGGTTTACCATCGATCTTAACCCAAATCTGATTATATTATACAGTCAAGTCAACTGGTATGTTTGCTCTGTTAACTACACGCATGTAGTACGTACTAAGCAGCTGATTTTAATAAGATTGTCTTATAAAACCCTAATTATTGCGGATCGTAATACAATGTTCCTTTTGAACAATTGCTGGTTGTATGCATTATAACTGTATACATATCGAGATATGGCAGCTATAGAGATTTCAGAAAGTACATCCAATTCTGCAAGATATCACTTAAATCTTTTAAATCATTATGGATATTAAAATATACTAGTACACTATAACATGCTATTGATAAGTTGTTATTAAAGCTTTTAGCTGTGTCCTACCATAAAAAATTATCAAATATGTGCACGTTCAAATATATTATTCCATATCCCAAACTTTATAAATCTTTATAATACTTATTAATATTTATTATAGACTCCACGGTCACTGATGAATTTTGTTGTTCGTTATCGACCAGACGAACAGCCTGAACTACGACCACATCATGACTCGTCAACCTGGACGATCAATATAGCGTTAAATACTCCAGGAGTTGACTTCACGGTAAGTTTATATTTTCTGAACTACGACCACGTCATGAAACGTCAACCTGGACTATCAATATAGCGTTATATACACCAGGGTGTCGTTTCATAAAGTGATCGTTAACTTAACGTGCACGTTATCCCATTTAAATTGCATGGGATAACGAGCACGTTAATTAGCGATCGCTTTATGAAACGGCATCCAGGAGTTGACTTAACGGTAAGTTTACGATCACACCATGACGTGTCAACACGATCACACCATGACGCGTGAACATGGACTATCAATATAGCGTTAAATACACCAGGAGTTGACTTAACAGTAAGTTTATATTTTTATCTAATGTATTGAATATATTTGACTAATTTCAATATTAAATGGTTATTAATCGAATTATAAGCACCCTTCTCTAAACACTGTAAACTATGGAAGGGCGAATATCGTGTGCCTCATTACATTCAACAATCGTGTTTGTGTGGAATCGTTAGGTTTTAATGGCTTCCTTTAGTTATAAAAAAACTTAAAATCATGTATATCTTATCTGCGCCAAAGCACAAAGTCTGTTATTTTCATTCATTCGTCATATAAAATTAATCTGTGCTGTTCTGAGAAGTTGCCGGTAAGAAATTGTCTTCCTTTAATTTTACATATAGATACATTGTTGATGTCCTTTCAATTAACAACCCTGAATTAGCTGAGTGGCTTCCATTAATATATCTTTTAGAACTGGAAATTAAAGAAACCAAAGAAGCAGCTTCATCTACATCACTTTTATACTTGTACCTCGCACACGACACAACGGTCATATAAGCACAAGAATTTAAGACAGACGAGACGATTTTAATTTCACTATATTATAAATTTTCCTCACTTATGCAGCAATATTGCAGCTTCTCCTGCATACGGTGTCTATATTTCTATGCAAGTGCTTGCAGCGAGTATACTGATTTTTGCAGACGTCACCATTTTGTCGGGATAAACTTGTAAACCACGGTTTCAAGAAAAAACGACTTGTCCGCGCCTTCAATAAGTTTTACTATAGATACCACTTCCTTTTCAAAAAAAATATTCTATCTCGTTTGAAAATATGGTTGCAGATTTTTCCAATTTTTAAATTCAGTGTACAGTGAGTGTGCTAAGATGATTATCGGATACACCTATTACTGACTAACAAACCAAACTCGCGTACTACAGTAACGGAAACTGGAGGTTTGGCATGCCATAAACCCTGGTTTTACACACCATTTGAAATGCCAGTACCAAGTCAGGACCATTGCTGTATTTATTATATTTTTGGTTGTTGGTTCTGGAATTTGCCGGTTTCTCGGACTTTGATTTGGGATTGCCTTTTTTGGCACTTTCCTCGGTGTTCGGTATTTTGATATTACCTTTTTTAGGAGACTATGTAAAAATCTGCACGAAAACTGCGCATTTTCCAGGAGAAAATTGTATTTTTATTGCTCGTTACAAAAACTACAAACTTGGAAGTTGACAGTACTAAAATCATTGATGCACGATTTCAACTCAACCCGTGTTTAACAGGTTGTCCGTATGGAATTTTCACTTGATGCTTTTTGAAAGTGGACGTACAGCTTAAAATTTCAGAACATCTGTTTGAATCAAAAACACAAATGTTTTGTAAAATATTTGAGCTAATAAAATCTAATTAATGTTGGCTGACGAATTTTGAGGAAAATTTTTAAAATATGATCCATGAGCGATAAACTTTAGTTGATAAGCTATGTCACATAGAAAACTTATATTGACGGTTTCCATCATGTACTCCACAGGGCCGTAAATTATTAGTAGGCATGTAGGCAACTGCCTCCTATTGCAAACTGGCAAAAAAAAGTTGTGAACAAAAATTAAATGAAATGAAATAAAAGTCAAAAAGAGAAAGGAAGAGATAAAATAAAACAAATTATAAGTACAAATGTCATTGCTGTATTATCTATATTCTATATATACAGTCCGCCAAAAGTTAAGCATCACCTAAATATTTTCTTAAATAATTTTATTACAAAACGATTCATTCAGCATCTGATGCATTTATACAATGCTTTCAAACAATACCTTTATAAAACATACAGGTAAGATGTCAATAATTAGAGTTTTAAAGTGTAAAAAACGGTTTCAAAAACTTGCCCCTCTTCTAATTAACAGACTGACTTTGAATGAAATAGCCTTGTCCGATTGCACGTGGATATTGTGGTTAGTTATTATCTTTTAAAGACTTTTCAACATGGAAAGACGAAAATTAAGTATCGCCGAACGCTGGCAAGCAATTGGAATGAAAAATGCTGGAATGAGTAACCGCCAAATAGCAGCCAATTTTGAGGTGAACAACTCTGTTATTAGCAGACTTGTTGCGAGGCATAGACAGACAGGGTCGATCGAGGACCGCCCAAGATCTGGGAGACCCCGTAAAACAACCCTCAGAGAGGACCGCTTCCTTCCTCGTCAAGCCAGATTGCACCACTTTTCAACAGCAGGCCAGTTACGAGGAATGTGGCCTACTGGTGGTCAAATCAGTGACAGAACAGTTATTCGGAGGCTTCACAGATCTCGATTACGTGCCCGCAGGCCTTTGAAACGACCAGAACTGACTAGAAGGCACCGCCAAGGACGAATGGAGTGGGCAAGACATTATCGTCACTGGAATATAAGAAGCTGGAGACGAATTCGTTGGTCAGATGAAAGCCGCTTTCTGTTGAAGCCTTTTGACGGTCGGATACGTGTTTGGCGGCAAAGGAATACAGCTTGGGATAGAAACCATATTGTAGGAAGAACTGAATACGGTGGTGGCGGCGTTACCGTATGGGGATGTTTTTCACATGACTGCAAGCTCCCTTTACAGATTCTCAACGGTACATTGAATGGTCTGAAATACCGCAATGACATCTTGGATGGTCACGTTAGGCCACATTTTGACAACCATGCTCTTGCAGACAGACCAATGTTTCAAGACGACAACGCTCGACCCCATCGTGTCCTTGTTGTGAGGGACTTTATTGAAACAGAAACCATTGACACACTTCCATGGCCAGCCATGTCACCGGACATAAATCCGATTGAGCATGTGTGGGACTTTATCGGGCGAAAAGTCAATCAACAGAACCCAAGATGCCAAAATGTTCGAGAATTAGAAGTCGCACTTGTGGAAGAATGGCAGAGATTTCCACAGTACAGACTTGGGCGTTTGGTTGCTGGAATGAGGCTGCGTGTTGAACATTTGCACCGGAAGCGTGGAGGTTATACCCGATATTGATGGAAAATACGCCAAACGACAGTCCATTTGTTACTCTTTCACCTCCGGACTTGTTGAATGACTGTAATTTTGTAAACAATTAAAAATTTTGTGTCAAACTAAAACTTAAAATCACCTATTGTTTTGTTGTTTTTTGGCCTATTTTTTGTGATCATTATTAGACCACTAGAATTTAATTTTACAATTTGAGGATTTAAATAAAGAATTTTACAGGTTCAAATTTCCTAATGATATATACATTTTCATACAAATTAAACAGTTTCTCATTTGTTTATGTTATTGAAAAAACATTAGATCCGGAAAAGTAGGTGATGCTTAACTTATGGCGGACTGTATTTATGAGTATAATGAAGGTTTGAAAAATTCGCGATTGGTGGTATTTCGTCAGTTTAATAAACTGAGCTATAGAATGAATTTAATTAACTAAATATACCACCTTTTCTGGGACTAGTATAACTTGATTTATAGGTTCCTGTGTGCATCTACGTTAAATTAATATCAAAACCAAGACAGTAAAATTTTTATAGTGTCTCAGTAGACAAAATTCAGAGTTTTGCACAATAAACCCCCATCATAAAAACCAATGGAAAGCACCCTTACCATTTGCCAGATGGCAGGATTTTGCACAAAAATGTGCTCAGCTTAAAGGAGGCTAGACGCCCCCAGACCCCCGCCTTTACTGCCTCCCCTTAATCCAAACACAATTTACAGCCCTGCTCCAGGTCAACTTTTCGTACAAATTTAACTAATCTCTTTGATATAATGAATAAAGTAGAGATAAGTCTACTCAGTAAATCAATTCCAGTGCAAGTTTTCAAATAAAAAACATATGGTCACCTGCTGATACAAAATATGCCTCTTCCACAAAAAAAAATGAAAGGGAAGAAGAGTTCACAATGCTCGAATTTCTTATACTAGTATACATTTTTGTCAAGTTTAGTGGACGCGTTTTTTAATAACGTCGGCATTCAAATGGGTACTAACTATACACTTTCTTGCTGACGTTTTCCTCTACACATATGAGGTGGATTTTATAATGCCATGACAAATGGTTAACCGTCTGTTTTACCTTCACTCCTTCTTTAATCTGATTGACAAGACGGGTGACAGTCGTTGAACAGTCACAGCACCTAGAAGCACCCAAGGATTTCAATGGGTTCGTGTTACTCAAATTTTCGTTTTTTGTGGCCTGTGTCTTAATTATTGTTTCATGAATACTGCTCGGGATCTTAGATTCTTTTCTTCTTTCTTCAGTAGAAATTGTGGATAAGAGAAACCATCCGGTTTTCAATTTATTGTTGTGAAATAAAAATTTTTATTTTCTTTAATAAATCTTTTCATATGAAAAATACACTGTAAGCAGTTCACGATGAATTTTGAGGAGTTGTGAATAAGTTGCTACCTCTTCCCCTTAATTGTTGGATGTTTTTCAGATAACATTCTTTAAGAAGACACTAAATAGCTATTGCACGTATTTATGTCTCTATATAAGTTTCTAATTATTTAAATAAATAAATAAGTGGTGCACATGCGACTTCATTCTTTAGAAGTTGCAAGTTTATTTAATTCCATTCAGTAATTTATGTGGAGTTGAAAAGAAGTATGGCGATGAAGCAGAGATAAATAACACAAGACTGTTTAACGATATCCATATGTCACTCGGCTATGCATTCTTTGTTGTGTCAACCAAGAATGTTTCAAAATATTTTGTGTTTATTTCAGGGAGGTGGGAGTAGATTTATAAGGCAGAACTGTAGTGTAACCGATACAAAGAAAGGTTGGATGATTATGCACCCTGGACGTCTCACACATTATCATGAAGGACTGAAAACTATTTCTGGAACAAGATACATCATGGTTTCTTTTGTAGATCCCTAAATATTGTATTCAAGTATTAACAATTCATATAACATTAAGACAACTGAATTATTTTCAAATGTTTTAATATCATCTTAGTTTAATTCTAATTAAGTCGTCATATACAGTATAAAAAGGCTGATTGAATTCTACATATTTCACACATGGAATCTATTTTTTATGTTTTGTCTTCTTTAACAATACATTCAAACTTGTTTTTCATATCTCCTTGAAAACAGAATAAGGTGATATCGAAAAAAAACAATACACATATGGATGAAAAAGCCATACAAACAAAGGTTTGCTACTTGACAGCTCTGTTATAACTTTTAATTCTCGTATATAACATAGCATGAAAATGGAGGAGGCTTTGTTCTACAATGGGACTTTAAAGTAGCAACAATTTTTATCTTAATTCATATTATTATTGTTTTCTGAATAGCATGATTTGCTATTTTAGTGTTATTAAATTTGGGTAAATATATACTTTATTTGAAGGTTTAAAAAAATGCCAAGAAAACTTGAGTTGTCACATCTGAAGATTTAAATTATTTATACTCAATATGGTCTTCATCATGTTTCAAACAAAAATTATGTGTTTATGAAAAGCTATTGGGAAATAAGTAGGAATAATTATTTCATCTGCCAAAAAAAGGATTGCATTATATAGTCATATCAATTTTATGAATTTGAGACAAATAAAAGCAATTTTCCAAATGATTGCTTTTGAATTTCTTTATTTAGTTTGTGGCCATGTTTTAGTCTTTATATATTAATTTATATATATTTTGTTTAATTGTTTTGGTTTTTATTTTGTATCTGACTTTTCTACAAAATATTATAATTATACAAACGACATCACAGGTCACCAGTGATAGCTGAATCTCAGAGCTACAAATTGATATACATCATTATTTATTCCAGATTCATATTTAAAGAATTGTTATGTCCAAATTTTAAAGACCATAAATTGTTATGACTTTGGATTTACACATTTAACTAAATATCAACTCGGAATTCGACACACATATATAACAAATGTCTGATATCTTATTTAATTGTAAGGAAACTTCTTTGAAACAATTTTTAGGAATTTTATTTTAAGTTTCATTAAGCTACTAGCACCATAAGTTCTACATAAACAGATGAGATACATATAAACCACACAGTCACTTAAAGACAAGCAATTAATTACTGCAGGACAAGAAAACTAATTCACGAAAAACAAAAATATAACTCATTAAAACACACTTAAATAAAGCAAAACCAAAAACAGACAAGAGATGAACATGTATTATCAAAATAACAGAAAACTAAACATAAAGCTCTATCTGCTACCAACCCTACCTACAAGCAATAAAAATAAAAACTGAAGGTGAACACACATGCTCTGAAGGATAATCATTTCACTGTCTACATGTAGTAGCTGTAGTATTACACACGGGCAGAGTCCAGTTGTATACTAACTAATAGAATATCAATTGTAATTAATACGTGGTTCTGGTTTGATCAAGCAAATGTGTTTTATGTTTCTGCAACATGAATGTAAGTGATGTATAAGCTATTAAATATATATCATGCTACAAAACCTGTTTTGCAGTGATGTCACAATTACGTATATCTCCATATTGCACCAATGAATGTAAGGATGACAGGAAAATGTCATTTAAAGGTTCTACATTAGGAATAGTGTTTGCACATAAAATTCATGTAATGTTTTAATGGTATCTTGTAATTTCTTATAGTAAATAATTTACTGATTTTCTTGTATTTTATTCCCATCTCCTGCCCCTATAAATATTATTAAAAACTAGAAAGACAGATTTTTTTAACCCGTGGTATTGATTCTGGTGGTTACTTTTATGATAGCAATATAAGGAACACAACTGTAGGTTAATATGACAGGGATGGGTTGCTTTGCATAAATTTGGGGTCGTCTCTCAGAAAGCTGAAATATTGCTTGCTGGACATTAAACATCAATCAATCTAAGAAATTTACCAAAATGTTTATCAGCTATACTACTAAAATTATAGACCCCTTTTTTTAAGCGCGCATCACAAAACACAGACAGAGAAATAATTTAATAATCGACTTTATCGATATCAACATTAAATATTTTTAATGTGCAACATCAATTGCATGTAACCTTATACACATTGAAGTACGAACTACAGCTATAGATTTCAGTCATGTGAAGCAAGTGAACAGTTCGTTCTTGTTTAAATTCAGCCAGCTCACTTCAAGAAAACGATTGGAATCGAAGGGATTTTCCCCAGACATGTCTGGCAGGTCCAATGAATTTTGTTTTCACTGTGATCAGGACTAATATGACATTAAAAAAGAACTAAAGTTACGCTTTCACTGATAACAAATTTACCTCGTAATAAATGCCTTCTAATTTAATAGTTGCCAGTTGGGTAGGCGTATGTTTGTTTTGTATCCACCACAGGTTTTCCTTGCCCCGGAAATACATTTTTAAATGTAAAGGAGGACCGTATCTGGTACAAATTTGCGGACGTAATTAATCGTTAATTGCTAATTATTTAAAGCAATAATCGATATAAAACTTATATATTTTGCATATGCAACATTAACTGCATGTAACCTTATATGGGTTAATACTGCACTATTTCTCTGTTTTGTGATGCACGCTTAAAAAAGGTGGTCTATAATTTTAGTAGTATAGATGAGGTATAAATGACAGTGTATTACAGTTGTTAGAATGGTCATGGATGTACGATACAATAATGCCAGTGAATTGGTAACATTTTTTAAGGCAATTTTTGGACTATTTTCCTGCATTTTATATTCTATTATTGAAATATTAAATAAACCTGTTGCATACAATTTGTGTTCAACTAACTTCACATGTCTTTGCACTGCAAATACTTGTGGCTGTCTTAAAATTACACAAACCATGAAAGATAACATATACCCCTTACCAGTATATATTAGTGATGACAGTTAAACAGAACACTATAAATACATCATTTCTTGAGAAAATTCACAGTTCTGTCATTGGAAATCTTTGCATCAAGCAGATCAGTTTATCTGACTAAAATGATTATCTTGAAGTAGTTATATCATAGATAGATTTTTGTCCCAAACAAATGGAAGCCTTCTTTCTCGCACATAGTCAGTGTTTGAACTTGTCTATTTCACTATCTTACAATTTGTAAGTAATATTTTTCTTAATACTCTTCATACAGTAGCCATTGCCTCCAACTTTGTGTTGTCTTTGTAAAACACAACATGCTTGCTTCATATCAAGTACCTGACTCACATCCAGACACTGATGTTTGGTAAGAGCTTGAATCATCAGTACATAGTCATTTCGTATTATGTATATTCATAGCATTTTGTTAGATGTCATTTCTCAGCTATTAGCTTGTTTTTGTCGTTTCCAGAACCTTCTGACATCATCGTGCCCATACCGAGTTACGACCATTACACGCTTGTCTACATTATCCCAAACCAGCACACCCAAGTCCTACAAATCAACATTAATCATTAAAAAACCTGCAACCATTATGAATACAATAATCAATTTTAATTCTATAATGATTCTGACACAATGAAGAAAGATAGAGTACTCACTGTTTAAACATAAAATGGTGCTATGGGGTTACCTTATTTAAAATTCGAATATGACGTCCTTGATACGCTTTGAGAACACATTAGGGTTCTAATAAGCAAAGAGCCCACTATGACGTCACAATTAGAATTTAGACGTCATATATGCTTAACTGAAAATTTCAAACTGGAACAATGCAATTTCGTTAAGATTTCTCAATATTTTTTGCTTAAAAGTATATATATTAAATAAATATATGTTTATGTCAATATTATTTGCTTTAACACTATGTATTGGGAGATATCTTATTAGTTTAAAAAAAGCAATATTACCATTGAAAGTGTCCTTTTAGAGCCGCTTTGAAATTTTAAAACGATTGTTAGACATATTAGAAACGAAATAGATTATTGCAATTGGGCTCTATGCGAATTAGAACATAGTCATCGCTAGGTCTGACCATGTTCTAATTCTCACAGAGTCCGCTCGCAATAATCTATTTCTTAATCAGAAGCATTAAGTACCACATATATTATGAATGTAACAGACAATTTTTTTTTACAATAAAACCACTTTAAACCATTATACATTTTATCACAATGCATACAATGTACACCTTGATCCATGATATAGAATAACTATTCATATTTTCAACACAACTATACAATCATTATTTTTATGAGTTGAACATTGCAATATTATGTCTTGTCAGTAATGCTCGATGACAAGTTTTGGGAGGCCAACAATGAGCAAATCTTAGATAACACACACCAAAATTAACACTTATTTTAAAGTATCCGGACCACTTTTGACCACATGATCATATTTGGGGTCCCGATGTCCATTGTTTTCTAATGGAGCAGACCTTGTTAATGTTCATCAAACATCGGAAACACAATATGAGTAACTAACTTTTTTTGCTCAAAACTGTTACCATTGACTCAAAGTAAAACAATATTTTTAATTTGTATCATTAATTAGCACTACAATGATTTAATAAAGCTGTATCTCTTGGTAAAAAAAATTAAACAGTGACTACAATTATGGGTCGGATACCTGAAGTACATCTTTGCCCAAGTGAGCTAAAATCTTACATTCTATACATATATCCAATTCGAGAATTTTGTATAAAAAAATCCTTGAATTCATGCAATATTAATGTAATGGTATTTGATTTGGGCATGAGATTGCTGATGAGAAGGGGGTATGAGTTCCTACCTTTGATGAGAAGGGGGTATGTTTTTTTGTTTATTTGAATGGTGTTTTAACGCCACTTTCAGCAATTTTTCAGCTATTTCATGGCATCCAGTTTTTATTGGGGGAGGAAGCCGGAGAAGGGGGTATGAGTTCCTACCTTTGATGAGAAGGGGTATGAGTTCCTACCTTTGATGAGAAGGGGGTATGAGTTCCTACCTTTGATGAGAAGGGGGCATGAGTTCCTACCTTTGATGAGAAGGGGGCATGAGTTCCTACCTTTGATGAGAAGGGGGTATGAGTTCCTAACTTTGATGAGAAGGGGGTATGAGTTCCTACCTTTGATGAGAAGGGGGTATGAGTTCCTACCTTTGATGAGAAAGGGGTATGAGTTCCTACCTTTGATGAGAAGGGGGTATGTTTGTTTGTTTATTTGAATGGTGTTTTAACGCCACTTTCAGCAATTTTTCAGCTATTTCATGGCATCCAGTTTTTATTGGGGGAGGAAGCCGGGGAAGGGGGTATGAGTTCCTACCTTTGATGAGAAGGGGTATGAGTTCCTACCTTTGATGAGAAGGGGGTATGAGTTCCTACCTTTGATGAGAAGGGGGTATGAGTTCCTACCTTTGATGAGAAGGGAGCATGAGTTCCTACCTTTGATGAGAAGGGGGCATGAGTTCCTATCTTTGATGAGAAGGGGGTATGAGTTCCTAACTTTGATGAGAAGGGGGTATGAGTTCCTACCTTTGATGAGAAGGGGGTATGAGTTCCTACCATTGATGAGAAAGGGGTATGAGTTCCTACCTTTGATGAGAAGGGGCATGAGTTCCTACCCTTGATGAGAAGGGGGTATGAGTTCCTACCTTTGATAAGAAGGGGGTATGAGTTCCTACCTTTGATGAGAAGGGGGTATGAGTTCCTACCTTTGATGAGAAGGGGGTATGAGTTCTTACCTTTGATGAGAAGGGGGTATGAGTTCCTACCTTTGCATAATCTCTGAGAAGTTCAAAATCTGCTTGGGATAGAAACTGACTATAAAGTACACCATCTGTGAACTTGAACCTGTTTCTCTCCAGTTCCCAGAGCCTGATCTGGTCTGTTATTGTTGGAGGGATAACTGGGTTCTGAAATATCAACAAAAAGGTACCAGTAAATCACATGCATAAATAATCATTTATTTCACTCTTGGATGGTTCTTACCCACCAAAATTGTACAAATAATCATCCACAGTTCCAATTTAGGAATAAACAGTAAAATTTGACAAAAATAATTTTTTTCTATATAATAAATAGGATATTCGTTTGGATGGGTCAACATCAAAAATATAATAACTCGTAACACTAATCAACTCAGGCTGTGGTTTATCATTGTTTTACCACGGGGCGACCATTAACACTAATCAACTCTGTGGCTGTGGTTTATCATTGTTTTACCACAGGGTGACCATTAACACGAATCAACTCAGGCTGTGGTTTATCATTGTTTTACCACGGGGTGACCATTAACACTAATCAACTCGGAGGCTGTGGTTTATCATTGTTTTACCACGGGGTGACCATTAACACTAATCAACTCGGAGGCTGTGGTTTATCATTGTTTTACCACGGGGTGACCATTAACACTAATCAACTCAGGCTGTGGTTTATCATTGTTTTACCACGGGGTGACCATTAACACTAATCAACTCAGGCTGTGGTTTATCATTGTTTTACTATGGGGTGACCATTAACACTAATCAACTCAGGTTGTGGTTTATCCTTGTTTTACCACGGGGTGACCATTAACACTAATCAACTCAGGCTGTGGTTTATCATTGTTTAACTATGGGGTGACCATTAACACTAATCAACTCAGGTTGTGGTTTATCCTTGTTTTACCACGGGGTGACCATTAACACTAATCAACTCAGATTAAACACATTCCATTAATCTTAATTTATTTTGCAACACTTGTTAAAATATTTTTGATATTTACTCCAACACTCTAGAGAGTGAAAGAACTGAATTTATTTCACATGTGAATTATTGGAATTTATTTCACTGGTAAATCTTTGTATTTTTCTGCCACCAATGTAATAAAATGACTTATCTCTATTTTGCAGTATTTTCCTTTCATCTTTCTGTGCATTATTATTCCATCTCACTCTAATAGCATGAGATGGGCCCATCTCAGCTTGCTGTCAAAGACGTCCTTATGTAAACACTGTGATGTCACAATGTTACAAAACAACGATAAACAGATTATTTACATTTTATGAAACTATGCATTTTCTCGTCATCTCATCTCAGGACTGTTGCCCTTCAATGAGATATTAACGAGAAAACTCATCTCGTTTAAAAAAAAAACATAAATAATCTATCATTATAATACAGTTAAATTTTGCATAACATTGATAATGTGATACCTCAGTATTATTTACATTTTATGAAACTATGCATTTTCTCGTCATCTCATCTCAGGGCTGTTGCCCTTCAATGAGATATTAACGAGAAAACTCATCTCGTTAAAAAAAAACTTAAATAATCTATCATTATAATACAGTTAAATTTTGCATAACATTGATAATGTGATACCTCAGTATTATTTACATTTTATGAAACTATGCATTTTCTCGTCATCTCATCTCAGGGCTGTTGCCCTTCAATGAGATATTAACGAGAAAACTCATCTCGTTAAAAAAAAAACTTAAATAATCTATCATTATAATACAGTTAAATTTTGCATAACATTGATAATGTGATACCTCAGTAATACTGATTAATTGAACCTGGTAATGCTAGCATTAATACATGTATGAAGAACGTGAGAAAATGTGCAGCTGTGCATGATAATTTTCATCTGTTTCACTTATAATACATACATGAATGGGTTCTCAGTGGCCCAGAGGTTAATACAGTTAATTATCTACTACTGAGATGTAAATAGGGGTTAAAAGATCAAGCATGACTTCGGGTAGGTTGTGTATTCACCTCTTAACTGCCAAGGATTGCTAGTTTTCCTGCTTAAGATCGAGGGTTTTAATTCGACTTCCCCCTACAAGGGTTTTACTTCGACTCCCCACTACGAGGGTTTTACTTAGACTCCCCCTATGAGGGTTTTACTTCGACTTCCCCCTTCGAGGGTTTTACTTCAACTTCCCCGCTACGAGGGTTTTACTTCGACTTCCCCCTACAAGGGTTTTACTTTGATTCCCACCTTCAAGGGTTTTACTTCGACTCCCCCTACGAGATTTTTACTTCGACTCCCCCCTACCAGATTTTTACTTCGACTTCCCCCTTCGAGGGTTTTACTTCGATTTCCCCCCTACGAGGGTTTTACTTCGACTCCCTCCTACGAGGGTTTTACTTCGACTTCCCCCTTCGAGGGTTTTACTTCGATTTCCCCCCTACGAGGGTTTTACTTCGACTTCCCCCTACGAGATTTTTACTTGGACTTCCCCCTACAAGGGTTTTACTTTGATTCCCACCTTCAAGGGTTTTACTTCAACTCCCCCTACGAGATTTTTACTTCGACTCCCCCCTATGAGATTTTTACTTCGACTTCCCCCTTCGAGGGTTTTACTTCGATTTCCCCCTACGAGGGTTTTACTTCGACTTCCCCCTACAAAGGTTTTACTTCGACTTCCCCCTACAAGATCTGAATGCCATGATAAAGCTCAAATATTGCTAAAGGTAATGTTTGTTGTTTGTTTGTTTGATGGTGTTTTACGCCACTTTCAGCAATTTTTCAGCTATATCATGGCGTCCAGTTTTTATTGGGGGAGGAAGCCGGAGTACCAGAGAAAACCCCCGACCTGCGGTAGGAAAACTGGCAATCCTTGTCAATTATGATTGGAGTCGAGTAAACCCTGCCTGCAGTAAGAATCGAACCCGCAATCTCAGTGTTGACAGACCACATGATCTAAAGGTAATGTTAACCCAACAAACATAACCTGCATGTGTTAACAACTTACCAGCATTGTTGTATCCCATTATTTTTAATGACACAAGAAAAACAGTTAATAACAAAAAGTGTTATAAACACAAATGACCCGCTTGGCACATATTGGTAAACAACCCCTTGTTTCCAAGGTTACTCAAGCCTGAACAATATGGCACAGCCCTCAGAATTTTGCCAGCTGCAACTTTATACCAAATGTCATGAAGAAGAGATGTCATTTTCATTAAAAAAATGTTCAATTCAATGGTAAACCTGAGGTGGGACTGAAAAATGGATGAACGAATATATGAATATATGAACTTCAATACACATGCAATCTTTCTGTGAAGTTTCAGAGATCTGGGCTGAAAACTTTAGGAGGAGTTGAGTACACAAAATAGATACCCTATTTTCCCGCCCGCCCACCTGCCTATCTTCACCATACTATAACCTGGGTTTGCACTTCGTGCAACCTGGCCAAAAACTACACCATTAATTTTTTTTAAGATGACTTTAAACAATGCACCCACCAAAATGTAATGTTTCCTTTTTTTTTAAAAGATATACTCACATTTTTCAACATCATAGGGTGAACATGTGTCCTTAGGAAATTAATCATCTGAAACAGAAAGGAAAAATACACAGTAGTGTTTTCTGCAGATCAAATAAGAAACCTCAACTAGTCACCAGCTGCGTAACTACTAAGTACCTATAAAATCCTGCAACTTAAAGAGCCAAATTATAAGTATGGAATGACACATCTATCAGCTAATTCAGTTTAAATAAATATACAATGGGGTTTATTGGTCAAAATAAATCAAAGCATGCAGTCAACTAAGTAGTTTTGTTTTGGTCTACTCTTGATATAGATACAATACATGTTCCCATCAAACCCCCAAAAAGTATCATTTTAAACTTAAACCAGAGGCTCTTAAGAGCCTGCAGCCATATTCTCAAAAAATCGTTGACGTAATTCTAAACGTAGCGTAAGTTTATGTCTGTTTTAATATTCTCAAAGATTCGTAGTTGTAAGTTACGTGTAAAATTGATCGTAAACTTATGTGTGCTCCTGAGCGCTTGTAAGTCCTAGCTTCCCTCATAATTTTGCAAAGAGAAATCGTTTTTCAAGCCATTTACTACTTAGCATCATTGATTTTGTTGCACGTGACATAGAATGACGAAAAAAACATTCAAAATTTGCAAATATTTTGAAAAATGTGTTACTCATGCGGAATAACTCTTACAAAAATATAATTTTAAAAGAAAGAAACAACCAAATTTATGAAAAAACGTTCCGGAAATTATACGTTTCCTATATGATTTGCGATTTTATATCATGCTGTTTTATTTATGTTAAAATGGGATTAGGTTATTTATTGCTTTATTATAATTTCTACACTGAAGAAACGTAACTTTAAAAAAAGGTCTTGTTGCACGTTATGGTAAATTGACAGATTACTTTTTAAAACACATATTCAAAATTATGCAACACACAATTAATATCATGACTTTATTTTATTTATTTATTTATTTATTTATTTATTTATTTATTTATTTATTTATTATTTATTTATTTATATATTTATTTATTTTTAAGTATTTTGTTAAATATCACTTTAGCCAAATATAAATCTGTATTTCCTTCCACAGTCTACTGCTTTGTGAGGTTATGCAATTAAAAACTGTAATAATTTAAGTACTTTGATGTAATTATTTCTCTTTCAATACGTTTATTTCCAAAGTGAAAGAAGTAACTGAGCATGCATGATAACGCTACGTGCAAAACGTAAGATTGACGATTGCTATTTTACGTGCAAAACTGTGATTACTTTCGAGAATACGAACAATCGTAGACGTAAACGTAAAGTTACGACTATCTTTTCTTTACACGTAAGTGTAAATTTACGATTTTTTGAGAATATGGCCGCTGTATCACTCACCTGATTTTATAGGCATGAAAATGGCGTTTCCCTGATGTTAAACTAAGTCCTGTAATTTTCAATAAACTTTAAAGAGGACCATCCAAACAATATTGCTAGAAAGTTTTGTTTCCATTGGTTAACCGGTTTTATAGAGAAGTTTTTTTTTAATTTGCCCATAGGGTCCTATGTTAAACTAAGTCCTGCGGTGGTGGCCATTTTGAATTTCCAATTCAATTGGCAATACAAAACATAAACTTTAAAGAAGACCATCCAAACAATATTGTCAGTAAGTTTTGTTTCCATTGGTTAATCAGTTTCAGAGAAGAAACCTTTTAAAACTTTTTCCCATAGGGTCCACTGTTAATCTATGTAATGCTGTGGTGGCCATTTTTATTTTCCTATTGGCATAAAAAACATAAACTTCAAAGAGGACCATCCAAACAATATTACTAGTAAGTTTTGTTTCCATTGGTTGACCGGTTTTAGAGAAGAAGCCTTTAATATAACATTTTTCCCAAAGGTTCCTATGTTAAACTAAGTCCTGCGGTGGTGGCCATTTTGATTTTCTAATTGGCATAAAAAACACAAAATGTTTAAAGGACCATCCAAAATAATATTGGTAGTAAGTTTTGTTTCCATTGGTTAATTGGTTTCAGAGAAGACGCCTTTTTTCACTTTTCCCCATAGGGTCCTATGTTAAACTAAGTCCTGCGTTGGCATCCATTTTGTTTTCCAATTGGCATAAAAAATACATAAAATTTATAAAGGACCATCCAAACAATATTGGTAGTAAGTTTTGATTCATTTGGTTAACCGGTTTCAGAGAATAAGCCATTTTTAACTTTTTTCCTATAGGGTCCAATGTTAAACAAAGTCCTGCAGTGGTGGCCATTTTGAATTTCCCATTGGGATAAAAAACACAAACTTTATAGAGGACCATCCAAACAATATTGCTAGTAAATTTTGTTTCCATTGGTTAACCGGTTTCAGAGAAGAAGCCTTTTAAACTTTTTCCCATAGGGTCCTTTGTTAAACTAAGTCCTGTGTTGGCTGCCATTTTGAATTTCCAATTGTCATAAAAACACAAACATTATAGAGGACCATCCAAACACTATTGCTTGTATGTTTAGTGTCCATTGGTTGACCAGTTTCAAAGAAGAAGCCTTTTAAAACTTTTTCCCATAGGGTCCTATGTTAAACTAAGTCCTGCAGTGGTGGCCATTTTGAATTTCCAATTGGCATAGAAAACATAAACTTTATAAAGGACCATCCAAACAATATTGCTAGTAAGTTTTGTTTTGATTGGTTAAACGGTTTCAGAGAAGAAGCCCTTTTAAACTTTTTTCCCATAGGGTCCTATGTTAAACTAAGTCTTGCAGTAGCGGCCATATTGGTTTTCCAATCCAAATAAAAAACACAAACTTTGTAAAGGTCCATCCAATGAACATTATGGCCAAGTTTGGTTTCAATTTGCCAAGTGGATTAAAATGTAAAAAGTTTACAGACGCCGACGCCGACAACGACGGACGCAAAGTGATAACAATAGCTCACATGACCCTTTGGGTCAGGTGAGCTAAAAAGCAAGTAAATCTGTGAGCTAATGCTCAATAGTAATACCCCCACTTTCACAAAAAGCATTTAATATACAGGAAGTAAATGACCAAGGAGCATAAAATGGCTCTACACCATATGTTACAATAGCATAAAGCAATATGCAAAATATCAGGCTTCTGCATCCAATAGTTTCTTAGATAACTGTGACAGAAATGTCTGTAATGGATGGGCAAACAAACGAACTGACAAGTGTACAACAGTATACCCCCTGTCTTCTTCGAAGCGGGGGTATAAAAAGTTATCCATCTTAGATACATAATGTGCTTAACAGGGTCAACTGATCTGATGGAAAATGCTGAGTTAAAGTTTGCAGAATGGTTTTAGTGAGTCATGTAAATCAACACAACTTGTCAGAACCAGTCTATACTTGTCAGAACCAGTCTATACTTGTCAGAACCAGTCTATACTTGTCAGAACCAGTCTATATGCACACACATTGCTACAAGAATTGCTCACTATATGTCATTAAGGATCATCTTTTACCCCCCTCCCCCCCCAAAAGAAAACAAAACAAAAATGAACACAACTTGTTACTACAAGCTACCCATTCAATTATGTAAATATTAATTTCCGTTTCATGACAGGATTTATTTTCTATTATGTATATTATGCAATAACCGTTATGTGTTACAGTGATGTACATTGATAGTTTTATTTGTAATTAAAATTAGTTCTAGTCAATTTTACACCAGTAGGAAGACAACTGTGGATGGAATTATATATGTAATACAAAACCTGTAAGAACATTTTATACATTTACATTTGTTTAAAAAGCAAGAAATAATTAAGGATGTCTGGTTTTTAAAACTTAATTTGCTGAGTTGTTGTTGATTTTGTGTGGTAAACAGAAATTTTCTGGCAATGTTCAACTTATTCAAGAGCACAAGAACCCAGCAGAGAAAACATACTTTATATGTCCATTGGTCAATTGTACAATAATCAGTATAACTATTATGACAGAATACTAAATAGTGGAGCAAACAAGAAAAAAGTGTGTCAACAGATATTAATCACATGTTTACCAGTGAAATTTAAGTTTTTGCCAGGCAAATACAGCCAAAAGTTGTAACCCGATATCAGCCCTGATGACATTACCTAAGACGACCGGCTGATATGCAAATCAACTCTCATATAAGCCTGTTATCAATAATAACTTCATTAATACCTACCTTATCAGCGTTGATGTCGCTGGTCAAAGAAAGTAATGTTGTTTTCCGAAATTTTTTTTTTTTTTATATAAATAAATAAAAATTAAAAAAAAACACAAGTTTTGACAAGTTCAAAACTGTTTTTGGCTAAAATATGTGATAAATAGATTCTGACATTGCATTGTTCCATATCGTCCTTTGTATCAGCCCTTCAGCAAAGCTCTCTGCCTTGATATGGGAGTCAAGGGCTGATACTCAGGCCGATCTGGAAAATGCAATGTAATAATCTATAATTATAAAGATCTTCTTCAAATGGCCACAACTAATGCAATATCACTCAACTGATGATGATGATGGGGGTTTTTTACGTCCTACACTGATAAATTAATACCCTCGGTCGGACGGTTGTTAGGGTTAGTTGTCCATGGACTCCACCATGGTGGTTTTGTCGAAGCCCGGCCTTCGGGATACCTGGTCGAAGAACTTGGCAGCATATGTCCTACTAACGGCCGGGCTGCTCCGATGTAACGTTGGCCTACTCCAGTACCCCACATGGGTAGAAGCGTTTCCCCACTCTGACCGTCTTGGAGGTCTTACATCTCAACTGACAACGGCTCTGTAAATGAACTTTGACTGAGGAAAATAGTTCTTATTTTGATATTTGGCTGCGCCAAACTGTAGCATGGACAGTGGATTTATTATTCAATGGAATTTTAATATTGGAGCTGTATTTAAAAAGCAGTTTTATATAGAATTTATAAATAAATTTATTTAGATAATTTATTGAATGTATTGGCTGTTTTTCAGCTGATTGTTCAAAGCCCATTTCTAGACTATTTTATGGGTGTATGTGAGTTTCCTTGAGCACCCTTCGGGTTTCTAAATTTGCAAAATTTTTTATCTGACATGACACCCCGTGATATAGCAGAAATTATTCCTCTCGTTTTGAGGGGTCTCTCATTGCTCAACAAAACTTGGTGCCTAAGTGAGAGCAAAAAATATTAATAGTTTCCCCAATACACTTGTAAATAATTAAGAGGCCGTTGTCAACTGGAATGAAACTAACTCTGTAACTTCCTATGACAATAAACCAAATACAGGCAATACAGAAAAACAGCTTAACAGGGGACAGACAATTGAAGATGTGACAGAACAATGTTCACACTGAAAGCACCTAATCCCCTTCAGGTTACCGGACTAAACGACAACCAAATGACAAAACCAGACTGGAAGTGTACATAAAACAGGAAATTAATTATATTCTTAAATTATCCGAATATTGTGGTAAACTAACTGGTTTCCTATTATAAAACAGGTTACCTGCTCTGCTGTTATTCCTCTAGCAAGGGCATCTCTTACACTGGTTCTGGTCAAATTCCCAACTGCCATGGTAGGAAATCTGAAAAGGTCAATAACTGGGTCTAAACAACTCAAAGATCCTAACAATAATAAAAATGTTTGTGTGATAACTAAACCTATCTTTATACTGGACTTTTGTAACTTTTTTTGCTTGTCACTTTAGATAACAAATGCATTCCTTTCACCCTATCATCTGTGAAAAGGAATGTTAACTTCTGTCCGAGAAAAGTCGAGTACCTGGTCAAGACCCACAACCTGTGTCAGAAAAAACTGGCAATCAATGTCAATAAAGTTTGGAGCATATCCTGCTGTAAATTGGGCTGGAACTCACATCCTCAGTGTTGGCATGCTGGATGACTAACTATGTAAACCACTCAGATCCTCAATGGTAAGTAATGATTAGTCTATTGAATAACAAAGTACAAAATAAATACTAATCTTTTAAGGAATATTGATGGCAGCCCCAATTTGGAAGCATACATATAATTTTATTTGTCATTGAGGTGTAAAATAAAAATTACCTTACCTGTACAACATTTCACAAAATAAAGCTAGCAACGCAACTTGGAGTGGTGAATCTGTAAAGGATTATATATAATGGCTAAATGTAGGACCTGAGAACAATCAGAAGTCACATACAAAATATGTAACAGACCAATCAGATCTATTACAATAGGTACAGTAATAGGTTGTCATAAATCTATAATTAGGACACAAAATTAATGTACATGAATTTCATTAAGAATTACTATACATATATATGACCGAGGCCACCACACTATAAAAAAGTAGTGAGAAGTGACATCTCCCTGGAAACCAAACAGAGAAGTGAGTCCCTGATAAGGAGACTTACAGGAGACACTTGCAAGAAGCCAGAAAGATCATAAAAATACTTAATTTTGCAGTCATCACATACTTTTTTCTTTTATTTACATCAAATTGTTTATAACTGTGTTATAATTGTTTTTAAACCATAACACACCCAGATTCAGTTTTTTTTCCTTTTCCTTACTAATCATAGTAAGCAATAAATCAAACAGCACATACCTTTACTATTAATCATAAATAGCTTAAGTAAATAATTAAAATATTGTGTTTTACTTTCTTCTCATTGTTCACTTCTGGTAGGTAATTAGACGTATCTGGTAAATAAGCAATGGCACGTAATCCACTTGAAACATGTTTAAACATTTGAAAACATTATAAAATACGCAAATTCCTTGTAGTTTTTTTTTAATTACATATTTACTGATAAGGTGGGTAATAGGGGCAAATTAGTTGGACTCGATAAACAAGTATCTTCTGTGAACCATAGGACAATTTAGGGTCTTGAACTTAGCTTTTTAGGCGCCTTAGGGCGACTACAGGTCCTAGAAGGCAACAAAACTTTGCCCAGTGTGGTGAGCCTTGCATGCCCACCCAGGTTTTCCTTTTTGACATATTCTCCTGGAAAATTAATGGTAAATGGAAAGAAAGTCACAGGAAAAAAAGTCAAAGTTTTGATTGGAAAAAAAGTGACAGGGAAAAACGTAACAAGATAAAAAATCACAGGTAAAAAGTCATAATATAATTTTTATGTGTATTATAATTATAGTAATATTTATATATTACTTTATTACTTATTAGTTATTTAATTCCATTAATTGACATTTTATTTCAAGTCCATTCTTGCCACTTTTTTTCCTACATTCTTGAAAACAAGCCATCAAGATGGAGGAGGAAATATATGCAGTCATAATATGAAAGGACTACAATCTCTAGCCCCATTTTAAAGGTCCACTGGTCTTGAGAAGCAACTGAATTTACATTTCAGAATAAGCAAATACCTTATAATTGATAGTCAGCAATAAATACTGTGATGAGATTCTATGGTTGTATTTACCTGTATAAGCATATACTCTGTAGTTGGTCTCTACCACTAAGTACCCTGACCGCTGGGAATCGGACTTAATACTGGACAGTCCAGAAGCTAAATTAATTGCCAAGAGAGTCGGGTAAAACCTGTTAGATTTTCGCTAAAAATGAATATGTTTAATATATTTATTTATGCAATATTTCACATAAGTTCGTTTATCGTTATTTTGTTTAATTTTCCTTTGATCATGCAAGCTGAGAAAATCCCATATCACTCTACTATTGTAAGTGGCTCCACTGATCTTGGATAATTTCGATCTTGGAAATAAAAACCAACATTAATCTATATGTATTATTCTGAGGTTCATACATTAGTATGAGGAATAAATGAGGAGTAAAACTACACCAGGTCAAGCTAGTCATGCTGTTTTAATTATTTAATAATAAATAAATTGTACAGGAATACTGACTTTTGATTGGCTGGACAATATATTTTCTATCAGAGGATGGAAAAAAAATCATTGGCATGGAGACCTGCAACTTTTGATGTCATATATTAATCCATGGAACACTTACAGTTTGTGTGTTGATTTGTTTTTTAAATGTCCAATAACACAAATAAAATTGTTGATTTTTTCTAATTTTTGAATTTATTTACAAGGTATTACCTACAAAAAAAAGGTTTTTTTCATTGAGGGTTAACAAAATTTCGGTTGTGCACAGTTTATATTATCTGCTACATGGATTTATACAATGAGCAAAACAGACATTTTTTTATCCCTCGATGGAGAAAATATTTTTTGTAGTAAATCTTTAAATAAACGGGTAACCCTATCTAGCATAATAACATCAAGATTACCGTATTGTCTAGTCTGTAAGTCTATGTAGACAGGATTACTATATTTTCTAATCCAATAAGACTAGTGGACTAATTGGTATTTTCTTCAAAAGAGTATAATTAGAAAATGCATCTATTGATATCTATTGACATTAATAGTTTTGACCTTAAGTCAGAAAAATCTTTAGTTTTCTACAATAAAAATTCTGAATCCCCATAACACATACAGTTTTGTTTTATTCCCAATCCTGCCAATATTCTATTATACATGGATATTGTATAACAACAGAGTATTGAGACCTCACACAGCTGTTTTGTAGTTACCAGTACAGCTATACAATGTGTCCCATCAAAGTTAACAGCCTTTTAGATTGTTCATACGTACATGAAAGCTAAGGTGTATGGTGTCCACAGTGGGCTGTCAACCACTGACCACTAAGGTGTATGGTGTCCACAGTGGGCTGTCCACCACTGACCACTCTATTTTTATAGCCTAATTTTTTTTAAAGTTTAGTGCCCACACCTACTTTGGATAGGTAGAAAAAACATCTGAGACATAGTGTATGAGTAAAATGTGTGGACACAGGAAAATGTGTCAGATGTCTTTTGGTCATGTCTGATTATAACACAGTGTGGACACAGGACAATGTCTCCGATGTCTTTTGGTCACGTCTGATTATAACACAGTGTGGACACAGGACAATGTCTCCGATGTCTTTTGGTCATGTCTGATTATAACACAGTGTGGACACAGGACAATGTCTCAGATGTCTTTTGGTAATGTCTGATTAAAACACAGTGTGGACACAGGACAATGTCTCCGATGTCTTTTGGTCATGTCTGATTATAACACAGTGTGGACACAGGACAATGTCTCCGATGTCTTTTGGTCATGTCTGATTATAACACAGTGTGGACACAGGACAATGTCTCCGATGTCTTT
Organism: Limnoperna fortunei; assembly: GCA_944474755.1. Taxonomy (NCBI): domain Eukaryota; kingdom Metazoa; phylum Mollusca; class Bivalvia; order Mytilida; family Modiolidae; genus Limnoperna; species Limnoperna fortunei. The sequence goes on along the minus strand of OX104114.1, from coordinate 142,150 downwards.
TGGTCATGTCTGATTATAACACAGTGTGGACACAGGACAATGCCTCCGATGTCTTTTGGTCATGTCTGATTATAACACAGTGTGGACACAGGACAATGTCTCAGATGTCTTTTGGTCATGTCTGATTATAACACAGTGTGGACACAGGACAATGTCTCCGATGTCTTTTGGTCATGTCTGATTATAACACAGTGTGGACACAGGACAATGTCTCCGATGTCTTTTGGTCATGTCTGATTATAACACAGTATGGACACAGGACAATGTCTCCGATGTCTTTTGGTCAAGTCTGATTATAACACAGTGTGGACACAGGACAATGTCTCCTATGTCTTTTGGTCACGTCTGAGTATAACACAGTGTGGACACAGGACAATGTCTCCGATGTCTTTTGGTCATGTCTGATTATAACACAGTATGGACACAGGACAATGTCTCCGATGTCTTTTGGTCACGTCTGATTTTAACACAGTGTGGACACAGGACAATGTCTCAAATGTCTTTTGGTCATGTCTGATTATAACACAGTGTGGACACAGGACAATGTCTCAGATGTCTTTTGGTCACGTCTGAGTATAACACAGTGTGGACACAGGACAATGTCTCCGATGTCTTTTGGTCATGTCTGATTATAACACAGTGTGGACACAGGACAATGTCTCCGATGTCTTTTGGTCATGTCTGATTATAACACAGTATGGACACAGGACAATGTCTCCGATGTTTTTTGGTCAAGTCTGATTATAACACAGTGTGGACACAGGACAATGTCTCCTATGTCTTTTGGTCACGTCTGAGTATAACACAGTGTGGACACAGGATAATGTCTCCGATGTCTTTTGGTCACGTCTGATTTTAACACAGTGTGGACACAGGACAATGTCTCAAATGTCTTTTGGTCATGTCTGATTATAACACAGTGTGGACACAGGACAATGTCTCAAATGTCTTTTGGTAACGTCTGCTTATAACTATTAATTTAAAAATTTATTTGCAAAATGATTAAAATCTCAGTTTACCTTTCTCTGGTATACTAAGCCAAACTCCCTGAGATGCTGTAGAAATTTTAATTGGTTGTCAGTCATTCCCTCTGTTGAATAATCCTGTAAAAATAAATGTCTCCGTTAAATAAGTAAACGACTGCAAAAAATATAAACAACATGGTGTCTTTTCATTTTGTTATTTCTCTTGCTGCTTTATTTAAGACAATTTATCAACTATTTTGACTTTAATTGCATTAATTGTCATCAAAGTTTATATTGCAAGTTACTAATGACATTTCAAATTTGTTTATGAAATCGTAAGCTGTAAAATACCAATGGAAATATTTATTCCTAGACTAAACCAGGGGCTCCACAGAGCATGTACTGCTAACCTGGTTAACTTATTCCTGAACTAAACCAGGGGCTCCGCAGAGCCTGTACTGCTAACCTGGTTAACTTATTCCTGGACTAAACCAGGGGCTCCACAGAGTCTGTACTGCTAACCTGGTTAACTTATTCCTGGACTAAACCAGGGGCTCCACAGAGCCTGTACTGCTAACCTGGTTAACAGATGCACATAAAACAAAACAAATTCATGCAGTCAATGTTGAAATTCACTATTTTAAAGTTGCAGTTTGTGAAAGACCTGTTGTACTGTAATCCTGCAGACACAAGCAATTAGGGATTGTAATTTCAAAAAAAGTAAATTTCAGCCAAACAGAAACAAAGATTGCCCATGTCTAATGATGATGATATGAAAGGAAAAAATATTTGTAGAAGACCATACATTGCTCATATGTTCCAAGCCACAAAACATTCATAGGAGATGATTTTTAAAAACATCTGCAAATTAGGATCAAAGTTTAAATGAGAACAATACATAAAGATCAATCATATGTGCAAAGTAAATAAAATTTAGACTTAAACTTACAGAGGAGAAGATGATCTGTTCTTAAAAATGTTTTTCCCAGTTGGGTTTCTATGTGAACTTTGACCTTTGCCTACAGCCATGTTGAATTTCTGTATTACACTGAAGTAACAGCACTGGTAAGGAACATTACGGGGAACAAATCTGCCAAATATGGTTTTTATTCAATCAGCCAAACAGCCACCCAGATGGGCCATGCTGGCTATGTTTGTTAACAAATCAGCACTTACAAGTAGGTAACAATAAATTATCTTGTGAGGAACATTTCTCCAAGTTTCATGAAATCTCTGTCAGTAGTATGAATATAACAAGTGAAAAAAATCCCAGATGACAGATGCCAAATAATGGCACCAACTCACCTGGTCCTTTGGCTGCCCTATTTGTGATTCTATGCTATTGTGATTGATTGATTGATTGATTGATTGATTGATTGATTGATTGATTGATTGATTGAGCAATAGTTCAGCTATAATCAGGACAAGAATAAGTTAAGCAATAAATCAACTGGAAAAAAAGGGGTGGGAAATTAAGACAACTTTTTTAAATGTCACTGTAAAACATGTGGAGTATTGGGTAGGGGCAGGGAATTTAGCCTTTTGTAGCAGCTGCAATAAGCCTATTTTTATTTAATCTACAAATGGGGTCTTCATCATGCAGGGAGCGTGGCACTCCCCAAACCATGCTACCAACTATAACCTGACAAGCCACCAAATGAGAAGGCCTCCCCTAGGGACACGCTGAGCAGTTCTATAGGTGGAGCCACTGTGAACCCTTCCAGTATGATCCCTGGGGACACACTGAATAACTCTATAAGTGGAGCCCTGGGAACCCTCCCAGTATGATGACTTTATGTAAGATATAGTTGATAAATGTCAACTTTCTTTTATGTGAATTTGCACTCGCGTAGGTAAGTGGAGACAATATTTACCTTTCCTAAAGTAGAAAAGCTGAGTTGAAACAAGAATGAGAGACACTCTATCAAATCCATTCCTCTTTGCTGGAAAAAAGGCAGACAATAAAGACCAGATGTATTATTGTTAGACTGAAGTCAAAATACATATGATAAACAGTACCAGTGATGATAATTATTGTTGTATACCTTATATAACTTGATGTCCTAAATTCAGCCATGGACAAATTATTCTTTGTTTATTTGTTTCTTCTTTTCTCAGCAATATCGCTGTTCATATGTACCTTGTAATCCCTGACTTGTGGCAGGAAATTCTGGGAATTAAGATTGTGTCACAGACTTTATAGTTAAATACTAGAAAAACTGTGAGCAATGTTCACCAATTGATGGGTAGAAAATTGTAGGAGGAGTTGATTACATGTACTGAATACAGGTACTGTTTTCTGAACATTTAAAAAAAATAATGAACTTTCCTAAGTCTGGAAAATTGGTTTAAAAATCCTCAAATAATTTCATAATAACAGGTGGATAACTTAAAAACATGAAGTTTCAGAGATCTGGGCTGAAAACTGTAGGAGGAGTTGATTACGCAATATTAGTAACCCCATGTGTCAAAGAATGGCAAAGTCCATGTTTTTCTATGGGAAACCCCAAACATCATTCCAATCAAAATGTAAAATGTGAACAAAAGCACTATGTGACAAAGATTCTGTAAAAATTACATCAAATTCCATTCAGTAATGTAGGTAGAGTTGCAGATAAAAGATGGGTACCCCCAGGTGTAACAGACAGAAGGACAGACACCCCTATCACTATATGCCCCCCCCCCCCACGTTTCAAGTAGGGGGTATAAAAATGTACATTTCAATAGCCATAAGTTGAAAGCTCCTTAAAGCTTCTTGAACAGGGTATAACAATAAATAAACTAAGTACAAATAAAATAAATAATTACCTCAACAGTTTCTAAATACTGTAATACAAAGTACCAGACTTGGGCCCCAGTGTCCATAAGTAAGAACTGGAAACCCTGCGGAGTAATGGATGGCAATGGGTCCGTACTGTCCCTGTAATCAACATCAAACCTATTTACATGAGAAGGAACTGGAAACCCTGAGGAGTAATGGATCCTCGGTTTTTACAGTGAACTATCCTAAGAAGACTCTGATAATGGATTAGACCACCTCTAATAGTTTGTGTCCCTAAGTGTCATAGTGAAAACAAGGGTAGATACTTGTGGCATTTAAATCACCTTATACTAAAAACATACTATGAACTACAATCAATATGTTTAAATGAGACGACATTTCTCTTCCTTCCAGGATAATCAATCATCAAGCCTCTGTGTCATATAAGTACCATGCATAGTCACATTTATCATCCTCATTTATGATAATATTGAATATCCTAAATTTTTTAAATGATCATACTATGAACATTTTTTGGTTTAGATAAGAAGATAAACAAATAAAGCCAAATACTACAACGCACACATCGAGATAAAAATCCTTCAGCTAAAAAGGGTACTCATGTCTCCATTTCTGATCACCGTAGTACATAAAAGAGATAATCATTTATTTGTTTCAAAAAGGGCTCGATTTATTTCCATGCTTGTTAATATGAATGTGTGTCATCATCAAAAAACATAATAAGACATTCCTTTCAATTCCTTAGACATAATTTTGTTTTTTTTACTCTTTGAAGCCAGTTTGTTATGCCCATGTATTATTAGTTACATAGTCCTGTAGTTTTTTTTTTTAATTGTTCAGCTTTTTGTTCCATCTTTTAGTGTTCTAGTTAAGTGGTGTATGTTTATCTCCTGTTTGTTACCATACCAACCCTTTCATTAGTCCTGAATGTAGTAATACATCTATGATATCTCGGCTGACTCCTTCTGTTCCCTCCGTGGACCCCACCATAAAATGTAATACACACTAAAATGGAATAAAAAGCTTCACTGACATTTTTGTGTGTGGGTAGTTTTGCACCTAATAATATTATTAGTTTTCCTGTGGAAGGTCAGGTGTTTACTCCAGGTACTCTTGCTTCCTCCCCCCCCCCCCAAATAAAAACTTAACGCCATGATATAGTTAAAAAATATCTGAAAGTGGTGTTAAACAACATTCAAACAAACAAAACAAACATAACATACATCACAATTTTTTTTTATTCATTGTTTATCAATTCACTGCCAAACAGATGCTTACAAAAAAAAACTCAGTGAATTGTGTGTTAATTTTATGTGAACTTCCTGTGAATTTTTTTTTCACAAGAAACCCTCTTGGCTTGAATCCACAATAACTTCTACACATGAACTTGTATTATGTGTAATGTTATGAGGTACTTGTTTATTTGGCTTTATATGTGTATTAAATATATGTTTTGCCTTATATTGGTTTACCTATTCCAGGATTTGACTTTTCCCTAGAGATGACAATGAGTTACTTGACGGGTGTCTAATTAGAGGCAGGCACTGCTTACTCATCCGGAGCACCTGAGTGCACCCATGGTTTTTATTGGGTTCGGGTTACTCTCTGTGTTTTATGTTTTGGTTTTTTTGTTGTATTTGTCTATATCCGAATTTGTAACTGTCCCTTGGCTTTTGGCTCTTGTTGTTCAGTCGATTTTCTTTGCTATTTTCTTAAAACAAAACTTTATAAATAATTACATTGTAATCTTTTACTTTGATTGTTATTTGTTTACTTCAGAAAAAGAATATTCTAGAACTGTTAGTTATGCAATAATAATAAACAAGTCAGATGCAAAAACAACAACATTCTGTGACCTTCTAAATTCTGGAATATTCATTTTGGAGATATATATATAAAGAACTTGGGTGCAGATTTTTGTGAGATTTTGGCTTGACGTTCATTCGTATTATTGGATATAGACGTCATTCATTTAGAGGATACTCCATTAATTTTGGACTTGATAATTAGTACCAGTGGACATCTATTTTCTGGACTGTTCTGGAAATTCAATTTATTTTGTATACAACATTTGGAAGTTTGATTATTGATTGGACATTTCACTTGGGACACCAACTGGAACTTTCATAGACAGCTAAGTTAACATATAACTTTATTATTGTAAATTAATTAAGTGTAATTTACTATAATTAATAAATAATTAAATTGTAATTTGTATTTTTTTTTGTTGGCCAATTTCAAGGTTATTTCTACCTGTAACAGTAACCCGATTTGTCTAGCTACAATAATGTAGCTCCTTTTTTTATCTTGGCTGAGCTACAAATGGACCCTTTACTCGTAATGGAGCAAAAATACACTTGGGATTTATACATATTTTCCGCTATTAACTGCTGTCTTTGTTTAATAAATATTTTTCCTTTCTCTGCCATACAGCTGACATTTCTACAATGTCTAATTAAATAATTTTAACACTTTTCGTAATCATGGCATTGTGGACAAAACTGAAATTGTGCAGAGTAGAATTTGGGAATTGTATCGGTAAAAATTGTATCTGGGATAATTCCATGAATATAGCTAAAATGGTCAGGAATGATATTTTTACCAAATTTATTTAGAATTTATGCACTTCTGGAATTCAAAATTTGTCAAAAATCCCATGATTACGAATAAAGTGTTAAAACTAACGTATAAGGTGTTGTAAAAATATCAGTTAACTGGCAGAGACTTAAAAAAAATATGTAACAAACCAGGGAAACAAAAGCTAATTATATGCATAAAACCCACGGATGTGAATCACTCCCGGCTGCTCCATTATGAGTAATGGGACCTCTTTGTAGCTCCGTCCATAAAAAAAAATAAACCAAAATTTTTCATGGGCAATTTGCTCTTATTTCACCCAAGAGATCATTAAAAAAACTTGTCCACCAACTTGCTGTACATGTGCCTAACATCAGACAACATCAACATTGGAGGTCCTGCTCTGGTACAACACTCTGTAGACCATATAGGACACTTACCTCCCATCTCTCCAAGGCATATCTATCTAAGAAAGGTATATCTTTGGAATGTTTGTCTGGAGGCAGCTGTTCCCCACCTGTCCATGGATCGCCTCTGAAAATAATTAAAAGAGAGATTATATCAAGGCCCTCAGATTATTTTCCTCTTTGTCTATATGGGCATATTCCCCACCTGTCCATGGATCACCTCTGAAAATAATTAAAAGAGAAATTATTTCAAGGCCCTGAGATTATTTTTCTCTTTGTCTATATGGGCATTTTCCCCACCTGTCCATGGATCACCTCTGAAAATAATTAAAAGAGAGATTATATCAAGGCCCTCAGATTATTTTCCTCTTTGTCTATATGGGCATTTTCCCCACCTGTCCATGGATCGCCTCTGAAAATAATTAAAAGAGAGATTATATCAAGGCCCTCAGATTATTTTCCTCTTTGTCTATATGGGCATTTTCCCCACCTGTCCATGGATTGCCTCTGAAAATAATTAAAAGAGAGATTATATCAAGGCCCTCAGATTATTTTCCTCTTTGTCTATATGGGCATTTTCCCCACCTGTCCATGGATCGCCTCTGAAAATAATTAAAAGAGAGATAATATCAAGGCCCTCAGATTATTTTCCTCTTTGTCTATATGGGCATTTTCCCCACCTGTCCATGGATCGCCTCTGAAAATAATTAAAAGAGAGATAATAACAAGGCCCTCAGATTATTTTCCTCTTTGTCTATATGGGCATTTTCCCCACCTGTCCATGGATCGCATCTGAAAATAATTAAAAGAGAGATTATATCAAGGCCCTCAGATCAGCAGATTATTTTCCTCTTTGTCTATATGGGCATTTTCCCCACCTGTCCATGGATCGCATCTGAAAATAATTAAAAGAGAGATTATAAAGAGCCACAAATTATTTTTCTCTTTGTCTATATGGGCATTTTCCCCACCTGTCCATGGATCGCCTCTGAAAATAATTAAAAGAGAGATTATAAAGAGCCACAGATTATTTTTCTCTTTGCCAACTGACCAATACAGATACATGTAACACATATCATGATAACAAATGAACCTTTGACTTTTCATATAAAATATCTTAGTATATATATATAAACTAACTTACTAACAAACTAAATGCTATACACATATTATACAGCAGCATGTCCATGCAGGTCAAGGTTATGTATTAACAACCATGCAGGTCAAGGTTATGTATTAACAACCATGCAGGTCAAGATTATGTATTAACAACCATGCAGGTCAAGGTTATGTAAGCATTCAGTTCTGATGTTCGTCTTGACAAAACATTCTACAAACTGTGGTGGCTCGGGTTTGGGCAATATAAATATTTTTAGGTAATTACATAATTACAAGCAGTACATAACCTTACCCTCCAAGTAAAGCCACTTTCATGTTCTTTCTAAATGTTTGGTTCATTTTCCAGCCCTGTAGGCCACCAGCCATGGTCTCCTCATGCCAAACTCTCAGATCTGTTAATGCTGCTATGGCCAATTTCTGTTCACTGCTCAAAATATCAAAGTACATGAAATCAATGATTTCATTGGATTTGTCATGAAATTTGATTGGTTGCTGAGCATTACAGAACACTGTTTATACTGTATAACCTAGATTTGGAATGCACGTCCTGAATATAGCTGAAATATTGCTTGCTGGATGTTAAACAACAATCAATCAACTAGATTTGTAATGTCTTAACGCCATGCACAATGAATCTTTGTTTTCATAGGACTACTGTATGAAATGCTACCAACAGCTCCACATAGGGGGTGCCACTTTAAATGGCCCCTGTTTTACAAAATTGGTAACGATTCAAGTATGCACATGTGCTATCCTGTATTTTTCTGTGTAAAGAGGTAAGGACTAATTTTACTTACTCTTGATATTTACTGTTGATCCATAGATTGACCACCGTCTGTGACACATGCTGTTCTATAAATAACATTCGCATAACATAATGTTTCGATATGTCAGGTAACTGTCTAAAATATAAGAAAATAATTTAATTTGCTTTGTAAGCTGAAATTTGATTGGCCAATTCAAATTTCGAAACCCATATTATATCGTATAACCTTATCAGAAATTTAAAGTATTCCTTAAATAAATATTAACATAAATATCAGTATGTTTACATAACTGAAATGCTTCCATGATTTTTTGGCAAAATTTGTTTTAAGTAACAAGATACATTGTTCAACAAAAAAAAGGGACAAATATCTACATCCTGTTCATGAAAAAATGATTGTAGTAAGTAAATTGATAAGGCCATCCAACAGAAATAGTTGGTTTGCTGTGCCCCTCCCCTTGACAGGTATCGGGACACTTCTGCATATGGACAGTTCAGCACCTATCCATCTGGCATGTCTGGACACTTTGGCCCCCATCCATGTGTCAGAAAAAATTTTTTTAATGGAACTATATTAGGCATTTCTGGCTCTTTCTGAACTATGTTTTATGACTATGATATTTCATAAATGACAGGCTGTTCGATGTGTCGACAGATGAAGATGTACGTACATAGATAACATGAAAACAATTTCACGTTTTTCTGTATAAATACTAAGATTTCTTACCAAAATGGGAATAAAATTTGAAAGGCGACATAAGGCAATTGTACAAATGAAAGGCGACTACATTTGCTTTTAATGATTATTGAGGGCGAAGTGGGACCACAATAAGGCGACTTCTTCGACCGAGTCACCCTCCAATGCGAGCCCTGCACTGAGGTTGCTGGTTATAGTCTCACTGCAGGTTGCACTTAGTGTGCGCTTGACTCTAAACTTCATTGACAAGGATTGCCAGTTTTCCTACCGAAGGTCTGGGGTTTTCCTACCGAAGGTCTGGGGTTTTCCTACCAAAGGTCTGGGTTTTCCTACCGAAGTTCTGGGGTTTTCTCAGGATACTTCTGCTTCCTCCCCCAATAAAAATTGGATGCCATGATATAAATGTACATGTAGCTGAAAAATTGCTGTTTCTGTTTTTGTTTCATGATTGGATGCCATGATATACATGTAGCTGAAAAATTGATGTTTCTGTTTTTGTTTCATGATTGGCTGCCTTCAAAACATTGAAGATTTGCCACTTTTTGGTACTGTGCACTAGGCACAAGTACAAATTTAATAAGAATTTCTTTTTTTTTAACAATCTAAAATAAAACTATTTACAGGTTACTTCTGATTTAATAGATGATGGCAGGAACAGCTGTTTTAATGACTTAACAATATAGAGTCACTCATCACAGTGCTCAATGGAAGAATGTACCAATCCTGTAGGGTACTGGGAAAGATTAACTGTTCGTGTTATACACGTCGGGTTTGTGGTATTTGGCATGCGAGCGAGTGCATGTTCCTGGATTTTCTTATTGTTCCTAGATTTTCTTATAGAGGTATTGTGATAGTGGTTTGTAAATTACCTAGCAGCTCTTACGTGTACCTGTTCTATTTTGTTTATATCGGGTCCCATACAGAACAAGCATACTTTAGGGATGGTCTGTAACTACAGACTTGTATGCTTGTTCTTTTACTGTAATGGTGATGTTTCTACGAAAAAGCCAAGAGTCTTATTTGCTTTATTGGTGATGTTATTTATATGACAATCCCATTTGATGAAAGTGGTGTTAAAACTTAAACACCATTCAAACAAACAAAAACCTTTTTTTATAGTTATTCCTCTCAGATCATGCAGATATAGCTGAAACAGTGAGGATACTACTGACTGTATGTTTACATTTATCTGCACTCAAATAATTTCCATGGGAGAGCGTCTTTTTACCACAGGCCACAACAGCTACAGGCCACCTTTTAATAACATAATATGACATTGTATGATAAATTTTATTGAAATATAGAAAAAAATATTAGAAAAATAAATATATGATATCAATATTTGTGTGGTTTGATTTAATTATATCTAGGTGAGACAATGTTTGCGTTCCACAGGCCAGATAATTATACCACAGGCCATCGTTTAAAGCCATAGAACCTTATATCATAATATTTCTTTTATAATGTTTATATTATTCATTATATAAGCCTTTTCCAACAATATTTTGCTAAATATAGAAAACAAACATACAATGGTTTAAATTGCAAATAGAAGACACAATAAATTTACCATAGGATAAAGTTTTAAATAGCATAAATTTGATATATGAATTCTTCCTTTTACTGAACCATATTTATTAATCATTTTGTTAATTAATTTATTTATTTATTTATTTATGTTCTTAGTTGTCTAAATTACCATGTACATGTACGTTTGATAAATGTTAAAACAAAAGAGATATTGAAATCACACAATAATTGTTACTCTTCTATTGTCTATTAACTGTTTTTGAAGTGTCTACTTTGATTGAATCTAACTGTTTCTAATCTGTCCAGTGTTGTTTTAGCACTTTTAATGGTTTGCCAGAGCTTGTCTCTAAAACAATACATTTTAAGTGAAGACCTTTGTGTTCATTAATTTGCATGCACCATTACATTCATCAGGTGATTATAAACTGTGTGTCGGCTACATGCAGTATGCCGTCTCAGATGTTGCGTGAAAGACGACAACTAAAGAGGTAAAGATAGAATCTTCAAAAACTTTCTGAACAATCAAAAGGAAAGAAAACCAGATGAAAAGTTGATCCAATCAACCAACGGTACCTACAAAGTAGTAAACAAAGCCAGGGCAGACAAAACGAGTGAAATGTGAATTAACAAAGAAGAAATAAATAATCCATATTCAGTGACTTTACCCATTTATAGTGACAATGTACCAAATTTAGAGACTTATATTTATTTATAGTAACAAAAACAAACCACAAATATTGATATAAACTTTTTATTTTTCTAATATTTTTTTCTATATTTCAATAAAATATATCATACAATGTCATATTATTTTATAAAAAGGTGGCCTGTGGTAGACCTGTGGAATAAGACACAGATTTCCAGGTAATATACCAGGCCACAGGCACCTGTTTCAGAAAAAAATTTACCCCCTATACTCTAATGTTATATTAGAGTATAAGGGTAAATTTTTTTCTGAAACAGGTGCCTGTGTATACCAGGCCGGTAAGCAAAAAAAATTATGTCACATAATATGTGGGTGCCGGGATACATTTTCATGGAGAATAAATGTATTTATTACATACTATATATTTTTGCCTTTTTCCTATTTTCCTAAACCAATACACGTGACTTTCCATTTCCTATCATATTGGTTTGCAAAAAACTCATTCTACTCAATAAAAAACCATATTGCACTCTCGTGAGAAATTTATGAATGAAAATACCCAGCACGTGCTGTTTCCTGCAACCGAAATACGATAGCCAATCAAATTTTCTTTCTTTAATCCCCTAAACCAATCAAAATTATCGTTCTGACTGATGTTCGGATTATATTGTTGTTTGTAAACATGGTAACGTTGTAACGTCATCGAGTGAACGTAATGCGGATAGTTCTGGTGCTAATAAGCGAAGATTTGCAGATATTACTAACTTGGAAATTAATAAAATCATTAAGAAAAGAGATGCTGTCAACACTCGCAAATCGAAAGAGCAAGCGATTATTTTTTTTCCAAATATTTACGTGAAACGGATATGTCAGTTAGTTTGGAAACTGCTGACCCTCAGGAATTAGACTCAAATCGTTGTAAATTTTATGCAGAAGCAAGGACTGAGGATGGGACATTATACAAGAAATAATCAATGGAAACATTTCGTCATGGATTATGTCGATATTTTACCGATTTTTGAGAAATAAATATTATGAAAGACAGTCACTTTCGGGAATAAAAAAACAAGTATATTCCATTTCATGACTCAATAAATTATATAATAAAACAATTACTACACTCGAACTCGATCAATATGAGGTTTTATGGAGCAGGGTAGAATAATATTGAACTTGGCTTCGCCTCGTTCAATATCATTCAACCCTGCTCCATAAAACCTCATATTGATAAGTAAGTAAGTAAGTAAGTAAATTTTATTTAAAGTCGGCACATATATATACAGATAAACAAGACAAACATGAGCTCTGAAGAGCTCTTTATACCGACTGATATTATAAAACAAAAACAATACATATTATTAAAATAATAAAATCAGCACACATATAACATCAAGAGAGACATACACAGCATACACTTCAAATACACAAAGCATCAACATGATCAAAGCAGTTTGACAGCACTAAAACACTATGAGAGGCATTAAATATAAGCAGTTGAAACTTGGCATTAAAAGAAGCGAGTATAAGTAAAATATTACAGAGCAAATATTTTAATTTATCATGATGTGCAAGCACTAAATATAAGCACACAATGGTAAAGCATATAAGCAGATAAAAACATACAAGTTGTTTAAGCTTTAGCATTAAAAAGCAAGTACATGTAAAAGAAACTAAAATTCATGCATACATGTTCAAAGTAAAACCTTTTTAAGACAGAGCAGTAAATTATGCAACAAAACTAGCATAGCTATAATCGATAAAAGCATTTAAAACAGGTTTGAAGACTTCTGCTATGATCTCGTTCAAGTGCAGTAATTGTATATGATACTTTACCTGAAGACGGCCAAACACGTCGCAGGGTGTGTGTACAATTTATCTAAAACATGCCACGGCAAAGTTTTTAAATAGCCGTGTAAATCTTTACAGTCTAGCTTTCTGCCACTTGCCATGCCTGCAACAAAGATAAAGGAAGCTCTCTTGTTTGGAGGCACGAAACGTAACAAATATGTCAGCCTCCTGGTGCACTTTGAAAACATGTTATTTGAAATTCGGTACAAAGTTATTTAAGCTAAGATATAGAAAGAATTATATCTCGGCGCTTTCTTATTGGCATTCTGCACAGTGTTCGATTTGCCTACAGATTCAAGGAACCCGGACCTACTCCACAGCCGGCTATATAACTCTATCTCGACGAAAATCAACAAAGTCTTCAAATTCAGAAAACTATGAGGTAGCTACTGATAAAACAGTACTGACCTATATCATAATGATAAGAAGGTTAAGCCAGTAAGAAAATTGAATATGTCTGATGTCCTTTTTTTTATTGCAGCACAGAGGCTTGTCATTGACATTGAAATTATTGGTATGAAATGTATGTTCGATTTCTCGTAAAGTTTTTTTCATTATACAATAGTTCCTTATATAGAGGGCATTGTCATGATATCTTGACTGCACAAGGGAGAGTGGTATTGCCTGAAAAATTGATAATGCCCGAGCCAAAGGCGAGGGCATTATCAATATTTAAGGCAATACCACTGTCCTGAGTGCTGTCAAGTATCATGACAATGCCCTCTATATAAGCAACTATTGTATTTATTTTATTGAAGAATTAAGAAACAATGTGTTTAAGACTGTATTATGTATGTGTAGATGCTTGCTGTATGATTTGAATGTTTGGCCTCATGATATATCATTGTTTGGCATTTTTAGACAAAACACAGTTAGTTTTCTAAACTTTATGACATTTTTTCCTCATTTGGGTTGTGCATGTACATATATTATTTTATAAATTAAAAATAAACAGTTTTATGTTGCTTGTTACTGGAGAGGGCATTACCACGACATGATAACGCCCGTGGACGTTATCATGGGGTGATAATGCCCTCACGTCAAATTACTGCAAATTAATCAATAACAGCTGACCTTGTTTTATCCAATTAAAACAAACATAATTTTACTGATATGAAATAATATAATTTATTACTTAAAATTGATCAGCACATTAAGTTCTACAAAAGTCCTATCAGTCTGAAGTTGTATAATGGCTTCATGTTGCCCTTAATTACATTGAATTGGTCTTTGTCGTATGGGGCAGTCTTCGAAATTAGCACCGGTCCAACGGTCCCCAACCGGTAAAATAGACAATCGGGCTGGTGGATTTGTCTGCAAAGTCGGCTTGACTGACCGGTAAAAATTGCAAGCCATGTTTCCTTCTATGTCGTGTCTATCAAACAAGAAGTCGTGTATATCGGGTTTGATTACCTCGTAGTGTCGTAATTTTCTGATTTAATTGGTCTATCTTCGGTAATAAAATAATTGTAAACATTTGCTTTCTATTTATAAATAAAATTTACATATAATGCCGTACGCATGCGCAGTTCCGGATTGTTCACAAAATGACGGCCTCCATGTTGAGGTACGTCGCCGGAGAAATACAAGGGAAGCCTTTAAAAAGACCGGCAGATAATTCAATAAATGAAAGTGAAAGAAATAAAAAATATGAAGAAAGAAGGGAACAGTTTATTATTAATGACATTTACATGCCAAAGTTGACCCATATTGTATTTTTTTTCGGACCTGTGAATTTTCATTTGGGCCTGTAAAAATTTTGGATCTACAGGTCCGACTGACCTGTGGATTAAAATCTTAATTTCTTTGACTGATGGGGTACTACAAAAATGTACCTCAGGTACATACTTTTAAACAAAAATGTACCTAGCCATTTGTTGTGGCGAGAAATTGTACGACAAAGACCAATTCAGCCTTAATTACAATTTTTGATAACATTTTCAGTTTGTACAATATAACTTGAAAACTAAATTGTAGATTGACATTGTAAAATGCTTAAAGGATAAGCAAGACAATGCCTACAAAAACAGATAGTTGGTCCAAAATTGTCAGACCACTCCTTATAGAAGTTATTGCCCTTAAAAGAAAATTTTTATGAAATATGTTTTTGTCCTTTAACCTAAAAACTATAACCATGATAACAGCTAGAGTGAAACTGTACATTGCAAAAGTGATGATCAAGATACATGTCCTGCAATTAACTTTATTTTGTGTGAAATTGTCAGATGACTCCTAATAGAAGTCAGGGGCTTTGGTGGCCCACTGGTTAACTTAAGGTAGTTTGTCTACTATTGATCATGTGGTCTGTCAACACTGAGGTTGCGGGTTTGAGTCTCACTGTGGGCAGGGTGTTCTCAACTCCAGTTTTCATACCAATGGACTGGGTTTTCTGTCATATTTGTCATAGAATAATTAACTGTAATACCTAAAGTAAAACTCAATTCAAAATCATCCCTGCCCCTTTTCCAATCTAATATCCACTTAAAATTTGGTTTAAGCGAGTTGAGGTCAAATATATCGACAACCATGCAGTGATACATGTACATGCAGGGAAGATTTTGCTATAGGGTAACATAATTAAAACAAAATGATTTGGAAAAGCAGAATGTTTATTAAATTCTGTTTCCTTACGCATATATTTATTATTATTTTATTTGTAGGAACAAAGTGAGACAAAGAAAGTTGAATATGAGAAGTACTACTATAAAAGAAGTACAGAAGATGGATCTAAGAAAGGTTTTAATTTTACATACTGTGAAAAATGTCCCATGGTAAACTTCAACCTTTCCTACAAAACATTGTTTAATGTATGTCTGTGTTTTTGTTGTTTTACGTATGTGTGTGTTTATTTTGTTTTATTTCTTTGTTTTTAGGGTATTACAGTAAAGGTACAGTGTAGGGATCCCTTAAACTGGCCTTTCTGTTATTGATTTTCATTTATTTATTTCATTCATTTCCTTCTGTCTGTCCTATATATTTTCAGTACTTTTTTTGTAAACGCTTGTAGATATTTAGCTGATTTTAGGTATGTGACTCTACAGTGATAAGTTACAGATAAGTTTTTGTTTTGTTTCACTTTACTTATTTTTACTGAAATTACAGGCCTTGGACAGACATCACAATAATAGTATTCCAGCCTTTTTTTGTAAAGATTTACCTGATTTTTGGTATGTAAATCTGAAGTACTGAGTTACAGTTCAAGTTTATGTTTCTTTCTGCTTCACTGATTTTAAAAGAAATTACTGGCCTTGGACTTCAGAAATTTAATTAAAAACATTGTTATAATTGTACATATATGGCAAAAACCTTAAACTGCCACTAATCAAGAATCTACCAAGGTAGACATTTGTTCCTAGCACACATACTTTTAGTCTATACCATTTGCAATTTGTCTTCCAGCCAAAAAAAACCATATCCACCGTTGTGCATCTTACTGTCAATAATAATACCGCTTTTTCAAAATGCAGTGCTGGGGCAGCATATGTGATCCCCAATTTCAGTACTATTTCCAAGGTTATAATACAGCTGTGTTAATGCTGGGGCATTACTTTTTTCTAGTTTAACCTTTTTTTTGCAGATGTTTCTGGTCCCCTACCACCAGCTTATAGCCCAACGTATGTGGAAGCTGCCTGGTATAATTGGTGGGTCAAGGAAGGATTTTTTAAGCCAGAATATCAGGTATTTGCTGTACAACATTTGCAAGATCAATAATTCTGTTTATTACAGGTCAATACTCCTGTTTATTACAGGTCAATAATTCTTTTTATTACAGGTCAATAATTCTGTTTATTACAGGCCAATAATTCTGTTTATTACAGGTCAATAATTCTATTTATTACAGGTCAATAGTCCTGTTTATTACAGGTCAATAATTCTGTTTATTACAGGTCAATAATCCTGTTTATTACAGGTCAATACCTGTTTATTACAGGTCAATAATTCTGTTTATTACATAAATAGAATTTTGTGTGTTTTTGAATGGTCTAAAAACAACTTTCGAGTCAAGATGAATCACAACAGTACTAAAATTACATAAAAATATGGAAAAAAACTGGCTTGAACTAGTAGTTACCAGGTCGATATTGGATTCAGCTTGACTACTATGCAGTGGACTCCAATATCGACCTGGTAACTACTAGTTCAAGCCGGTTTTTCATGACTGTTCCGCTATAACTATAAATTTCAATTTTATTGGTCATTGAATTTGATCATCTGTATTTGTTAAATATACTGTTAAAAATGTACTAGTAAGAATAAAATTGTTGATTTATTTATACTCTTCTCAATATTTGAAATGTTATGAAACTGAATTTCAGGATTATCAGCAAATTAATTTCAAAATGCGGCATTAAAAAAATTATTAAGGGTAACCAGCATTACAACAATTACCAAATGTAAGCATCCTCTGTTTTTCTGATCAAGGAAGATGGTGATTTTATTCATGTAATAAAACAATTACTGACTTTGATATACTGTCACTATCATGATTTCTCAGCCGTCAGAAATGTATATTCACCTCGCCTAGTGGCTCCGTTAATATTACACTTTTCTCTTGCTGATAAATCCTGATAGCGACCTATATCAAAGTCATGATTTGTATATTATTACAGGTCAATAATCCTGTTTATTACAAGATCAATAATTCTGTTTAAAGCTTTGAAGGCACCACTTTTTGTATGTCTCATTATCCATCAAGTTTTTTGTGTCATCTGATTATGTTCCTTTAAAAACCCTGTTGTATATACTTGTATAATCTGCAAAATACCTTAAAACTTGAGTGATGTTGACCGGTTATTGTATCAAGAGGAATTCCTTATTAAAATGAAGCCAGCATCTTGATTTACCCACGACATTATGCAACTAACAATTCAGTCATCAGTTCACTATTAACTTGAATATGTAACAAATTTCAGAAATAGTAATGAAAATACAGTAAGATACTTTTTGTATAACGAAAATAAGGTCTAATGAATTAGAACCATTCACATTAATCTTTATTTTTCTTAGAATTACTTTGTGTTAAAACTTCCACATGCTGTGTTGTATATTGTACATGTATGGTGATCATTTACATGAAGGAACACTCTTCATAAACTTTATAGTAACAACTGTAATGGGAAAACCTGTTCTTTTTTTAACAGAATAAAACAAGTCGGAGTAAAGAGAAGTTTGTTGTTTGTTTACCTCCACCAAATGTGACAGGAACATTACACCTGGGTCACGCCCTCACCAACTCCATACAAGACGCTATAGTCAGATGGTATATATTTAGAAGCCAGGCTGCTTACATCATAATAAGCATGATAAGTCATATGACTATACAGCTTTATTGTCTGCATACTTTTAGACGTGATAGAACTAGAATAAATTGTAGTTGTACAAATTTTTGTGAAATTTTATCCAGAAATTTTATTTTAAAGTGAAATTGGTTGGTATTTAGAAAGGAAAATTTAAAATTTCTTGTCTGCTTTCTTAAAGCAGTTTAATTTTGTAAAGTTCGTAAAATATTCTGAAAGGGAGGTAATTTTCATATTTGTGACAAAAGTTCTAAAAAAAAACTTATAACTGACTTTTTAGATATTTTGTCACAGACTTGACTGTATAGCAGATAGATACAATCCTCCACTTGGGTTAAATATCCAACAAATAATGGCTTCCATAAATCATTTCATCCACTCAAACTGGTGAATTTAGAAACTTTGAAATTAATTTGATCTGATTTGGCTGCATTCTTTGATGCTGTTTCCAATAAAGTATGATGTCTTTGTGTAAAATTTACATTGTGACATCATCAATATCTTCATGTTGTCGTTTATATGGAATTTAACCACAAGTATATTAAATATATTATCAATAAAATTTAGAATGTAACAAAAAATAAATATTGTAGCATAAACTGTGATTTTATCTAATAAAATGCAAAGTAATATTTTGAGATTAGATTTAAATATCTTATATTAAATATTATAACAGAGACAATCTGCATATATAGAATATAATATTTTGTGATGTTATTCTAAAAACAGATTTTATGAAAGAAAAAACAGCTGATGCAATAAATTTTAACTCATACATTTTTTGTCCAGACAATTTCAATATAATCATTGTTGCAGTTACTTTCACTTTCTGTTTCTGTATAGGAAGAGAATGAACGGTGTAGAGACAGTCTGGATCCCTGGATGTGATCATGCTGGTATAGCAACCCAAGTTGTTGTAGAGAAACAGTTGATGAGGGACCAGAAAAAAACTAGATTTGACCTTGGGAGAGATAGATTTCTAGAGGAAGTTTGGAAATGGAAAAATGAGTATGTAATTTTAAACTGTCATCTTTTACCCATGGTTTCATAAATATGTTACGAACACATACTAATCCGTTTTCTGATTTCCTTGTGAAAAGTGTCACTGTTGTTAGTTTGTCTGTGGTAAAAAACCATCTCTAAAGAACATTTGTATAACCCAATGTCCTTAGTTGAATTTCTTCAGATTTGCAGATAAAAACTTTAATTCTGTTTACAGAAAAGGTGACAGAATATATGAACAGATGAAATTAATGGGGTCATCTTTAGACTGGTCCAGGGCTTGCTTTACAATGGATGATGTAAGTTACTGGGGTCATCTTTAGACTGGTCATGCAAGGAAAAATTTTTTTTATTAATTCAATGTGACAGGAAATTAATTGAAATATATAAACAATATCGATTCCGGTTCTCTCATGAACCAATTCAGGACATCACAAGCTCTGGTTTCTCGAACTCCCGAATTCTAGAACAAATTTTTTCGCCCCCTTCGAGTTCTAGCCATCCAAGTTCGACTGTATATATTTAACTATAAAAATTTAAAATCGAATCAGAATGCAGACAGTTTAAATGATTAAATAGTGCTTTATGTTCATAGAACATCTGCAGTTAGATTATCCAAATTATTTTGTGCTTTAAAATAGTCTACTTGTTTTTTATTCAGAAATTGTCCAAAGCTTTGGTAGAAAGTTTTGTGAGACTTTATGATGAGGGTCTGATCTACAGGAGTAACAGACTAGTTAATTGGTCCTGTTCTCTACAGTCCACCATCTCTGATATTGAGGTAGGTCTAATGATGAGGGTCTGATCTACAGGAGTAACAGGCTAGTTAATTGGTCCTGTTCTCTACAGTCCACCATCTCTGATATTGAGGTAGGTCCATTGATGAGGGTCTGATCTACAGGAGTAACAGGCTAGTTAATTGGTCCTGTTCTCTACAGTCCACCATCTCTGATATTGAGGTAGGTCTGGGGATGAGGGTCTGATCTACAGGATTAACATGCTAGTTAATTGGTCCTGTTCTCTACAGTCCACCATCTCTGATATTGAGGTAGGTCCATTGATGAGGGTCTGATCTACAGAAGTAACAGACTTGTTAATAGTTCCTGTTCCCTACAGTCCACCATCTCTGATATTGAGGTAGGTCTAATGATGAGGGTCTGATCTACAGGAGTAACAGACTAGTTAATTGGTCCTTTCTCTACAGTCCACCATCTCTGATATTGAGGTAGGTCCATTGATGAGGGTCTGATCTACAGGAGTAACAGACTAGTTAATTGGTCCTTTCTCTACAGTCCACCATCTCTGATATTGAGGTAGGTCCATTGATGA
The DNA here is from genome assembly GCA_944474755.1 of Limnoperna fortunei. NCBI lineage: Eukaryota > Metazoa > Mollusca > Bivalvia > Mytilida > Modiolidae > Limnoperna > Limnoperna fortunei. The sequence continues at coordinate 121,185 of OX104114.1, read as the reverse complement.
GGGTCTGATCTACATGAGTAACAGGCTAGTTAATTGGTCCTGTTCTCTACAGTCCACCATCTCTGATATTGAGGTAGGTCTAATGATGAGGGTCTGATCTACAGGAGTAACAGGCTAGTACATTGGTCCTGTTCTCTACAGTCCACCATCTCTGATATTGAGGTAGGTCCATTGATGAGGGTCTGATCTACAGGAGTAACAGACTAGTTAATTGGTCCTGTTCTCTACAGTCCACCATCTCTGATATTGAGGTAGGTCCATTGATGAGGGTCTGATCTACAGGAGTAACATGCTAGTTAATTGGTCCTGTTCTCTACAGTCCACCATCTCTGATATTGAGGTAGGTCCATTGATGAGGGTCTGATCTACAGAAGTAACAGACTTGTTAATAGTTCCTGTTCCCTACAGTCCACCATCTCTGATATTGAGGTAGGTCTAATGATGAGGGTCTGATCTACAGGAGTAACAGACTAGTTAATTGGTCCTTTCTCTACAGTCCACCATCTCTGATATTGAGGTAGGTCCATTGATGAGGGTCTGATCTACAGGAGTAACAGACTAGTTAATTGGTCCTGTTCTCTACAGTCCACCATCTCTGATATTGAGGTAGGTCCATTGATGAGGGTCTGATCTACATGAGTAACAGGCTAGTGAATTGGTCCTGTTCTCTACAGTCCACCATCTCTGATATTGAAGTAGGTCCATTGATGAGGGTCTGATCTACAGAAGTAACATGCTAGTACATTGGTCCTGTTCTCTACAGTCCACCATCCCTGATATTGAGGTAGGTCCATTGATGAGGGTCTGATCTACAGGAGTAACATGCTAGTTAATTGGTCCTGTTCTCTACAGTCCACCATCTCTGATATTGAGGTAGGTCCATTGATGAGGGTCTGATCTACAGGAGTAACAGGCTAGTTAATAGATCCTGTTCCCTACAGTCCAGCATCTCTGATATTGAGGTAGGTCTAGTGGTGAGGGTCTGATCTACAGGAGTAACAGACTAGTTAATAGGTCCTGTTCTCTACAGTCCACCATCTCTGATATTGAGGTAGGTCCATTGATGAGGGTCTGATCTACAGGAGTAACAGGCTAGTTAATTGGTCCTGTTCTCTACAGTCCACCATCTCTGATATTGAGGTAGGTCCATTGATGAGGGTCTGATCTACAGGGGTAACAGACTAGTTAATTGGTCCTGTTCTCTACAGTCCACCATCTCTGATATTGAGGTAGGTCCATTGATGAGGGTCTGATCTACAGGAGTAACAGACTAGTTAATTGGTCCTGTTCTCTACAGTCCACCATCTCTGATATTGAGGTAGGTCCATTGATGAGGGTCTGATCTACAGGAGTAACAGGCTAGTTACTTGGTCCTGTTCTCTACAGTCCACCATCTCTGATATTGAGGTAGGTCCATTGATGAGGGTCTGATCTACAGGAGTAACAGGCTAGTTAATTGGTCCTGTTCTCTACAGTCCACCATCTCAGATATTGAGGTAGGTCTAGTGGTGAGGGTCTGATCTACAGAAGTAACAGGCTAGTTAATTGGTCCTGTTCTTTACAGTCCACCATCTCTGATATTGAGGTAGGTCCAGTGATGAGGGTCTGATCTACAGGAGTAACAGGCTAGTTAATAGTTCCTGTTCTCTACAGTCCACCATCTCTGATATTGAGGTAGGTCTAGTGGTGAGGGTCTGATCTACAGGAGTAACAGACTAGTTAATTGGTCCTGTTCTCTACAGTCCACCATCTCTGATATTGAGGTAGGTCCATTGATGAGGGTCTGATCTACAGGAGTAACAGACAAGTTAATAGTTCCTGTTCTCTACAGTCCACCATCTCTGATATTGAGGTAGGTCCAGTGATGAGGGTCTGATCTACAGGAGTAACAGGCTAGTTAATTGGTCCTGTTCTCTACAGTCCACCATCTCTGATATTGAGGTAGGTCCATTGATGAGGGTCTGATCTACAGGAGTAACAGACTAGTTAATTGGTCCTGTTCTCTACAGTCCACCATCTCTGATATTGAGGTAGGTCCATTGATGAGGGTCTGATCTACAGGAGTAACAGACTAGTTAATTGGTCCTGTTCTCTACAGTCCACCATCTCTGATATTGAGGTAGGTCCATTGATGAGGGTCTGATCTACAGGAGTAACAGACTAGTTAATTGGTCCTGTTCTCTACAGTCCACCATCTCTGATATTGAGGTAGGTCCATTGATGAGGGTCTGATCTACAGGAGTAACAGGCTAGTTAATTGGTCCTGTTCTCTACAGTCCACCATCTCTGATATTGAGGTAGGTCCATTGATGAGGGTCTGATCTACAGGAGTAACAGGCTAGTTAATTGGTCCTGTTCTCTACAGTCCACCATCTCAGATATTGAGGTAGGTCTAGTGGTGAGGGTCTGATCTACAGAAGTAACAGGCTAGTTAATTGGTCCTGTTCTTTACAGTCCACCATCTCTGATATTGAGGTAGGTCCAGTGATGAGGGTCTGATCTACAGGAGTAACAGGCTAGTTAATAGTTCCTGTTCTCTACAGTTCACCATCTCTGATATTGAGGTAGGTCCATTGATGAGGGTCTGATCTACAGGAGTAACAGACTAGTTAATTGGTCCTGTTCTCTACAGTCCACCATCTCTGATATTGAGGTAGGTCCATTGATGAGGGTCTGATCTACAGGAGTAACAGACTAGTTAATTGGTCCTGTTCTTTACAGTCCACCATCTCTGATATTGAGGTAGGTCTAGTGGTGAGGGTCTGATCTACAGAAGTAACAGGCTAGTACATTGGTCCTGTTCCATACAGTCCACCATCTCTGATATTGAGGTAGGTCTAGTGGTGAGGGTCTGATCTACAGGAGTAACATGCTAGTTAATTGGTCCTGTTCTCTACAGTCCACCATCTCTGATATTGAGGTAGGTCTAGTGGTGAGGGTCTGATCTACAGGAGTAACAGACTAGTTAATTGGTCCTGTTCTCTACAGTCCACCATCTCTGATATTGAGGTAGGTCCATTGATGAGGGTCTGATCTACAGGAGTAACAGGCTAGTACATTGGTCCTGTTCCCTACAGTCCACCATCTCTGATATTGAGGTAGGTCTAATGATGAGGGTCTGATCTACAGGAGTAACATGCTAGTTAATTGGTCCTGTTCTCTACAGTCCACCATCTCTGATATTGAGGTAGGTCTAGTGGTGAGGGTCTGATCTACAGAAGTAACAGGCTAGTTAATTGGTCCTGTTCTCTACAGTCCACCATCTCTGATATTGAGGTAGGTCCATTGATGAGGGTCTGATCTACAGGAGTAACAGGCTAGTTAATTGGTCCTGTTCTCTACAGTCCACCATCTCTGATATTGAGGTAGGTCCATTGATGAGGGTCTGATCTACAGGAGTAACAGGCTAGTTAATTGGTCCTGTTCTCTACAGTCCACCATCTCTGATATTGAGGTAGGTCTTGTGGTGAGGGTCTGATCTACAGGAGTAACAGGCTAGTTAATTGGTCCTGTTCTCTACAGTCCACCATCTCTGATATTGAGGTAGGTCCATTGATGAGGGTCTGATCTACAGGAGTAACAGGCTAGTTAATTGGTCCTGTTCTCTACAGTCCACCATCTCTGATATTGAGGTAGGTCTAGTGGTGAGGGTCTGATCTACAGGAGTAACAGGCTAGTTAATTGGTCCTGTTCTCTACAGTCCACCATCTCTGATATTGAGGTAGGTCCATTGATGAGGGTCTGATCTACAGGAGTAACAGACTAGTTAATTGGTCCTGTTCTCTACAGTCCACCATCTCTGATATTGAGGTAGGTCCATTGATGAGGGTCTGATCTACAGGAGTAACAGGCTAGTTAATTGGTCCTGTTCTCTACAGTCCACCATCTCTGATATTGAGGTAGGTCTAGTGGTGAGGGTCTGATCTACAGGAGTAACAGGCTAGTTAATTGGTCCTGTTCTCTACAGTCCACCATCTCTGATATTGAGGTAGGTCCATTGATGAGGGTCTGATCTACAGGAGTAACAGACTAGTTAATAGTTCCTGTTCTTTACAGTCCACCATCTCTGATATTGAGGTAGGTCCATTGATGAGGGTCTGATCTACAGAAGTAACAGGCTAGTTAATTGGTCCTGTTCTTTACAGTCCACCATCTCTGATATTGAGGTAGGTCCAGTGATGAGGGTCTGATCTACAGGAGTAACAGGCTAGTTAATAGTTCCTGTTCTCTACAGTCCACCATCTCTGATATTGAGGTAGGTCCATTGATGAGGGTCTGATCTACAGAAGTAACAGGCTACTACATTGGTCCTGTTCTCTACAGTCCACCATCCCTGATATTGAGGTAGGTCCATTGATGAGGGTCTGATCTACAGAAGTAACAGGCTAGTACATTGGTCCTGTTCTCTACAGTCCACCATCCCTGATATTGAGGTAGGTCCATTGATGAGGGTCTGATCTACAGGAGTAATAGGCTAGTTAATTGGTCCTGTTCTCTACAGTCCACCATCTCAGATATTGAGGTAGGTCTAGTGGTGAGGGTCTGATCTACAGAAGTAACAGGCTAGTTAATTGGTCCTGTTCTTTACAGTCCACCATCTCTGATATTGAGGTAGGTCCAGTGATGAGGGTCTGATCTACAGGAGTAACAGGCTAGTTAATAGTTCCTGTTCTCTACAGTCCACCATCTCTGATATTGAGGTAGGTCCATTGATGAGGGTCTGATCTACAGAAGTAACAGGCTAGTACATTGGTCCTGTTCTCTACAGTCCACCATCTCTGATATTGAGGTAGGTCTAGTGGTGAGGGTCTGATCTACAGGAGTAACAGGCTAGTTAATAGTTCCTGTTCTCTACAGTCCACCATCTCTGATATTGAGGTAGGTCCATTGATGAGGGTCTGATCTACAGAAGTAACAGGCTAGTACATTGGTCCTGTTCTCTACAGTCCACCATTCCTGATATTGAGGTAGGTCCATTGATGAGGGTCTGATCTACAGGAGTAACAGACTAGTTAATTGGTCCTGTTCTCTACAGTCCACCATCTCTGATATTGAGGTAGGTCTAGTGGTGAGGGTCTGATCTACAGGAGTAACAGGCTAGTTAATAGTTCCTGTTCTCTACAGTCCACCATCTCTAATATTGAGGTAGGTCCAGTGATGAGGGTCTGATCTACAGGAGTAACAGGCTAGTACATTGGTCCTGTTCTCTACAGTCCACCATCCCTGATATTGAGGTAGGTCCATTGATGAGGGTCTGATCTACAGAAGTAACAGGCTAGTACATTGGTCCTGTTCTCTACAGTCCACCATCCCTGATATTGAGGTAGGTCCATTGATGAGGGTCTGATCTACAGGATTAACATGCTAGTTAATTGGTCCTGTTCTCTACAGTCCACCATCTCTGATATTGAGGTAGGTCCATTGATGAGGGTCTGATCTACAGAAGTAACAGACAAGTTAATAGTTCCTGTTCTCTACAGTCCACCATCTCTGATATTGAGGTAGGTCCAGTGATGAGGGTCTGATCTACAGGAGTAACAGGCTAGTTAATTGGTCCTGTTCTCTACAGTCCACCATCTCTGATATTGAGGTAGGTCCATTGATGAGGGTCTGATCTACAGGAGTAACAGACTAGTTAATTGGTCCTGTTCTCTACAGTCCACCATCTCTGATATTGAGGTAGGTCCATTGATGAGGGTCTGATCTACAGGAGTAACAGACTAGTTAATTGGTCCTGTTCTCTACAGTCCACCATCTCTGATATTGAGGTAGGTCCATTGATGAGGGTCTGATCTACAGGAGTAACAGACTAGTTAATTGGTCCTGTTCTCTACAGTCCACCATCTCTGATATTGAGGTAGGTCCATTGATGAGGGTCTGATCTACAGGAGTAACAGGCTAGTTAATTGGTCCTGTTCTCTACAGTCCACCATCTCTGATATTGAGGTAGGTCCATTGATGAGGGTCTGATCTACAGGAGTAACAGGCTAGTTAATTGGTCCTGTTCTCTACAGTCCACCATCTCAGATATTGAGGTAGGTCTAGTGGTGAGGGTCTGATCTACAGAAGTAACAGGCTAGTTAATTGGTCCTGTTCTTTACAGTCCACCATCTCTGATATTGAGGTAGGTCCAGTGATGAGGGTCTGATCTACAGGAGTAACAGGCTAGTTAATAGTTCCTGTTCTCTACAGTTCACCATCTCTGATATTGAGGTAGGTCCATTGATGAGGGTCTGATCTACAGGAGTAACAGACTAGTTAATTGGTCCTGTTCTCTACAGTCCACCATCTCTGATATTGAGGTAGGTCCATTGATGAGGGTCTGATCTACAGGAGTAACAGACTAGTTAATTGGTCCTGTTCTTTACAGTCCACCATCTCTGATATTGAGGTAGGTCTAGTGGTGAGGGTCTGATCTACAGAAGTAACAGGCTAGTACATTGGTCCTGTTCCATACAGTCCACCATCTCTGATATTGAGGTAGGTCTAGTGGTGAGGGTCTGATCTACAGGAGTAACATGCTAGTTAATTGGTCCTGTTCTCTACAGTCCACCATCTCTGATATTGAGGTAGGTCTAGTGGTGAGGGTCTGATCTACAGGAGTAACAGACTAGTTAATTGGTCCTGTTCTCTACAGTCCACCATCTCTGATATTGAGGTAGGTCCATTGATGAGGGTCTGATCTACAGGAGTAACAGGCTAGTACATTGGTCCTGTTCCCTACAGTCCACCATCTCTGATATTGAGGTAGGTCTAATGATGAGGGTCTGATCTACAGGAGTAACATGCTAGTTAATTGGTCCTGTTCTCTACAGTCCACCATCTCTGATATTGAGGTAGGTCTAGTGGTGAGGGTCTGATCTACAGAAGTAACAGGCTAGTTAATTGGTCCTGTTCTCTACAGTCCACCATCTCTGATATTGAGGTAGGTCCATTGATGAGGGTCTGATCTACAGGAGTAACAGGCTAGTTAATTGGTCCTGTTCTCTACAGTCCACCATCTCTGATATTGAGGTAGGTCCATTGATGAGGGTCTGATCTACAGGAGTAACAGGCTAGTTAATTGGTCCTGTTCTCTACAGTCCACCATCTCTGATATTGAGGTAGGTCTTGTGGTGAGGGTCTGATCTACAGGAGTAACAGGCTAGTTAATTGGTCCTGTTCTCTACAGTCCACCATCTCTGATATTGAGGTAGGTCCATTGATGAGGGTCTGATCTACAGGAGTAACAGGCTAGTTAATTGGTCCTGTTCTCTACAGTCCACCATCTCTGATATTGAGGTAGGTCTAGTGGTGAGGGTCTGATCTACAGGAGTAACAGGCTAGTTAATTGGTCCTGTTCTCTACAGTCCACCATCTCTGATATTGAGGTAGGTCCATTGATGAGGGTCTGATCTACAGGAGTAACAGACTAGTTAATTGGTCCTGTTCTCTACAGTCCACCATCTCTGATATTGAGGTAGGTCCATTGATGAGGGTCTGATCTACAGGAGTAACAGGCTAGTTAATTGGTCCTGTTCTCTACAGTCCACCATCTCTGATATTGAGGTAGGTCTAGTGGTGAGGGTCTGATCTACAGGAGTAACAGGCTAGTTAATTGGTCCTGTTCTCTACAGTCCACCATCTCTGATATTGAGGTAGGTCCATTGATGAGGGTCTGATCTACAGGAGTAACAGACTAGTTAATAGTTCCTGTTCTTTACAGTCCACCATCTCTGATATTGAGGTAGGTCCAGTGATGAGGGTCTGATCTACAGGAGTAACAGGCTAGTTAATTGGTCCTGTTCTTTACAGTCCACCATCTCTGATATTGAGGTAGGTCCAGTGATGAGGGTCTGATCTACAGGAGTAACAGGCTAGTTAATAGTTCCTGTTCTCTACAGTCCACCATCTCTGATATTGAGGTAGGTCCATTGATGAGGGTCTGATCTACAGAAGTAACAGGCTACTACATTGGTCCTGTTCTCTACAGTCCACCATCCCTGATATTGAGGTAGGTCCATTGATGAGGGTCTGATCTACAGAAGTAACAGGCTAGTACATTGGTCCTGTTCTCTACAGTCCACCATCCCTGATATTGAGGTAGGTCCATTGATGAGGGTCTGATCTACAGGAGTAATAGGCTAGTTAATTGGTCCTGTTCTCTACAGTCCACCATCTCAGATATTGAGGTAGGTCTAGTGGTGAGGGTCTGATCTACAGAAGTAACAGGCTAGTTAATTGGTCCTGTTCTTTACAGTCCACCATCTCTGATATTGAGGTAGGTCCAGTGATGAGGGTCTGATCTACAGGAGTAACAGGCTAGTTAATAGTTCCTGTTCTCTACAGTCCACCATCTCTGATATTGAGGTAGGTCCATTGATGAGGGTCTGATCTACAGAAGTAACAGGCTAGTACATTGGTCCTGTTCTCTACAGTCCACCATCTCTGATATTGAGGTAGGTCTAGTGGTGAGGGTCTGATCTACAGGAGTAACAGGCTAGTTAATAGTTCCTGTTCTCTACAGTCCACCATCTCTGATATTGAGGTAGGTCCATTGATGAGGGTCTGATCTACAGAAGTAACAGGCTAGTACATTGGTCCTGTTCTCTACAGTCCACCATTCCTGATATTGAGGTAGGTCCATTGATGAGGGTCTGATCTACAGGAGTAACAGACTAGTTAATTGGTCCTGTTCTCTACAGTCCACCATCTCTGATATTGAGGTAGGTCTAGTGGTGAGGGTCTGATCTACAGGAGTAACAGGCTAGTTAATAGTTCCTGTTCTCTACAGTCCACCATCTCTAATATTGAGGTAGGTCCAGTGATGAGGGTCTGATCTACAGGAGTAACAGGCTAGTACATTGGTCCTGTTCTCTACAGTCCACCATCCCTGATATTGAGGTAGGTCCATTGATGAGGGTCTGATCTACAGAAGTAACAGGCTAGTACATTGGTCCTGTTCTCTACAGTCCACCATCCCTGATATTGAGGTAGGTCCATTGATGAGGGTCTGATCTACAGGATTAACATGCTAGTTAATTGGTCCTGTTCTCTACAGTCCACCATCTCTGATATTGAGGTAGGTCCATTGATGAGGGTCTGATCTACAGAAGTAACAGGCTAGTTAATTGGTCCTGTTCTCTACAGTCCACCATCTCTGATATTGAGGTAGGTCCATTGATGAGGGTCTGATCTACAGAAGTAACAGGCTAGTACATTGGTCCTGTTCTCTACAGTCCACCATCCCTGATATTGAGGTAGGTCCATTGATGAGGGTCTGATCTACAGAAGTAACAGGCTAGTACATTGGTCCTGTTCTCTACAGTCCACCATCCCTGATATTGAGGTAGGTCCATTGATGAGGGTCTGATCTACAGGATTAACATGCTAGTTAATTGGTCCTGTTCTCTACAGTCCACCATCTCTGATATTGAGGTAGGTCCAGTGATGAGGGTCTGATCTACAGGAGTAACAGACTAGTTAATAGTTCCTGTTCTCTACAGTCCACCATCTCTGATATTGAGGTAGGTCCATTGATGAGGGTCTGATCTACAGGAGTAACAGGCTAGTTAATAGTTCCTGTTCTCTACAGTCCACCATCTCTGATATTGAGGTAGGTCCATTGATGAGGGTCTGATCTACAGGATTAACATGCTAGTTAATTGGTCCTGTTCTCTACAGTCCACCATCTCTGATATTGAGGTAGGTCCATTGATGAGGGTCTGATCTACAGAAGTAACAGGCTAGTTAATAGTTCCTGTTCTCTACAGTCCACCATCTCTGATATTGAGGTAGGTCCATTGATGAGGGTCTGATCTACAGGAGTAACAGGCTAGTACATTGGTCCTGTTCCCTACAGTCCACCATCTCTGATATTGAGGTAGGTCTAGTGGTGAGGGTCTGATCTACAGGAGTAACAGACTAGTTAATTGGTCCTGTTCTCTACAGTCCACCATCTCTGATATTGAGGTAGGTCCATTGATGAGGGTCTGATCTACAGAAGTAACAGGCTAGTACATTGGTCCTGTTCTCTACAGTCCACCATCTCTGATATTGAGGTAGGTCCATTGATGAGGGTCTGATCTACAGGAGTAACAGGCTAGTTAATTGGTCCTGTTCTCTACAGTCCACCATCTCAGATATTGAGGTAGGTCTAGTGGTGAGGGTCTGATCTACAGGAGTAACAGACTAGTTAATTGGTCCTGTTCTCTACAGTCCACCATCTCTGATATTGAGGTAGGTCCATTGATGAGGGTCTGATCTACAGGAGTAACAGGCTAGTTAATTGGTCCTGTTCTCTACAGTCCACCATCTCAGATATGGAGGTAGGTCTAGTGGTGAGGGTCTGATCTACAGAAGTAACAGGCTAGTTAATTGGTCCTTTTCTCTACAGTCCACCATCTCGGATATTGAGGTAGGTCTAGTGGTGAGGGTCTGATCTAAAGGAGTAACAGGCTAGTTAATTGGTCCTGTTCTCTACAGTCCACCATCTCTGATATTGAGGTAGGTCCATTGATGAGGGTCTGATCTACAGGAGTAACAGGCTAGTTAATTGGTCCTGTTCTCTACAGTCCACCATCTCTGATATTGAGGTAGGTCCATTGATGAGGGTCTGATCTACAGGAGTAACAGACTAGTTAATTGGTCCTGTTCTCTACAGTCCACCATCTCTGATATTGAGGTAGGTCCATTGATGAGGGTCTGATCTACAGGAGTAACAGACTAGTTAATTGGTCCTGTTCTCTACAGTCCACATCTCTGATATTGAGGTAGGTCCATTGATGAGGGTCTGATCTACAGGAGTAACAGGCTAGTTAATTGGTCCTGTTCTCTACAGTCCACCATCTCTGATATTGAGGTAGGTCCAGTGAAGAGGGTCTGATATACAGGAGTAACAGACTAGTTAATTGGTGCTGTTCTCTACAGTCCACCATCCCTGATATTGATGTAGGTCCATTGATGAGGGTCTGATCTACAGGAGTAACAGACTAGTTAATTGGTCCTGTTCTCTACAGTCCACCATCTCTGATATTGAGGTAGGTCCATTGATGAGGGTCTGATCTACAGGAGTAACAGGCTAGTTAATTGGTCCTGTTCTCTACAGTCCACCATCTCTGATATTGAGGTAGGTCCATTGATGAGGGTCTGATCTACAGGAGTAACAGGCTAGTTAATTGGTCCTGTTCTCTACAGTCCACCATCTCTGATATTGAGGTAGGTCCATTGATGAGGGTCTGATCTACAGGAGTAACAGACTAGTTAATTGGTCCTGTTCTCTACAGTCCACCATCTCTGATATTGAGGTAGGTCCATTGATGAGGGTCTGATCTACAGGAGTAACAGACTAGTTAATTGGTCCTGTTCTCTACAGTCCACCATCTCTGATATTGAGGTAGGTCCATTGATGAGGGTCTGATCTACAGGAGTAACAGGCTAGTTAATTGGTCCTGTTCTCTACAGTCCACCATCTCTGATATTGAGGTAGGTCCAGTGAAGAGGGTCTGATATACAGGAGTAACAGACTAGTTAATTGGTGCTGTTCTCTACAGTCCACCATCCCTGATATTGATGTAGGTCCATTGATGAGGGTCTGATCTACAGGAGTAACAGACTAGTTAATTGGTCCTGTTCTCTACAGTCCACCATCTCTGATATTGAGGTAGGTCCATTGATGAGGGTCTGATCTACAGGAGTAACAGGCTAGTTAATTGGTCCTGTTCTCTACAGTCCACCATCTCTGATATTGAGGTAGGTCCATTGATGAGGGTCTGATCTACAGGAGTAACAGGCTAGTTAATTGGTCCTGTTCTTTACAGTCCACCATCTCTGATATTGAGGTAGGTCTAGTGATGAGGGTCTGATCTACAGGAGTAACAGGCTATTTAATTGGTCCTGTTCTTTACAGTCCACCATCTCTGATATTGAGGTAGGTCCATTGATGAGGGTCTGATCTACAGGAGTAACAGGCTAGTTAATTGGTCCTGTTCTTTACAGTCCACCATCTCTGATATTGAGGTAGGTCCATTGATGAGGGTCTGATCTACATGAGTAACAGGCTAGTTAATTGGTCCTGTTCTCTACAGTCCACCATCTCAGATATTGAGGTAGGTCTAGTGATGAGGGTCTGATCTACATGAGTAACAGGCTAGTTAATTGGTCCTGTTCTCTACAGTCCACCATCTCTGATATTGAGGTAGGTCCATTGATGAGGGTCTGATCTACAGAAGTAACAGACTAGTTAATTGGTCCTGTTCTCTACAGTCCACCATCTCAGATATTGAGGTAGGTCTAGTGATGAGGGTCTGATCTACAGGAGTAACAGGCTAGTTAATTGGTCCTGTTCTCTACAGTCCACCATCTCAGATATTGAGGTAGGTCTAGTGATGAGGGTCTGATCTACAGGAGTAACAGGCTAGTGAATTGGTCCTGTTCTCTACAGTCCACCATCTCAGATATTGAGGTAGGTCCATTGATGAGGGTCTTATCTACAGGGGTAACAAACTAGTTAATTGGTCCTGTTCTCTACAGTCCACCATCTCTGATATTGAGGTAGGTCCATTGATGAGGGTCTGATCTACAGGGGTAACAGGCTAGTTAATTGGTCCTGTTCTCTACAGTCCACCATCTCTGATATTGAGGTAGGTCCATTGATGAGGGTCTGATCTACAGAAGTAACAGACTAGTTAATTGGTCCTGTTCTCTACAGTCCACCATCTCTGATATTGAGGTAGGTCTAGTGGTGAGGGTCTGATCTACAGGAGTAACAGGCTAGTTAATTGGTCCTGTTCTCTACAGTCCACCATCTCTGATATTGAGGTAGGTCTAGTGGTGAGGGTCTGATCTACAGGAGTAACAGGCTAGTTAATTGGTCCTGTTCTCTACAGTCCACCATCTCTGATATTGAGGTAGGTCTAGTGGTGAGGGTCTGATCTACAGAAGTAACAGGCTAGTTAATTGGTCCTGTTCTCTACAGTCCACCATCTCTGATATTGAGGTAGGTCCATTGATGAGGGTCTGATCTACAGAAGTAACAGGCTAGTTAATTGGTCCTGTTCTGTACAGTCCACCATCTCTGATATTGAGGTAGGTCTAATGATGAGGGTCTGATCTACAGGAGTAACAGGCTAGTTAATTGGTCCTGTTCTCTACAGTCCACCATCTCTGATATTGAGGTAGGTCCATTGATGAGTGTCTGATCTACAAAAGTAACAGGCTAGTTAATTGGTCCTGTTCTCTACAGTCCACCATCTCTGATATTGAGGTAGGTCTAATGATGAGGGTCTGATCTACAGGAGTAACAGGCTAGTTAATTGGTCCTGTTCTCTACAGTCCACCATCTCTGATATTGAGGTAGGTCCATTGATGAGGGTCTGATCTACAGGAGTAACAGGCTAGTTAATTGGTCCTGTTCTCTACAGTCCACCATCTCTGATATTGAGGTAGGTCCATTGATGAGGGTCTGATCTACAGGAGTAACAGGCTAGTTAATTGGTCCTGTTCTCTACAGTCCACCATCTCTGATATTGAGGTAGGTCTAATGATGAGGGTATGATCTACAGAAGTAACAGGCTAGTTAATTGGTCCTGTTCTGTACAGTACACCATCTCTGATATTGAGGTAGGTCTAGTGATGATGGTTTGATCTACAGGAGTAACATGCTAGTTAATTGGTCCTGTTCTCTACAGTCCACCATCTCTGATATTGAGGTAGGTCCATTGATGAGGGTCTGATCTACAGGGGTAACAGGCTAGTTAATTGGTCCTGTTCTCTACAGTCCACCATCTCTGATATTGAGGTAGGTCCAGTGGTGAGGGTCTGATCTACAGGAGTGACAGGCTAGTTAATTGGTCCTGTTCTCTACAGTCCACCATCTCTGATATTGAGGTAGGTCTAATGATGAGGGTCTGATCTACAGAAGTAACAGGCTAGTTAATTACTCCTGTTCTGTACAGTACACCATCTCTGATATTGAGGTAGGTCTAGTGATGAGGGTCTGATCTACAGGAGTAACATGCTAGTTAATTGGTCCTGTTCTCTACAGTCCACCATCTCTGATATTGAGGTAGGTCCATTGATGAGGGTCTGATCTACAGGGGTAACAGGCTAGTTAATTGGTCCTGTTCTCTACAGTCCACCATCTCTGATATTGAGGTAGGTCCAGTGGTGAGGGTCTGATCTACAGGAGTGACAGGCTAGTTAATTGGTCCTGTTCTCTACAGTCCACCATCTCTGATATTGAGGTAGGTCTAGTGATGAGGGTCTGATCTACAGGAGTAACATGCTAGTTAATTGGTCCTGTTCTCTACAGTCCACCATCTCTGATATTGAGGTAGGTCCATTGATGAGGGTCTGATCTACAAGGGTAACAGGCTAGTTAATTGGTCCTGTTCTCTACAGTCCACCATCTCTGATATTGAGGTAGGTCCAGTGGTGAGGGTCTGATCTACAGGAGTGACAGGCTAGTTAATTGGTCCTGTTCTCTACAGTCCACCATCTCTGATATTGAGGTAGGTCTAGTGATGAGGGTCTGATCTACAGGAGTAACAGGCTAGTTAATTGGTCCTGTTCTGTACAGTACACCATCTCTGATATTGAGGTAGGTCTAATGATGAGGGTCTGATCTACAGGAGTAACAAGCTGGTTTATTGGTCCTGTTCTGTACAGTCCACCATCTCTGATATTGAGGTAGGTCTAGTGATGAGGGTCTGATCTACAGGAGTAACAGGCTAGTTAATTGGTCCTGTTCTCTACACTCCACCATCTCTGATATTGAGGTAGGTCTAATGATGAGGGTCTTATCTAAAGGAGTAACAGGCTAGTTAATTGGTCCTGTTCTCTACAGTCCACCATCTCTGATATTGCGGTGGGTCTAATGATGAGGGTCTGATCTACAGGAGTAACAGGCTAGTTAATTGGTCCTGTTCTCTAGTCCACCATCTCTGATATTGCGGTGGGTCTAATGATGAGGGTCTGATCTACAGGAGTAACAGGCTAGTTAATTGGTCCTGTTCTCTACAGTCCACCATCTCTGATATTGAGGTAGGTCTAGTGATGAGGGTCTGATCTACAGGGGTAACAGGCTAGTTAATTGGTCCTGTTCTCTACAGTCCACCATCTCTGATATTGAGGTAGGTCTAGTGATGAGGGTCTGATCTACAGGAGTAACAAGCTGGTTAATTGGTCCTGTTCTGTACATTACACCATCTCTGATATTGAGGTAGGTCTAATGATGAGGGTCTGATCTACAGGAGTAACAAGCTGGTTTATTGGTCCTGTTCTGTACAGTACACCATCTCTGATATTGAGGTAGGTCTAATGATGAGGGTCTGATCTACAAGAGTAACAAGCTGGTTTATTGGTCCTGTTCTGTACAGTACACCATCTCTGATATTGAGGTAGGTCCAGTGAAGAGGGTGGTCTGATATACAGGAGTAACAGGCTAGTTAATTGGTCCTGTTCTGTACAGTACACCATCTCTGATATTGAGGTAGGTCTAGTGATGAGGGTCTGATCTACAGGAGTAACATGCTAGTTAATTGGTCCTGTTCTCTACAGTCCACCATCTCTGATATTGAGGTAGGTCCATTGATGAGGGTCTGATCTACAGGGGTAACAGGCTAGTTAATTGGTCCTGTTCTCTACAGTCCACCATCTCTGATATTGAGGTAGGTCCAGTGGTGAGGATCTGATCTACAGGAGTGACAGGCTAGTTAATTGGTCCTGTTCTCTACAGTCCACCATCTCTGATATTGAGGTAGGTCTAATGATGAGGGTCTGATCTACAGAAGTAACAGGCTAGTTAATTGGTCCTGTTCTGTACAGTACACCATCCCTGATATTGAGGTAGGTCTAGTGATGAGGGTCTGATCTACAGGAGTAACATGCTAGTTAATTGGTCCTGTTCTCTACAGTCCACCATCTCTGATATTGAGGTAGGTCCATTGATGAGGGTCTGATCTACAGGGGTAACAGGCTAGTTAATTGGTCCTGTTCTCTACAGTCCACCATCTCTGATATTGAGGTAGGTCCAGTGGTGAGGGTCTGATCTACAGGAGTGACAGGCTAGTTAATTGGTCCTGTTCTCTACAGTCCACCATCTCTGATATTGAGGTAGGTCTAGTGATGAGGGTCTGATCTACAGGAGTAACATGCTAGTTAATTGGTCCTGTTCTCTACAGTCCACCATCTCTGATATTGAGGTAGGTCTAGTGATGAGGGTTTGATCTACAGGAGTAACAGGCTAGTTAATTGGTCCTGTTCTGTACAGTCCACCATCTCTGATATTGAGGTAGGTCCAGTGGTGAGGGTCTGATCTACAGGAGTAACAAGCTGGTTTATTGGTCCTGTTCTGTACAGTCCACCATCTCTGATATTGAGGTAGGTCTAGTGATGAGGGTCTGATCTACAGGAGTAACAGGCTAGTTAATTGGTCCTGTTCTCTACACTCCACCATCTCTGATATTGAGGTAGGTCCAGTGAAGAGGGTCTTATATACAGGAGTAACAGGCTAGTTAGTTGGTTCTGTTCTCTACAGTCCACCATCTCTGATATTGCGGTGGGTCTAATGATGAGGGTCTGATCTACAGGAGTAACAGGCTAGTTAATTGGTCCTGTTCTCTACAGTCCACCATCTCTGATATTGCGGTGGGTCTAATGATGAGGGTCTGATCTACAGGAGTAACAAGCTGGTTTATTGGTCCTGTTCTGTACAGTCCACCATCTCTGATATTGAGGTAGGTCTAGTGATGAGGGTCTGATCTACAGGAGTAACAGGCTAGTTAATTGGTCCTGTTCTCTACAGTCCACCATCTCTGATATTGCGGTGGGTCTAATGATGAGGGTCTGATCTACAGGAGTAACAGGCTAGTTAATTGGTCCTGTTCTCTACAGTCCACCATCTCTGATATTGCGGTGGGTCTAATGATGAGGGTCTGATCTACAGGAGTAACAGGCTAGTTAATTGGTCCTGTTCTCTACAGTCCACCATCTCTGATATTGAGGTAGGTCTAGTGATGAGGGTCTGATCTACAGGGGTAACAGGCTAGTTAATTGGTCCTGTTCTCTACAGTCCACCATCTCTGATATTGAGGTAGGTCTAGTGATGAGGGTCTGATCTACAGGAGTAACAAGCTGGTTAATTGGTCCTGTTCTGTACAGTACACCATCTCTGATATTGAGGTAGGTCTAATGATGAGGGTCTGATCTACAGGAGTAACAAGCTGGTTTATTGGTCCTGTTCTGTACAGTACACCAGCTCTGATATTGAGGTAGGTCTAATGATGAGGGTCTGATCTACAGGAGTAACAAGCTGGTTTATTGGTCCTGTTCTGTACAGTACACCATCTCTGATATTGAGGTAGGTCCAGTGAAGAGGGTGGTCTTATATACAGGAGTAACAGTCTAGTTAATTGGTCCTGTTCTGTACAGTACACCATCTCTGATATTGAGGTAGGTCTAGTGATGAGGGTCTGATCTACAGGAGTAACATGCTAGTTAATTGGTCCTGTTCTCTACAGTCCACCATCTCTGATATTGAGGTAGGTCCATTGATGAGGGTCTGATCTACAGGGGTAACAGGCTAGTTAATTGGTCCTGTTCTCTACAGTCCACCATCTCTGATATTGAGGTAGGTCCAGTGGTGAGGGTCTGATCTTCAGGAGTGACAGGCAAGTTAATTGGTCCTGTTCTCTACAGTCCACCATCTCTGATATTGAGGTAGGTCTAATGATGAGGGTCTGATCTACAGAAGTAACAGGCTAGTTAATTGGTCCTGTTCTGTACAGTACACCATCCCTGATATTGAGGTAGGTCTAGTGATGAGGGTCTGATCTACAGGAGTAACATGCTAGTTAATTGGTCCTGTTCTCTACAGTCCACCATCTCTGATATTGAGGTAGGTCCATTGATGAGGGTCTGATCTACAGGGGTAACAGGCTAGTTAATTGGTCCTGTTCTCTACAGTCCACCATCTCTGATATTGAGGTAGGTCCAGTGGTGAGGATCTGATCTACAGGAGTGACAGGCTAGTTAATTGGTCCTGTTCTCTACAGTCCACCATCTCTGATATTGAGGTAGGTCTAGTGATGAGGGTCTGATCTACAGGAGTAACATGCTAGTTAATTGGTCCTGTTCTCTACAGTCCACCATCTCTGATATTGAGGTAGGTCCATTGATGAGGGTCTGATCTACAGGGGTAACAGGCTAGTTAATTGGTCCTGTTCTCTACAGTCCACCATCTCTGATATTGAGGTAGGTCCAGTGGTGAGGGTCTGATCTACAGGAGTGACAGGCTAGTTAATTGGTCCTGTTCTCTACAGTCCACCATCTCTGATATTTAGGTAGGTCTAGTGATGAGGGTCTGATCTACAGGAGTAACAGGCTAGTTAATTGGTCCTGTTCTGTACAGTACACCATCTCTGATATTGAGGTAGGTCTAATGATGAGGGTCTGATCTACAGGAGTAACAAGCTGGTTTATTGGTCCTGTTCTGTACAGTACACCATCTCTGATATTGAGGTAGGTCTAATGATGAGGGTCTGATCTACAGGAGTAACAAGCTGGTTAATTGGTCCTGTTCTGTACAGTACACCATCTCTGATATTGAGGTAGGTCTAATGATGAGGGTCTGATCTACAGGAGTAACAAGCTGGTTTATTGGTCCTGTTCTGTACAGTACACCATCTCTGATATTGAGGTAGGTCTAATGATGAGGGTCTGATCTACAGGAGTAACAAGCTGGTTTATTGGTCCTGTTCTGTACAGTAGACCATCTCTGATATTGAGGTAGGTCCAGTGAAGAGGTTGGTCTGATATACAGGAGTAACAGGCTAGTTAGTTGGTTCTGTTCTCTACAGTCCACCATCTCTGATATTGAAGTGGTCCAGCGATGAGGTTCTGATCTACAGGAGTTACAGACTGGTTAATTGGTCCTGTTTTCTACAGTCCACCATCTCTGATATTGAGGTAGGTCTAGTGATGAGGGTCTGATCTACAGGAGTAACAGGCTAGTTAATTGGTCCTGTTCTCTACACTCCACCATCTCTGATATTGAGGTAGGTCTAATGATGAGGGTCTTATCTAAAGGAGTAACAGGCTAGTTAATTGGTCCTGTTCTCTACAGTCCACCATCTCTGATATTGTGGTGGGTCTAATGATGAGGGTCTGATCTACAGGAGTAACAGGCTAGTTAATTGGTCCTGTTCTCTACAGTCCACCATCTCTGATATTGAGGTAGGTCTAGTGATGAGGGTCTGATCTACAGGGGTAACAGGCTAGTTAATTGGTCCTGTTCTCTACAGTCCACCATCTCTGATATTGAGGTAGGTCTAGTGATGAGGGTCTGATCTACAGGAGTAACAAGCTGGTTAATTGGTCCTGTTCTGTACAGTACACCATCTCTGATATTGAGGTAGGTCTAATGATGAGGGTCTGATCTACAGGAGTAACAAGCTGGTTTATTGGTCCTGTTCTGTACAGTACACCATCTCTGATATTGAGGTAGGTCTAATGATGAGGGTCTGATCTACAGGAGTAACAAGCTGGTTTATTGGTCCTGTTCTGTACAGTACACCATCTCTGATATTGAGGTAGGTCCAGTGAAGAGGGTGGTCTGATATACAGGAGTAACAGGCTAGTTAGTTGGTTCTGTTCTCTACAGTCCACCATCTCTGATATTGAAGTGGTCCAGCGATGAGGTTCTGATCTACAGGAGTTACAGACTGGTTAATTGGTCCTGTTCTCTACAGCCCACCTTCTATGATATTGAGGTAGGTCTAATGATGAGGATCTGATCTAAAGGAGTAACAGGCTGGTTAATTGGTCCTGTTTTCTACAGTCCACCATCTCTGATATTGAGGTAGGTCTAGTGATGAGGGTCTGATCTACAGGAGAAACAGGCTAGTTAATTGGTCCTGTTCTCTACACTCCACCATCTCTGATATTGAGGTACGTCTAATGATGAGGGTCTTATCTAAAGGAGTAACAGGCTAGTTAATTGGTCCTGTTCTCTACAGTCCACCATCTCTGATATTGCGGTGGGTCTAATGATGAGGGTCTGATCTACAGGAGTAACAGGCTAGTTAATTGGTCCTGTTCTCTACAGTCCACCATCTCTGATATTGCGGTGGGTCTAATGATGAGGGTCTGATCTACAGGAGTAACAGGCTAGTTAATTGGTCCTGTTCTCTACAGTCCACCATCTCTGATTTTGAGGTAGGTCTAGTGATGAGGGTCTGATCTACAGGGGTAACAGGCTAGTTAATTGGTCCTGTTCTCTACAGTCCACCATCTCTGATATTGAGGTAGGTCTAGTGATGAGGGTCTGATCTACAGGAGTAACAGGCTAGTTAATTGGTCCTGTTCTCTACAGTCCACCATCTCTGATATTGAGGTAGGTCTAGTGATGAGGGTCTGATCTACAGGAGTAACAGACTGGTTAATTGGTCCTGTTCTCTAGTCTGCCATCTCTGATATTGAAGTAGGTCCATTGATGAGGGTCTGATCTACAGGAGTAACAGGCTAGTTAATTGGTCCTGTTCTCTACAGTCCACCATCTCTGATATTGAGGTAGGTCTAATGATGAGGGTCTGATCTACAGGAGTAACAGACTAGATAATAGGTCCTGTTCTCTACACTCCACCATCTCTGATATTGAGGTAGGTCCAGTGAAGAGGGTCTTATATACAGGAGTAACAGGCTAGTTAGTTGGTTCTGTTCTCTACACGCCACCATCTCTGATATTGAGGTAGGTCTAATGATGAGGGTCTGATCTAAAGGAGTAACAGGCTAGTTAATTGGTCCTGTTCTCTACAGTCCACCATCTCTGATATTGCGGTGGGTCTAATGATGAGGGTCTGATCTACAGGAGTAACAGGCTAGTTAATTGGTCCTGTTCTCTACAGTCCACCATCTCTGATATTGAGGTAGGTCCAGTGATGAGGGTCTAATCTACAGGAGTAACAGGCTAGTTAATTGGTCCTGTTCTCTACAGTCCACCATCTCTGATATTGAGGTAGGTCTAGTGATGAGGGCCTGATCTACAGGAGTAACATGCTAGTTAATTGGTCCTGTTCTCTACAGTCCACCATCTCTGATATTGAGGTAGGTCTAGTGATGAGGGTCTGATCTACAGGAGTAACATGCTAGTTAATTGGTCCTGTTCTCTACAGCCACCTTCTCTGATATTGAGGTAGGTCTGGGGATGAGGGTCTGATCTAAAGGAGTAACAGGCTGGTTAATTGGTCCTGTTCTCTACAGTCCACCATCTCTGATATTGAGGTAGGTCCAGTGATGAGGGTCTGATCTACAGGAGTAAGTTAAAGTATTTTTTTTATATAGAGGTATTTGTACTGCATGAAGTGGTATTCTTGTCATTTCTTGTTATTGAAGTATGTCACATACACAAAGTTGTATTCCTGGGGTGGCCTCAGTTGCAGATTGTAGTCTGTTTACCTTTAATCATGTGGTCTGTCAACACTGAGGTTGCGGGTTCGAGTCTCACTGTGGGCAGGGTGTGCTTGACTCCATTCTTTCTATTTACATATATTGTTTATTACAGGTAGATAATGTGTCATTGGATGGGAAAACATTACTTACAGTTCCAGGATATGATGACAAAGTAGAGTTTGGAGTGTTAACCTCATTTGCATATCCTGTTGATGGAGGAGGTATGGAGGTTATGCAAGAAATAATTCACAGAGGTTGTGGTTTATCGTTGTTTTACAACAATATGCTCCTTTATGTCATATTATTTTATACCAAGTGACAACAAAGGATAAAATAAGAACATAAATGGCCATCCCATTGTAAAACAATGATAAATCACAGCCTCTGTGAATTTTTTGTAATTACTGTACATTAAGGATATTTACTTATCTATAACCCTCACCATTTCTGCCATAAACTGGCTGTTCTGTCAATGTAACACACAATATACTGCAGCAGATAATTTTAGCATGTGTCACTATTTATATGATTGATTGATTGGTTGGTGTTTAACGTCCAGCTAGCAATATTTCAGCCATGTTCAGGATGTGAACAATTTTATCTGCTATTTATAAGATTAACATGTTGTTATGCAATATCTTTCTGGTGGGAGTTAGGTTCCCT
This sequence comes from Limnoperna fortunei, assembly GCA_944474755.1. Classification (NCBI taxonomy): domain Eukaryota; kingdom Metazoa; phylum Mollusca; class Bivalvia; order Mytilida; family Modiolidae; genus Limnoperna; species Limnoperna fortunei. The sequence continues at coordinate 99,096 of OX104114.1, read as the reverse complement.
CTTTGTTACATGTTGCTCATACATAAATAATTTTTTAACATGTTTGTGGTCTAAAATGTTTAGTGCATTTCATATTAGAATTTAGATTTAACAATACTTTGAAAGATTGAAATATAATAATATATAAATAAAATGTATTACCTGTCATATCAGCATTTATCAAACATGCATAATAAAGGAACTTTGACACTCCTGTCAGAGTTTACAGTTATTTTCTATTACAAAAAATTTCATAATATAATTCTTCAAACAACAAGAACATACTTATTTTTTCTAACTGTAAATTAGTGACAGTTATTAAAATCATTTGTCTGTAAGTCTAGAAAAATGAAATAAACAAGGCACACTATATATACTCCAGGAAGTATGGTATATTATTGCCACTTCACAAGGCACACTCTATGTACTTCAGGAAGTATGGTATATTATTGCCACTTTACATCTTTAATTTTTTAAAAAAACAGGGTAATTTCAGGGTATTGAGTGTTTTGAATAGGAAATTGTTGTAACATGAATGTAGGTGTTTATAATATAAGGGGAGATTACTGTGGTTACTACTCTAAGAATGTATGTTTTTATGATTTAAGAGGAGATAACTGTGTCTGCTACTCTAAGAATGTATGTTTTTATGATTTAAGAGGAGATAACTGTGTCTGCTACTGTAAGAATGTATGAGGTCATTATCCTTTTGGATGGCTTGTGAAAAAGTAACCGAACGGGCGAGACATCAAAATTTTTTATTTAAAAATATATCTTTCACGTAAAATTTCAAATATGGGGCATTACACATATAATGCTAAATTACATAAAAATGGAGATAAAAGTATACGTGTCCACGGACTTTTTTCGGGAATTTTACCTTAAAGTTTAAGAATGGTTTTTCTACTTTCATTTCAATGTTGTGGTCACATTGTACCACATTGCACACTTTAGGAAGTGCTTCCACTGTAAAGACATTGACTGGAAAAAAATATATTCTTGTTCTACAGTAATGCCATACCTTTCAAAATATCCTATTTTTTCATCCTGCCATGTTTTGACATGCACCGGAAATTCATTCAATGAATAGGATAATGACCCCATATGTGTTTGTGATTTAAGAGGAGATTATTGTCTACTTCTCTAAGAATGTGTATGTTTGTGATTTAAGGGGAGATAACTGTGTCTGATACTCTTAAGAATGTATGTGTTTGTGATTTAAGGGGAGATTACTGTGTCTGCTACTCTTAAGAATGTATGTGTTTGTGATTTAAGGGGAGATAACTGTGTCTACTTCTCTAAGAATGTATGTGTTTGTGATTTAAGGGGAGATAACTGTGTCTACTTCTCTAAGAATGTATGTGTTTGTGATTTAAGGGGAGATAACTGTGTCTGCTACTCTTAAGAATGTATGTGTTTGTGATTTAAGGGGAGATAACTGTGTCTACTTCTCTAAGAATGTATGTGTTTGTGATTTAAGGGGGAATAACTGTGTCTGCTACTCTTAAGAATGTATGTGTTTGTGATTTAAGGGGAGATAAATTTGTCTGCTACTCTTAAGAATGTATGTTTTTATGATTTAAGGGGAGATAACTGTGTCTGCTACTCTTAAGAATGTATGTTTGTGATTTAAGGGGAGATAACTGTGTCTTCTACTCTAAGAATGTATGTTTTTATGATTTAAGGGGAGATAACTGTGTCTGCTACTCTTAAAAATGTATGTGTTTGTGATTTAAGGGGAGATAACTGTGTCTGCTACTCTTAAGAATGTATGTGTTTGTGATTTAAGGGGAGATAACTGTGTCTACTTCTCTAAGAATGTATGTGTTTGTGATTTAAGGGGAGATAACTGTGTCTGCTACTCTTAAGAATGTATGTGTTTGTGATTTAAGGGCAGATAACTGTGTCTGCTGCGCTTAAGAATGTATGTGTTTGTGATTTAAGGGGAGATAACTGTGTCTACTACTCTAAGAATGTATGTTTTTATGATTTAAGGGGAGATAACTGTGTCTGCTACTCTTAAGAATGTATGTGTTTGTGATTTAAGGGGAGATAACTGTGTCTACTACTCTAAGAATGTATGTTTTTATGATTTAAGGGGAGATAACTGTGTCTGCTACTCTTAAGAATGTATGTGTTTGTGATTTAAGGGATGATAACTGTGTCTGCTACTCTTAAGAATGTATGTGTTTGTGATTTAAAGGGAGATTACTGTCTACTACTCTAAGAATGTATGTTTTTGTGATTTAAGGGGAGATAACTGTGTCTGCTACTCTTAAGAATGTATGTGTTTGTGATTTAAGGGGAGATTACTGTGTCTACTACTCTAAGAATGTATGTTTTTATGATTTAAGGGGAGATAACTGTGTGTACTACTATAAGAATTGTGTGTTTATGATTTAAGGGGAGATTACTATGTCTGCTACTGTAAGAATGTATGTGTTTAGGTGTAGGACCACCATAGATTTTTTACTCTTCGGCTATATTAAAATTTGATAATTTTGACTTATCCTAGAAAATTTACCTTTGTTTCAAATTAAGTGACACTTCTGTCCCCTATAAAAATGCACTGGCCGAACATTCTGTTAAAATTTCACAATATGTTTCATTGCATATAAGAAAAAACGCTCAACCTGAAGTCCATGTGGTCTAAAAATCTACTTTCACTTTCTATTTCAGTCTAAAAATAGTGCTTGTCCCTAATTGACTCTCAACATTTTTATGTTCATTTAAAACCAATAAAACTTTATCCTCAAGTTTCCTAGAATATTCAGCTTTCCAAAAATACCAAATTTATTCTGGTATCATGTGCGGTTCAAATTCTATATGATGCAAGAGTGAACCTGTCTGTTGACTAGTACTACTTTTACGTACAACCTCTGGACTGGTTCCCGGTATTTGTTGGTCCTACACCTAAAGAAGATGTTTTTGTTCAACAAATTAAATAAAAATTTTTCCTGGTCTTAGATTTATGTTAGTCGAAACTAATTCTAAAATTTTGTTGAATTCCTTTCAGTGGTTTTCAAGAAATGCATGAAAACATACAAAGACCTCACATGCGTGTTATCATGAAAAATTAGCTTGGTGATCAAGAAATGCATTATTCCTTAATTTTTCAATTTCTTAGTTGCAGATGTAAATAGCAAGCTTGGCAAGATAAATCCAACACAAATGGACTTATTTCACACATAGAAAGGCACTAATTACATAATTTATCATAAATTTTGCATCTTTTTTAGTTAATTTCACACCCCCCCCCCCCTTTTTACAAAGTGAGATACTGAGTACCTTCAAACTGTTGAGATAAGACTTTTATCTCTTAAAATACATTTCAATTAAGAAAAATAGTATGAAACTGTCCTAATTATGCACCTAGTACATCCTGAGAAAGTTTTTGAGTTCAAATTTAAATTTATTGATATTCAGTTGTACTATACTTTGGAGGTGTACATTAATAGTTTCTGAACTGAGACTAAAATTTTATGAATTTCATTAAATGTGTTCACTATTCCATTAAGCTTAATAGTTAAATAATCATTCCTTACTAAAAAAAAAACAATAAAAGTTCAAACTGGCATACAAAGAAACAAAATTATATCTTGCTTTGGTATGAAATTGCAAAAATTGGCCAATTTCCCATTACTGCTCATGTTTAAGGAATTTTTGACAGAAGTATCATCATCTCAAGGCCCAATTATCTTAACAAGTACAATTATTGCATATGGTTACTTGTTTACTAACAAATTTACCCTTAGCAAGCATCAGATTAGAAAATAAGTAATTTTAGTATTAACCCATGCCAGCAATGTAACCGACTTAAGCCGCAGGTGTAAAATTGACAAATTCATCTTAAATAAACTATTTTTCTGCATACTAGAATGTCTACCAGTTCTAGTTTTATACATTTTGACCCTTTCATTACATTCAAAACCTAAAACAGGAGTTTATTTAAATTAAAGCACATTCTACTAAGCGCGGACCACTGCAGACCCCATAATTTCATACAATATTACATAATACCATATTTAGGCTGAAATTTGACCCCCACTATAGGTTTTGGCTTTGATAAGCAATTAAAATGATAGTCTTGGTGGTTTACCTTCTTTCAGTACCATTTTTATCAAAAGAAATAGAAGTTGATATACCTGTCTATGGCCTCTTCAGGTGTAGGACCACCATAGATTTTTTACTCTTCGGCTATATTAAAATTTGATAATTTTGACTTATCCTAGAAAATTTACCTTTGTTTCAAATTAAGTGACACTTCTGTCCCCTATAAAAATGCACTGGCCGAACATTCTGTTAAAATTTCACAATATGTTTCATTGCATATAAGAAAAAACGCTCAACCTGAAGTCCATGTGGTCTAAAAATCTACTTTCACTTTCTATTTCAGTCTAAAAATAGTGCTTGTCCCTAATTGACTCTCAACATTTTTATGTTCATTTAAAACCAATAAAACTTTATCCTCAAGTTTCCTAGAATATTCAGCTTTCCAAAAATACCAAATTTATTCTGGTATCATGTGCGGTTCAAATTCTATATGATGCAAGAGTGAACCTGTCTGTTGACTAGTACTACTTTTACGTACAACCTCTGGACTGGTTCCCGGTATTTGTTGGTCCTACACCTTTATGATTGAGGGGAGATTACTGTGTCTACTACTCTTAAGAATGTATGTGTTTATTATTTGAGGGGAGATTACTGTGTCTACTTCTCTAAGTTTATGATTTAAGGGGAGATAACTGTGTCTACTACTCTAAGAATGTATGTGTTTATGATTGAGGGGAGATAACTGTGTCTACTACTCTAAGAATGTATGTGTTTATGATTGAGGGGAGATACTGTGTCTACTACTCTAAGAATGTATGTGTTTATGATTGAGGGGAGATAACTGTGTCTACTACTCTAAGAATGTATGTGTTTATGATTTAAGGGGAGATTACTGTGTCTATTACTCTAAGAATGTATGTGTTTATGATTGAGGGGAGATTACTGTGTCTACTACTCTAAGAATGTATGTGTTTATGATTTAAGGGGAGATTACTGTGGCTACTACTCTAAGAATGTATGTGTTTATAATTTAAGGGGAGATTACTGTGTCTGCTACTCTAAGAATGTATGTGTTTATGATTTAAGGGGAGATTACTGTGTCTGCTACTCTAAGAATGTATGTGTTTATAATTTAAGGGGAGATTACTGTGTCTATTACTCTAAGAATGTATGTGTTTATGATTGAGGGGAGATTACTGTGTCTACTACTCTAAGAATGTATGTGTTTATGATTGAGGGGAGATTACTGTATCTACTACTCTAAGAATGTATGTGTTTATGATTTAAGGGGAGATTACTGTGTCTACTACTCTAAGAATGTATGTGTTTATAATTTAAGGGGAGATTACTGTGTCTATTACTCTAAGAATGTATGTGTTTATGATTTAAGGGGAGATTACTGTGTCTACTACTCTAAGAATGTATGTGTTTATAATTTAAGGGGAGATTACTGTGTCTATTACTCTAAGAATGTATGTGTTTATGATTGAGGGGAGATTACTGTGTCTACTACTCTAAGAATGTATGTGTTTATAATTTAAGGGGAGATTACTGTGTCTACTACTCTAAGAATGTATGTGTTTATGATTTAAAGCTAGATAACTGTGTACAAGAATGTATGTGTTTATGTTTTAAGGGGAGATTACTGTGTCTACTACTCGCCTAGAGACCATGCTTGGGGATGTTGCCATAGCCGTACATCCTAATGATGACAGATATAAACATTTACACAGGAAGTTTGTCATACATCCAATCAGTGGAGAGAAGCTTCCAGTTGTCTGTGATGACTTTGTAGATATGCAGTTTGGAACTGGTTTGTGAACTATTAATAGTTTTATAAAGTTTTAATTGAGATAAATCTTCACAAATGGAAGTGCTTGTTTGTTCCTTTTTTCAATTAATGAGAAGATAAGTAAAATGATTGTGAAATAACAATCTGTCTTAGTGGTATTCATGCATTATTAATCTTTTGTTGTTTTTTCCAATATAAATTCTTTTAAGGAGAAGTTATTACTTTTTTGGTAACACATGTATTGGACTGTAAAATTGATTTATTGATGCATTTATATAACACTTACTATTAAAATGGATTTCATTTAATTTTGATGAATTGTTTATCAAATGTTTTGCCATTAACAGAGGACTTACCAGAAAAACATAATAAAACTGTATCTTATTGGTATAAGAGGTAAACTGCAAAATATCTTGTACTTTAAAAATACCCCAAGTACTTTGCAAAGATGAGACATAAGGTATAAACAGTTCATCAAACTCTTAACACAGAGTGTTTCAATATATGACTTTGTGTTCAAACAAATGACTTTGTGTTCAAATAAATGACTTTGTGTTCAAACAAATTACTTTTTGTTCAAATAAATGACTGTGTGTTCAATAAATGACTGTGTGTTCAAATAAATGACTTTGTGTTCAAACAAATTACTTTGTGTTCAAACAAATTACTTTGTGTTCAAATAAATGACTGTGTGTTCAATAAATGACTGTGTGTTGAAATACAAGACTGTGTGTTCAGATAAATGACAGTATGATGACATAAATGTGGTTGGTTGTTTGTAAATATCCTGCTTAATTGTTTCATTCCATGTAATTAGGTGCCGTTAAGATCACTCCTGCCCATGACTACAGTGATTTTGAAGTAGGTCAGCGTCATAATCTTCCAAGCAAATCGGTTATCAGCAACCAAGGCACAATGGAGAATTGTCAAGAAAATTTCTTTGGTCTCAAGAGATTTGACTGCCGACAGAAGCTTCATAAAGTTTTAGACGAAAAGGGACTATTCAGAGGCTCACAAAGTCATGCCATGTCTGTTCCTGTTTGCAGGTATTGAGTGAGAAAATTTTCTGTAAAATATATCTGTGTTATCTAAAGTTGAACTATGTAATTACTTTACAGTTAAAAGATTAATTACTTTACAGTTAAAAGTTTAATTACTTTACAGTTAAAATTTTAATTACTTTAAAGTTAAAAGGTTATGCAAAATACCTGTGTATTTACCGAACATTGAAAATTATTTATTGTTTTGTAATCCATTACAGCCAAAACTAAGATTTAATATGTAATGTCATTCTACAAAGTTATCTCTGATATGTTATAACAGTTAAATGAAGTATTGATAGGAACATAAATATCCCACTGGTACTTTACTTTAGGTGCATAAATTCAGGAGCTTTTTATGGTCAGTTCTGCAAGAATTATCTCCCTTTAAGTTCTGTTACTATACCTCCAACATAGTGTTCCATACTAATAATAATATTATGGACATCTCCCTTGGGAACAGTTTTCCTATAGTGTTGTCTGGATAGGTATAGGCCAAATTTTACTGCCGTTATAATCCGAAGTTAGTTTTGTGATTTGTCGGATTAACGGCAGAATTCAGTCCTATTACTCATAATGTAGCAAATAAAAAATTCTAACTTCGATCTATTTATACAAAATTCAAACATAATATACATCTCATTTAGGTTATTAAAGTTTTAGACGATGCAAAACTAATGGGAAATGATCTTTATTAAAGAAATTTCTTTTTTTGTCTTTGAAATTGCACGTGGAAATGATATGTTTTGATCATTTCTGTATATGGATAATGTGACCTAATTTTAGTAAAATCATGCTATTTGCATACTGCAACAACCATTCCGTAGTAAGAATTCAGTAATTTACATATATGACACCTTCCCAAGATGCAACACACCATTTTCGGGGTTCTCAATGATTTTCATGTATTAAACGTAATTAAACAGAGACACGAATGTCAATTAACTCATAACCCACAGTGGGTTATTAAAAATGGCAATAATTATCATCATGTATCAATAGAGGTCGATCTTAAATACGAAACATAAATATAAAGAAATGGTGACACTATCTAAAAAATATCAAGATTGAACATGGCTGATTATATATGCAACTACTTTTGGACATCAAAGTGCCTCGAGTGATTCACTCCAGCTCTGCTACATTACGAGTAATGGGACTAAATTTGTACCCTCGCCAAATAAAAGAAAAAAAAGGGCTACGATTATTTGTTCAAGGATAGGTATAGTGCCATGGCTCGTGTACATACTCACCAGAAAACAGAACGGTTCCCTCTAAAAAAGTCCATAAATAGCACATAGCTGGTATCAGATTGAGTAAATGGTAGTGAGTAACACTATTTGATTCTCACAGCTGTAATATTGTCCTATGTTTTTAGTAGATCAAAGGATATCGTAGAACCGTTACTTAAGGACCAATGGTATCTGAACTGTAAAGACATGGGGCATCAAGCTATGCAGGTAATTATCTGAACTGTAAAGACATGGGACATCAAGCTATGCAGGTAATTATCTGAACTGTAAAGACATGGGACAGCAAGCTATGCAGGTAATTATCTGAACTGTAAAGACATGGGACATCAAGCTGTGCAGGTAATTATCTGAACTGTAAAGACATGGGACAGCAAGCTATGCAGGTAATTATCTGAACTGTAAAGACATGGGGCATCAAGCTATGCAGGTAATTATCTGAACTGTAAAGACATGGGACAGCAAGCTGTGCAGGTAATTATCTGAACTGTAAAGACATGGGGCATCAAGCTGTGCAGGTAATTATCTGAACTGTAAAGACATGGGACAGCAAGCTGTGCAGGTAATTATCTGAACTGTAAAGACATGGGGCATCAAGCTGTGCAGGTAATTATCTGAACTGTAAAGACATGGGACAGCAAGCTGTGCAGGTAATTATCTGAACTGTAAAGACATGGGGCATCAAGCTGTGCAGGTAATTATCTGAACTGTAAAGGCATGGGGCATCAAGCTGTGCAGGTAATTATCTGAACTGTAAAGACATGGGACATCAAGCTGTGCAGGTAATTATCTGAACTGTAAAGACATGGGGCATCAAGCTGTGCAGGTAATTATCTGAACTGTAAAGACATGGGGCAGCAAGCTATGCAGGTAATTATCTGAACTGTAAAGACATGGGGTATCAAGCTGTGCAGGTAATTATCTGAACTGTAAAGACATGGGGCATCAAGCTGTGCAGGTAATTATCTGAACTGTAAAGACATGGGACAGCAAGCTGTGCAGGTAATTATCTGAACTGTAAAGACATGGGGCATCAAGCTGTGCAGGTAATTATCTGAACTGTAAAGGCATGGGGCATCAAGCTGTGCAGGTAATTATCTGAACTGTAAAGACATGGGACATCAAGCTGTGCAGGTAATTATCTGAACTGTAAAGACATGGGGCATCAAGCTGTGCAGGTAATTATCTGAACTGTAAAGACATGGGGCAGCAAGCTATGCAGGTAATTATCTGAACTGTAAAGACATGGGGTATCAAGCTGTGCAGGTAATTATCTGAACTGTAAAGACATGGGGCATCAAGCTGTGCAGGTAATTATCTGAACTGTAAAGACATGGGACAGCAAGCTGTGCAGGTAATTATCTGAACTGTAAAGACATGGGGCATCAAGCTGTGCAGGTAATTATCTGAACTGTAAAGGCATGGGGTATTTCAAGTCTGAGCCTTAGCCATACTTGTACTATCGAGATTGGAGAAATATGATAATCCAACATCCTCACAAATCAGGGTTTCTGTGTCCACATGTGTCCACGAAACCCTGACCAACTTAGCAAGGAAATTCCCGGGCTAGAAGATTTTCATATGACGTCAAATCTTCGAAATATCAACCAATGAAATTGATTGAAAGAAGCAAGTGTTTGGCAGTAGTCATTCGTACTCATTCTCGAGTGGGAAGAAAACTTAACGCAACTAATAAATAACGCGGTAATAACAAACTATTAATACTACTGTACAAAATACACTGATTTTCACATCTTCTACACAACATATCCGTTTGGTTTATTTACAATCGACATTGGGATATCCCCTAACCAAGTTGTGAATGAAAGCGAGCTTTTGATTGCCTACATGTAGATATGATGTAGCCAATCAAAATAGTGACTTCTAGCCCGGGAATTTCCTAGCTAAGTTTGTAAGGGTTTCGTGGACACATGAGGACACAGAAACCCTGACTTGTGAGGACGATAATCCATGTGTACAAATGTTTACAAGATTCTTTTTCTTTACAAAGTGATAAACTTGCGAGATGAACTCCCAACTCTAATTTTTGTAGTCATGACTTTCATACGTAATTGTTTATGACGTCATTCGTTTTATTTATGACCTTGCACAAATTGACAGATCAATGGTCAATTACCAATGTGAAATCAGATGAAAAATTAGAATTTTTTCTCTGGATATAAAACGGTTAAACTCACCAACATTTAAAACAGGAGTTGTGTACAGACCACCAGATTTTGTTGTTAAGTGGTACAGTGATTTTGAAAGTAGTATTGAAAACCTGACTACACAGAATGAAAACATCATTATCGTGGGGGACTTTAACATTGACCATCTCAAAGAAGATCGAATGAAGCTCCTTATGTGTACATATAACCTGACTCAGATAATAAATGAACCAACTCGAGTGACTCAAGACACAAGAACTCTTATCGACCATATTTATGTGACAAATGAAAGCAGTTACTGTACTACCGTTGTAATTCCTATAGGGATAAGCGATCACCACTTGACTTATACAATACATAAAAAGAACAAATGTGGCACTAACAATTAAACATACAACCATTAAGTTTAGAGACTACAAACATCTAGATGAAGATAAACTTTTAGAAGATTTGAAGAACATAGACTGGGAGTCCATTAAACAAATGATAGATGCTAATAAAATGTGGACATTCTTTAAGAACAGCTTGATAAAAGTATTTGACAATCACTTACCATATAAAGAAAAGAGGATAAACGCTAGATCAGAACAGTGGATCAGTGATGATATACTTACCGAGATGCGACATAGAGACTATCTGCATATAAAAGCGCTAAAGACCAACTCTGAAAATGACTGGGCATTATACAAATACTCTCGTAACACCGTTGTGTCCAAGATCAGAGAAGTGAAGAAGATTTTTATTGATGAGGTAACCGACCAAGTATCCATGAAACCAAAAGACATGTGGACTCGTCTTAATCAGTTTATTCCATCAAAATCAAAAAACTGTAATACACCATATTTAGAAGTAGATAAACAAACAATAACCCAAAATAGTGATTGATATAGCTAACGCCTTTAACAACTTTTTTTGTAGCATCGGACATAACTTAGGAATACATTTCGATAACTCTTTGCCAGACATGGAACAACTTATGCCAAATGATTCTTTCAGTATTCCAAAGTTGACGGAAAATTTTGTGAAAAGGAAATATCTGTAATGTGTACAGCAAAGGCAACTGGTTTAGACAATATATCTGTTAAATATCTCAGACTAACAGCTGATGTGATAGTCAATGCTTTAACTTTTGTATTGAATTTTTCAATTGAAACAAATTATTTTGTAAATGAATGGAAAAGTGCTAGGGTTACTCTTATATTTAAATCCGGTGATGATCTTATTGGCCAGTTTCTGTATTGCCTATTGTAAGTAAAATCATTGAACGACATGTTTTTAATGCCTTTTATGACTACTTATCTAATAAAAAATTAATTACAAATTGTCAATCTGGTTTTAGACCAAAACACTCGTGTGAGACAGCATTAAATAGCTTAGTTGATCGTTGGCTCAAACACATTGATGATGGCAAATTAACTGGAGTATTATTTATTGACCTAAGTAAGGTATTTGATACTGTTAGCCATGATGTATTATTGTATAAGTTAAAAGCTTTTCGTATTTGTGAGAATTCTCTTTTGTGGTTTAAATCATATCTTTGTAACAGAAAACAATGTGTTGGCTGGAACGAAATATTGTCATAACCTCTAAACATCACAATTGGTGTTCCACAAGGCTCCATTCTTGGACCTTTATTTTTTATTTTATATGTCAATGACTATCCTAAATGTTTAAATTATTCACATACCACAATTTATGCAGATGACACATCACAAGATGTTTCAGATAAATCTGTAGATATCATTGAGTACAAACTGTAAGAAGATCTTGTATGTGCTATGAAGTGGATGAAAAACAATAAGCTAACTATGAATTTTAAAAAGACTCAATGGTACAAGACAAAGGTTATCAAAATGTAGAAAACTGTGTATTGAAGTTAACAATGTAATTATTGAAACTGTTGATGTAGCTAAATTATAGGGAGTTAAGATTGATTGTTCTTAGACTTGGTCTTATCATATTGATTGTCTAACAAAAAAGATATCAAAGAAAATAGGAGTTCTAGGTAGGTTGAAAAGTTTTATGTCAAGTTTTGCATTACTTAAAGTTTATAACTCTGTTATATTTCCACATTTTAATTATTGCTGTACTATTTGGTCAAGTGCAAAAAATACCGCAAATATTGATAAGATTTTTAAGCTTCAGAAAAGAGCAGCGCGTATAATTTTGAAGGAGAAATGTGTAATGACTCCATCTGTTGTGCTTTTTAATAAACTCAAATGGATGCCTATGCCTGATACAGAAAGGCAATTTTAGTTATTAAATCTACAAATCAGCTTGTTCCAGAATATCTTTGTTTTTAAATATGTACACCAAATAAGCACCAGATCAACGAGACATAGTAGCCATAATTTATTATATATTCCAAAGTCAAAAACTGAATACTACAAAAAATCATTTGTTATATCAGGAAGCTATTTATGGAATGATTTAGAAGAAAACTTAAAAATATGTACAACTATTGAATCTTTTAAACAGTTATATCTGCAACAGTATTATGGTTAACGTTGTTTATGTAATAATTTTTATTTAGTTTATATTGTCAATCTTATGCTTTATGCTGTAAATATGTACATAATGCAGGACCATATTGTAAACTAGTTTTGATAACTAAATATGCTATCCTGTTGAAATAAAGGAATTTATTATTATTATTATCTGAACTGTAAAGGCATGGGACAGCAAGCTATGCAGGTAATTATCTGAACTGTAAAGACATGGGACAGCAAGCTTTGCAGGTAATTATCTGAACTGTAAAGACATGGGACATCAAGCTATGCAGGTAATTATCTGAACTGTAAAGACATGGGGCAGCAAGCTATGCAGGTAATTATCTGAACTGTAAAGACATGGGACAGAAAGCTGTGCAGGTAATTATCTGAACTGTAAAGACATGGGACAGAAAGCTATGCAGGTAATTATCTGAACTGTAAAGACATGGGACAGCAAGCTAAGCAGGTAATTATCTGAACTGTAAAGACATGGGACAGCAAGCTGTGCAGGTAATTATCTGAACTGTAAAGACATGGGACAGCAAGCTGTGCAGGTAATTATCTGAACTGTAAAGACATGGGACAGCAAGCTGTGCAGGTAATTATCTGAACTGTAAAGACATGGGACAGCAAGCTATGCAGGTAATTATCTGAACTGTAGAGACATGGGACAGCAAGCTATGCAGGTAATTATCTGAACTGTAGAGACATGGGACAGCAAGCTATGCAGGTAATTGCTATACCAATGTCTGAGAAATAATACACATAAATTATCAACTGTGTACAATATTGATAATGATACAAAAGTAAAAATATGTGAAACAGCTCAATTGGGCATGGTTGCTATTAGGCCATAACTTAGTGTACGTAGATGTATTTATGTAAAATTAAGTATGTATTTGGTCAAAATCTGAAAATTGATTGATTGATACAACCTGCGTGATACAAAACCTTGTATCCTCTATATACGTGATACAAGATGTACTTTTTTCTTACCTACTTTTTGACATCATAATGAATGTTATAACCAATGATTCCTGATGGTGACTCCCATTCTATGATTGAAATGTGACGTCATAATGCATGTGACATTAGGGACTATATTTTATATCAAAATGCTTCATTACATTCAGGTTTTTTATACCTTTTTTATATTTCTTAATTTTAGATAAACTTATGACATACATTTAATTGTAGGTACAACTACCGGTATTACGTCTCGACAGTTACATTCCACATCACAACTCGATGCTATGCGTCTCGTAGTGATACGAATGTACACAACTGTCTTGATGTGATACAGGTAGATGTACCTAAACATAATGTATGTAATGTATATTTATCCTGTAAGCAGGGAATTTTTTAGGATTTTGAGGGCTTTAGTCACTTTAGCGGATGTGCCGTATAAGCATCTGCTCAGAAGCATGCATTCATTGTACTGGTGAAATATAATTGTACAGTATAAACAACTATATTCTTTCAATTGCATTGTATAAATTTGTTTATTAAAATGATTATAACAAAATGTTTATAAATTTTAAAAGAATTTTAATTTTAAAACTTATTTAAAAAGCGTTTGTTTATCAATCGGTTACAGTTTTTCATTAAGGGTCGTTGTACTCTTCGTTTTCTAAGTGGTAACCATCGGTAATTAGAAGTATCTCGGATGTAAACAAATGGCGTAAGAAAAACATAATGAGTTAAATGCGCAAAATCTTTGCAATTTTTATTTGTAAGACAAATACAGTAGGTGGAATACAACACCTCTTTATTTTTGTACATGTATATTTTTTGCTGTATTTTCTAGCCACACCCACAATATGAATTCTGATTGGTCAGAATTGATGACATCTCAATCAACTGAAAATAGTCTAGAAAAATATTTACCAATAAGAACATTTTAATTGTGATGTTAGACTTGGGCCATGCACCCTTGTGGTTCAAATGTTTAAAAAAAAACCACACAATTTTATTATAAAAAATACCTTTTAAACATGTTTTAATTGAAGAAAAAAAAAATTTAGTATGTTGTCTAGAAAACAATAGCTTTTGTATTATGTATTTGGTACAGCCTCACATCCCCCTGGTCCCTAAGCCTTATACAATAGCTTTTGTATTATGTATTTGGTACAGTCTCACATTCCCCTTGTCCCAAAGCCTTATACAATAGCTTTTGTATTATGTATTTGGTACAGCCTCACATCCCCCTTGTCCCTAAGCCTTATACAATAGCTTTTGTATTATGTATTTGGTACAGTCTCACATTCCCCTGGTCCCTAAGCCTTATACAATAGCTTTTGTATTATGTATTTGGTACAGTCTCACATTCCCCTGGTCCCTAAGCCTTATACAATAGCTTTTGTATTATGTATTTGGTACAGCCTCACATCCCCCTTGTCCCAAAGCCTTATACAATAGCTTTTGTATTATGTATTTGGTACAGTCTCACATTCCCCTGGTCCCTAAGCCTTATACAATAGCTTTTGTATTATGTATTTGGTACAGTCTCACATTCCCCTGGTCCCTAAGCCTTATACAATAGCTTTTGTATTATGTATTTGGTACAGTCTCACATTCCCCTGGTCCCTAAGCCTTATACAATAGCTTTTGTATTATGTATTTGGTACAGCCTCACATCCCCCTTGTCCCAAAGCCTTATACAATAGCTTTTGTATTATGTATTTGGTACAGTCTCACATTCCCCTGGTCCCTAAGCCTTATACAATAGCTTTTGTATTATGTATTTGGTACAGTCTCACATTCCCCTGGTCCCTAAGCCTTATACAATAGCTTTTGTATTATGTATTTGGTACAGTCTCACATTCCCCTGGTCCCTAAGCCTTATACAATAGCTTTTGTATTATGTATTTGGTACAGACTCACATCCCCCTGGTCTCTAAGCCTTATACAATAGCTTTTGTATTATGTATTTGGTACAGTCTCACATTCCCCTGGTCCCTAAGCCTTATACAATAGCTTTTGTATTATGTATTTGGTACAGTCTCACATTCCCCTGGTCCCTAAGCCTTATACAATAGCTTTTGTATTATGTATTTGGTACAGACTCACATCCCCCTGGTCCCTAAGCCTTATACAATAGCTTTTGTATTATGTATTTGGTACAGCCTCACATCCCCCTGGTCCCTAAGCCTTATACAATAGATTTTGTATTATGTATTTGGTACAGCCTCACATTCCCCTTGTCCCTAAGCCTTATACAATAGCTTTTGTATTATGTATTTGGTACAGACTCACATCCCCCTGGTCCCTAAGCCTTATACAAAAGCTTTTGTATTATGTATTTGGTACAGCCTCACATTCCCCTGGTCCCTAAGCCTTATACAAAAGCTTTTGTATTATGTATTTGGTACAGACTCACATCCCCCTGGTCTCTAAGCCTTATACAATAGCTTTTGTATTATGTATTTGGTACAGCCTCACATTCCCCTTGTCCCTAAGCCTTATACAAAAGCTTTTGTATTATGTATTTGGTACAGACTCACATCCCCCTGGTCCCTAAGCCTTATGCAATAGATTTTGTATTATGTATTTGGTACAGCCTCACATCCCCCTGGTCCCTAAGCCTTATACAAAAGCTTTTGTATTATGTATTTGGTACAGACTCACATCCCCCTGGTCCCTAAGCCTTATACAATAGCTTTTGTATTATGTATTTGGTACAGCCTCACATCCCCCTTGTCCCTAAGCCTTATACAATAGATTTTGTATTATGTATTTGGTACAGCCTCACATCCCCCTTGTCCCAAAGCCTTATACAATAGCTTTTGTATTATGTATTTGGTACAGCCTCACATCCCCCTGGTCTCTAAGCCTTATACAAAAGCTTTTGTATTATGTATTTGGTACAGACTCACATCCCCCTGGTCCCTAAGCCTTATACAATAGCTTTTGTATTATGTATTTGGTACAGTCTCACATTCCCCTGGTCCCTAAGCCTTATACAATAGCTTTTGTATTATGTATTTGGTACAGACTCACATCCCCCTGGTCCCTAAGCCTTATACAAAAGCTTTTGTATTATGTATTTGGTACAGCCTCACATTCCCCTGGTCCCTAAGCCTTATACAATAGCTTTTGTATTATGTATTTGGTACAGTCTCACATTCCCCTGGTCCCTAAGCCTTATACAATAGCTTTTGTATTATGTATTTGGTACAGCCTCACATCCCCCTGGTCCCTAAGCCTTATACAATAGCTTTTGTATTATGTATTTGGTACAGACTCACATCCCCCTGGTCCCTAAGCCTTATACAATAGATTTTGTATTATGTATTTGGTACAGACTCACATCCCCCTGGTCCCTAAGCCTTATACAATAGCTTTTGTATTATGTATTTGGTACAGACTCACATCCCCCTGGTCTCTAAGCCTTATACAATAGCTTTTGTATTATGTATTTGGTACAGTCTCACATTCCCCTGGTCCCTAAGCCTTATACAATAGATTTTGTATTATGTATTTGGTACAGACTCACATCCCCCTGGTCCCTAAGCCTTATACAATAGCTTTTGTATTATGTATTTGGTACAGTCTCACATTCCCCTGGTCCCTAAGCCTTATACAATAGCTTTTGTATTATGTATTTGGTACAGCCTCACATCCCCCTTGTCCCTAAGCCTTATACAATAGATTTTGTATTATGTATTTGGTACAGTCTCACATTCCCCTGGTCCCTAAGCCTTATACAAAAGCTTTTGTATTATGTATTTGGTACAGCCTCACATCCCCCTTGTCCCTAAGCCTTATACAATAGATTTTGTATTATGTATTTGGTACAGCCTCACATCCCCCTTGTCCCAAAGCCTTATACAATAGATTTTGTATTATGTATTTGGTACAGACTCACATCCCCCTGGTCCCTAAGCCTTATACAATAGCTTTTGTATTATGTATTTGGTACAGCCTCACATCCCCCTGGTCCCTAAGCCTTATACAATAGCTTTTGTATTATGTATTTGGTACAGACTCACATTCCCCTTGTCCCTAAGCCTTATACAATAGCTTTTGTATTATGTATTTGGTACAGACTCACATCCCCCTTGTCCCAAAGCCTTATACAATAGATTTTGTATTATGTATTTGGTACAGCCTCACATCCCCCTGGTCCCTAAGCCTTATACAATAGCTTTTGTATTATGTATTTGGTACAGCCTCACATCCCCCTTGTCCCTAAGCCTTATACAATAGATTTTGTATTATGTATTTGGTACAGTCTCACATTCCCCTTGTCCCTAAGCCTTATACAATAGCTTTTGTATTATGTATTTGGTACAGACTCACATTCCCCTGGTCCCTAAGCCTTATACAATAGCTTTTGTATTATGTATTTGGTACAGACTCACATCCCCCTGGTCCCAAAGCCTTATACAATAGCTTTTGTATTATGTATTTGGTACAGCCTCACATCCCCCTGGTCCCAAAGCCTTATACAAAAGCTTTTGTATTATGTATTTGGTACAGTCTCACATTCCCCTTGTCCCAAAGCCTTATACAAAAGCTTTTGTATTATGTATTTGGTACAGACTCACATTCCCCTTGTCCCAAAGCCTTATACAAAAGCTTTTGTATTATGTATTTGGTACAGCCTCACATCCCCCTGGTCCCTAAGCCTTATACAATAGCTTTTGTATTATGTATTTGGTACAGCCTCACATTCCCCTGGTCCCTAAGCCTTATACAATAGCTTTTGTATTATGTATTTGGTACAGACTCACATCCCCCTGGTCTCTAAGCCTTATACAATAGCTTTTGTATTATGTATTTGGTACAGTCTCACATTCCCCTGGTCCCTAAGCCTTATACAATAGATTTTGTATTATGTATTTGGTACAGACTCGCATCCCCCTGGTCCCTAAGCCTTATACAATAGCTTTTGTATTATGTATTTGGTACAGTCTCACATTCCCCTGGTCCCTAAGCCTTATACAATAGCTTTTGTATTATGTATTTGGTACAGCCTCACATCCCCCTGGTCCCTAAGCCTTATACAATAGCTTTTGTATTATGTATTTGGTACAGCCTCACATTCCCCTGGTCCCTAAGCCTTATACAAAAGCTTTTGTATTATGTATTTGGTACAGCCTCACATCCCCCTGGTCCCTAAGCCTTATACAATAGCTTTTGTATTATGTATTTGGTACAGACTCACATCCCCCTTGTCCCAAAGCCTTATACAATAGATTTTGTATTATGTATTTGGTACAGCCTCACATCCCCCTGGTCCCTAAGCCTTATACAATAGCTTTTGTATTATGTATTTGGTACAGCCTCACATCCCCCTTGTCCCTAAGCCTTATACAATAGATTTTGTATTATGTATTTGGTACAGTCTCACATTCCCCTTGTCCCTAAGCCTTATACAATAGCTTTTGTATTATGTATTTGGTACAGACTCACATTCCCCTGGTCCCTAAGCCTTATACAATAGCTTTTGTATTATGTATTTGGTACAGACTCACATCCCCCTGGTCCCAAAGCCTTATACAATAGCTTTTGTATTATGTATTTGGTACAGCCTCACATCCCCCTGGTCCCAAAGCCTTATACAAAAGCTTTTGTATTATGTATTTGGTACAGTCTCACATTCCCCTTGTCCCAAAGCCTTATACAAAAGCTTTTGTATTATGTATTTGGTACAGACTCACATTCCCCTTGTCCCAAAGCCTTATACAAAAGCTTTTGTATTATGTATTTGGTACAGCCTCACATCCCCCTGGTCCCTAAGCCTTATACAATAGCTTTTGTATTATGTATTTGGTACAGCCTCACATTCCCCTTGTCCCTAAGCCTTATACAAAAGCTTTTGTATTATGTATTTGGTACAGACTCACATCCCCCTTGTCCCAAAGCCTTATACAATAGCTTTTGTATTATGTATTTGGTACAGTCTCACATTCCCCTTGTCCCAAAGCCTTATACAATAGCTTTTGTATTATGTATTTGGTACAGACTCACATTCCCCTGGTCCCTAAGCCTTATACAATAGCTTTTGTATTATGTATTTGGTACAGCCTCACATTCCCCTGGTCCCAAAGCCTTATACAATAGCTTTTGTATTATGTATTTGGTACAGTCTCACATTCCCCTGGTCCCTAAGCCTTATACAATAGCTTTTGTATTATGTATTTGGTACAGACTCACATCCCCCTGGTCCCAAAGCCTTATACAATAGCTTTTGTATTATGTATTTGGTACAGCCTCACATCCCCCTGGTCTCTAAGCCTTATACAATAGCTTTTGTATTATGTATTTGGTACAGTCTCACATTCCCCTTGTCCCAAAGCCTTATACAAAAGCTTTTGTATTATGTATTTGGTACAGTCTCACATTCCCCTTGTCCCAAAGCCTTATACAAAAGCTTTTGTATTATGTATTTGGTACAGTCTCACATTCCCCTTGTCCCAAAGCCTTATACAATAGCTTTTGTATTATGTATTTGGTACAGCCTCACATCCCCCTGGTCCCTAAGCCTTATACAATAGCTTTTGTATTATGTATTTGGTACAGCCTCACATCCCCCTGGTCCCAAAGCCTTATACAATAGATTTTGTATTATGTATTTGGTACAGTCTCACATTCCCCTTGTCCCAAAGCCTTATACAAAAGCTTTTGTATTATGTATTTGGTACAGCCTCACATCCCCCTGGTCCCAAAGCCTTATACAATAGCTTTTGTATTATGTATTTGGTACAGTCTCACATTCCCCTTGTCCCAAAGCCTTATACAAAAGCTTTTGTATTATGTATTTGGTACAGCCTCACATCCCCCTGGTCTCTAAGCCTTATACAATAGCTTTTGTATTATGTATTTGGTACAGCCTCACATCCCCCTGGTCTCTAAGCCTTATACAATAGCTTTTGTATTATGTATTTGGTACAGCCTCACATCCCCCTGGTCTCTAAGCCTTATACAATAGCTTTTGTATTATGTATTTGGTACAGCCTCACATCCCCCTTGTCCCAAAGCCTTATACAATAGCTTTTGTATTATGTATTTGGTACAGCCTCACATCCCCCTGGTCCCTAAGCCTTATACAATAGCTTTTGTATTATGTATTTGGTACAGCCTCACATCCCCCTGGTCCCAAAGCCTTATACAATAGCTTTTGTATTATGTATTTGGTACAGTCTCACATTCCCCTTGTCCCAAAGCCTTATACAAAAGCTTTTGTATTATGTATTTGGTACAGCCTCACATCCCCCTGGTCTCTAAGCCTTATACAATAGCTTTTGTATTATGTATTTGGTACAGTCTCACATTCCCCTTGTCCCAAAGCCTTATACAAAAGCTTTTGTATTATGTATTTGGTACAGCCTCACATCCCCCTGGTCCCAAAGCCTTATACAATAGCTTTTGTATTATGTATTTGGTACAGTCTCACATTCCCCTTGTCCCAAAGCCTTATACAAAAGCTTTTGTATTATGTATTTGGTACAGCCTCACATCCCCCTGGTCTCTAAGCCTTATACAAAAGCTTTTGTATTATGTATTTGGTACAGCCTCACATCCCCCTGGTCCCTAAGCCTTATACAATAGATTTTGTATTATGTATTTGGTACAGACTCACATCCCCCTGGTCTCTAAGCCTTATACAAAAGCTTTTGTATTATGTATTTGGTACAGACTCACATCCCCCTGGTCCCTAAGCCTTATACAATAGCTTTTGTATTATGTATTTGGTACAGACTCACATCCCCCTGGTCCCTAAGCCTTATACAATAGCTTTTGTATTATGTATTTGGTACAGACTCACATCCCCCTGGTCCCTAAGCCTTATACAATAGCTTTTGTATTATGTATTTGGTACAGCCTCACATTCCCCTGGTCCCTAAGCCTTATACAATAGCTTTTGTATTATGTATTTGGTACAGTCTCACATTCCCCTGGTCCCTAAGCCTTATACAATAGCTTTTGTATTATGTATTTGGTACAGCCTCACATCCCCCTGGTCCCTAAGCCTTATACAATAGATTTTGTATTATGTATTTGGTACAGTCTCACATTCCCCTGGTCTCTAAGCCTTATACAAAAGCTTTTGTATTATGTATTTGGTACAGCCTCACATCCCCCTGGTCTCTAAGCCTTATACAAAAGCTTTTGTATTATGTATTTGGTACAGTCTCACATTCCCCTGGTCCCTAAGCCTTATACAATAGCTTTTGTATTATGTATTTGGTACAGTCTCACATTCCCCTTGTCCCAAAGCCTTATACAATAGCTTTTGTATTATGTATTTGGTACAGCCTCACATCCCCCTGGTCCCTAAGCCTTATACAATAGCTTTTGTATTATGTATTTGGTACAGACTCACATCCCCCTGGTCCCTAAGCCTTATACAATAGATTTTGTATTATGTATTTGGTACAGTCTCACATTCCCCTTGTCCCAAAGCCTTATACAATAGCTTTTGTATTATGTATTTGGTACAGCCTCACATCCCCCTGGTCTCTAAGCCTTATACAAAAGCTTTTGTATTATGTATTTGGTACAGCCTCACATCCCCCTGGTCCCTAAGCCTTATACAATAGATTTTGTATTATGTATTTGGTACAGTCTCACATTCCCCTTGTCCCTAAGCCTTATACAATAGATTTTGTATTATGTATTTGGTACAGACTCACATTCCCCTTGTCCCAAAGCCTTATACAAAAGCTTTTGTATTATGTATTTGGTACAGCCTCACATCCCCCTGGTCTCTAAGCCTTATACAATAGATTTTGTATTATGTATTTGGTACAGACTCACATCCCCCTTGTCCCAAAGCCTTATACAATAGCTTTTGTATTATGTATTTGGTACAGCCTCACATCCCCCTGGTCCCTAAGCCTTATACAATAGCTTTTGTATTATGTATTTGGTACAGCCTCACATCCCCCTTGTCCCTAAGCCTTATACAATAGATTTTGTATTATGTATTTGGTACAGCCTCACATCCCCCTTGTCCCTAAGCCTTATACAATAGATTTTGTATTATGTATTTGGTACAGCCTCACATCCCCCTTGTCCCAAAGCCTTATACAATAGCTTTTGTATTATGTATTTGGTACAGACTCACATCCCCCTGGTCCCTAAGCCTTATACAATAGATTTTGTATTATGTATTTGGTACAGCCTCACATTCCCCTGGTCCCTAAGCCTTATACAATAGCTTTTGTATTATGTATTTGGTACAGACTCACATCCCCCTGGTCCCTAAGCCTTATACAATAGCTTTTGTATTATGTATTTGGTACAGCCTCACATCCCCCTGGTCCCAAAGCCTTATACAATAGCTTTTGTATTATGTATTTGGTACAGACTCACATCCCCCTGGTCCCTAAGCCTTATACAATAGCTTTTGTATTATGTATTTGGTACAGACTCACATTCCCCTGGTCCCTAAGCCTTATACAAAAGCTTTTGTATTATGTATTTGGTACAGCCTCACATCCCCCTGGTCCCTAAGCCTTATACAATAGCTTTTGTATTATGTATTTGGTACAGTCTCACATTCCCCTGGTCCCTAAGCCTTATACAATAGCTTTTGTATTATGTATTTGGTACAGCCTCACATCCCCCTGGTCCCTAAGCCTTATACAAAAGCTTTTGTATTATGTATTTGGTACAGCCTCACATTCCCCTGGTCCCTAAGCCTTATACAAAAGCTTTTGTATTATGTATTTGGTACAGCCTCACATCCCCCTGGTCCCTAAGCCTTATACAATAGCTTTTGTATTATGTATTTGGTACAGACTCACATCCCCCTGGTCCCTAAGCCTTATGCAATAGATTTTGTATTATGTATTTGGTACAGACTCACATCCCCCTGGTCCCTAAGCCTTATACAATAGCTTTTGTATTATGTATTTGGTACAGACTCACATCCCCCTGGTCCCTAAGCCTTATACAATAGCTTTTGTATTATGTATTTGGTACAGACTCACATCCCCCTGGTCCCTAAGCCTTATACAATAGCTTTTGTATTATGTATTTGGTACAGTCTCACATTCCCCTTGTCCCAAAGCCTTATACAATAGCTTTTGTATTATGTATTTGGTACAGACTCACATCCCCCTGGTCCCTAAGCCTTATACAATAGCTTTTGTATTATGTATTTGGTACAGCCTCACATCCCCCTGGTCCCTAAGCCTTATACAATAGATTTTGTATTATGTATTTGGTACAGCCTCACATTCCCCTGGTCCCTAAGCCTTATACAATAGCTTTTGTATTATGTATTTGGTACAGTCTCACATTCCCCTGGTCCCTAAGCCTTATACAATAGCTTTTGTATTATGTATTTGGTACAGACTCACATTCCCCTTGTCCCTAAGCCTTATACAAAAGCTTTTGTATTATGTATTTGGTACAGACTCACATCCCCCTGGTCCCTAAGCCTTATACAATAGCTTTTGTATTATGTATTTGGTACAGTCTCACATCCCCCTGGTCCCAAAGCCTTATACAATAGATTTTGTATTATGTATTTGGTACAGTCTCACATTCCCCTGGTCCCAAAGCCTTATACAATAGCTTTTGTATTATGTATTTGGTACAGTCTCACATCCCCCTTGTCCCAAAGCCTTATACAATAGCTTTTGTATTATGTATTTGGTACAGTCTCACATCCCCCTGGTCCCAAAGCCTTATACAATAGATTTTGTATTATGTATTTGGTACAGTCTCACATTCCCCTGGTCCCTAAGCCTTATACAAAAGCTTTTGTATTATGTATTTGGTACAGCCTCACATTCCCCTGGTCCCTAAGCCTTATACAATTACTTACTGTATTTTTTTTACCTCACCTAAGTATTATATATACATTATCTGTATTTATTATGTCGTAAATTCACAGTCACTTGTATTTTATGCCATTCTAAAAGAGGAAAAACATTTTCTCGTTTTGTCCTTGTAATATGTCTTGATTATAATTCTGTGTGGAACTAATGTTTTATGGTTCTAATGTGAATGTACTGTTAAAAATATATTATCTCAGCCAAGCTACCTGTAAACAAAAAATGTTTGTTTTACTTACGCCTTCTTAATTTATTTTTGGTGACAATAAAGGTTGATACAGTATATGAAATAAAATGTAACTATAGATACATGTACTTATATAAAAGCAGCTGTGTGAATATTTATATAAGTAAACATCATTTACTCATGCTTTATAGCATTCAAAAAGTTGGTAAGGGTTTTATTATGATGAGATCCAATCAGATTTGACCTTACATCCCTGGTTAACTGAGGGAGCGTAAGAAGTAGCCAGTTCATTTTGACGTACAATATATCTACTACTTGCTAGAATTTGGATAGACCTGATGTTAAAGTTTTAATGGGACATCTCTAATCTGTTTTGCTAACATTTACCAGTATTTAAAAAAAAATTGTTTTTATCTAGACTGTGATTGTTTTCAGGTTGTCAAAGACAAACAGTTGAAGTTAATACCTGCCATGTATGAAAACGTCTGGTTTGATTACCTGGGAGATATCAGGCAAGGTTCTATTAGTATTTAAGTGATATGATCATGGTCTGATTACCTGGGAGATATCAGGCAAGGTTCTATTAGTATTTAAGTGCTATGATCATGGTCTGATTACCTGGGAGATATCAGTCAAGGTTCTATTAGTATTTAAGTGCTATGATCATGGTCTGATTACCTGGGAGATATCAGGCAAGGTTCTATCAGTATTTAAGTGCTATGATCATGGTGATTACCTGGGAGATATCAGGCAAGGTTCTATTAGTATTTAAGTGATATGATCGTGGTCTGATTACCTGGGAGATATCAGGCAAGGTTCTATTAGTATTTAAGTGCTATGATCATGGTGATTACCTGGGAGATATCAGGCAAGGTTCTATTAGTATTTAAGTGCTATGATCATGGTCTGATTACCTGGGAGATATCTGGCAAGGTTCTATCAGTATTTAAGTGCTATGATCATGGTCTGATTATCTGGGAGATATCAGGCAAGGTTCTATTAGTATTTAAGTGCTATGATCATGATTTGATTACCTGGGAGATATCAGGCAAGGTTCTATCAGTATTTAAGTGCTATGATCATGGTCTGATTACCTGGGAGATATCAGGCAAGGTTCTATTAGTATTTAAGTGCTATGATCATGGTCTGATTACCTGGGAGATATCAGGCAAGGTTCTATCAGTATTTAAGTGCTATGATCATGGTCTGATTACCTGGGAGATATCAGGCAAGGTTCTATTAGTATTTAAGTGCTATGATCATGGTCTGATTACCTGGGAGATATCAGGCAAGGTTCTGTTGGTATTTAAGTGCTATGATCATGATCTGATTACCTGGGAGATATCAGACAAGGTTCTATTAGTATTTAAGTGCTATGATCATGGCCTGATTACCAGGGAGATATCAGGCAGGTTCTATTAGTATTTACTATGATCATGGTCTGATTACCTGGGAGATATCAGGCAAGGTTCTATCAGTATTTAAGTGCTATGATCATGGTCTGATTACCAGGGAGATATCAGGCAAGGTTCTATTAGTATTTAAGTGCTATGATCATGGTGATTACCTGGGAGATATCAGGCAAGGTTCTATTAGTATTTAAGTGCTATGATCATGGTCTGATTACCTGGGAGATATCAGGCAAGGTTCTATCAGTATTTAAGTGCTATGATCATGGTCTGATTACCTGGGAGATATCAGGCAAGGTTCTATTAGTTTTAAGTGCTATGATCATGGTCTGATTACCTGGGAGATATCAGGCAAGGTTCTATCAGTATTTAAGTGCTATGATCATGGTCTGATTACCAGGGAGATATCAGGCAAGGTTCTATCAGTATTTAAGTGATATGATCATGGTCTGATTACCAGGGAGATATCAGGCAAGGTTCTATTGGTATTTTAGTGCTATGATCATGGTCTGATTACCTGGGAGATATCAGGCAAGGTTCTATTGGTATTTTAGTGCTATGATCATGGTCTGATTACCAGGGAGATATCAGGCAAGGTTCTATCAGTATTTAAGTGATATGATCATGGTCTGATTACCAGGGAGATATCAGGCAAGGTTCTATTGGTATTTTAGTGCTATGATCATGGTCTGATTACCTGGGAGATATCAGGCAAGGTTCTATTGGTATTTTAGTGCTATGATCATGGTCTGATTACCTGGGAGATATCAGGCAAGGTTCTATTGGTATTTTAGTGCTATGATCATGATTTTAACATTTTCTAATAGTTTCACTAGAATAAAATTTTAGAGAATAAACATTGTCGAATATGATCTATAATTTATAAAAAAAATTGCTGACCAAGAAAATATTTAACCACACATAGGATAAATGATTTTCATTGATGGTGCCAGAAAGACTTAATTTGTACAAGACACATTTCTGACAATTATGCCTTTCTGAATACCAACATGGTAAGGAGTTCTTCTTTATTAATATAATACACATATATATATATAGATACTGCTGGAAATATTAACCATAGGAACTCATGTTGTAGCGCTTGTTTTCAGAGATTGGTGTATATCCAGACAGCTATGGTGGGGACATAGGATACCAGCATACAGGGCTGCAGTCATTGACCAAGTATGTTGTTTGTATAATATTGTACATTTTAGTCTCCTGCAAGGAGTATGATATGTTGATCTTTGACACAAGTTTTTAGAAGTTAAGGGACATATAGATTTTCTGTCTGTTCGTTTATTTGTTCATAACTCCCTCTGTCTGATCGCCCATCCCAGGTCAGGTTTACTTTGACACAAGTTTTTAGAAGTTAAGGGACATATAGATTTTCTGTCTGTTCGTTTATTTGTTCATAACTCCCTCTGTCTGATCGCCCATCCCAGGTCAGGTTTACTTTGACACAAGTTTTTAGAAGTTAAGGGACATATAGATTTTCTGTCTGTTCGTTTATTTGTTCATAACTCCCTCTGTCTGATCGCCCATCCCAGGTCAGGTTTACTTTGACACAAGTTTTTAGAAGTTAAGGGACATATAGATTTTCTGTCTGTTCGTTTATTTGTTCATAACTCCCTCTGTCTGATCGCCCATCCCAGGTCAGGTTTACTTTGACACAAGTTTTTAGAAGTTAAGGGACATATAGATTTTCTGTCTGTTCGTTTATTTGTTCATAACTCCCTCTGTCTGATCGCCCATCCCAGGTCAGGTTTACTTTGACACAAGTTTTTAGAAGTTAAGGGACATATAGATTTTCTGTCTGTTCGTTTATTTGTTCATAACTCCCTCTGTCTGATCGCCCATCCCAGGTCAGGTTTACTTTGACACAAGTTTTTAGAAGTTAAGGGACATATAGATTTTCTGTCTGTTCGTTTATTTGTTCATAACTCCCTCTGTCTGATCGCCCATCCCAGGTCAGGTTTACTTTGACACAAGTTTTTAGAAGTTAAGGGACATATAGATTTTCTGTCTGTTCGTTTATTTGTTCATAACTCCCTCTGTCTGATCGCCCATCCCAGGTCAGGTTTACTTTGACACAAGTTTTTAGAAGTTAAGGGACATATAGATTTTCTGTCTGTTCGTTTATTTGTTCATAACTCCCTCTGTCTGATCGCCCATCCCAGGTCAGGTTTACTTTGACACAAGTTTTTAGAAGTTAAGGGACATATAGATTTTCTGTCTGTTCGTTTATTTGTTCATAACTCCCTCTGTCTGATCGCCCATCCCAGGTCAGGTTTACTTTGACACAAGTTTTTAGAAGTTAAGGGACATATAGATTTTCTGTCTGTTCGTTTATTTGTTCATAACTCCCTCTGTCTGATCGCCCATCCCAGGTCAGGTTTACTTTGACACAAGTTTTTAGAAGTTAAGGGACATATAGATTTTCTGTCTGTTAGTTTATTTGTTCATAACTCCCTCTGTCTGATCGCCCATCCCAGGTCAGGTTTACTTTGACACAAGTTTTTAGAAGTTAAGGGACATATAGATTTTCTGTCTGTTCGTTTATTTGTTCATAACTCCCTCTGTCTGATCGCCCATCCCAGGTCAGGTTTACTTTGACACAAGTTTTTAGAAGTTAAGGGACATATAGATTTTCTGTCTGTTCGTTTATTTGTTCATAACTCCCTCTGTCTGATCGCCCATCCCAGGTCAGGTTTACTTTGACACAAGTTTTTAGAAGTTAAGGGACATATAGATTTTCTGTCTGTTCGTTTATTTGTTCATAACTCCCTCTGTCTGATTGCCCATCCCAGGTCAGGTTTACTTTGACCCAAGTTTTTAGAAGTTAAGGGACATATAGATTTTCTGTCTGTTCGTTTATTTGTTCATAACTCCCTCTGTCTGATCGCCCATCCCAGGTCAGGTTTACTTTGTTCATAACTCCCTCTGTCTGATCGCCCATCCCAGGTCAGGTTTACTTTGTTCATAACTCCCTCTGTCTGATCGCCCATCCCA
Organism: Limnoperna fortunei; assembly: GCA_944474755.1. Taxonomy (NCBI): domain Eukaryota; kingdom Metazoa; phylum Mollusca; class Bivalvia; order Mytilida; family Modiolidae; genus Limnoperna; species Limnoperna fortunei. The sequence goes on along the minus strand of OX104114.1, from coordinate 69,919 downwards.
GGTCAGGTTTACTTTGTTCATAACTCCCTCTGTCTGATCGCCCATCCCAGGTCAGGTTTACTTTGACACAAGTTTTAAGAAGTTAAGGGACATATAGATTTTCTGTCTGTTCGTTTATTTGTTCATAACTCCCTCTGTCTGATCGCCCATCCCAGGTCAGGTTTACTTTGTTCATAACTCCCTCTGTCTGATCGCCCATCCCAGGTCAGGTTTACTTTGTTCATAACTCCCTCTGTCTGATCGCCCATCCCAGGTCAGGTTTACTTTGACACAAGTTTTAAGAAGTTAAGGGACATATAGATTTTCTGTCTGTTCGTTTATTTGTTCATAACTCCCTCTGTCTGATCGCCCATCCCAGGTCAGGTTTACTTTGTTCATAACTCCCTCTGTCTGATCGCCCATCCCAGGTCAGGTTTACTTTGTTCATAACTCCCTCTGTCTGATCGCCCATCCCAGGTCAGGTTTACTTTGACACAAGTTTTAAGAAGTTAAGGGACATATAGATTTTCTGTCTGTTCGTTTATTTGTTCATAACTCCCTCTGTCTGATCGCCCATCCCAGGTCAGGTTTACTTTGTTCATAACTCCCTCTGTCTGATCGCCCATCCCAGGTCAGGTTTACTTTGTTCATAACTCCCTCTGTCTGATCGCCCATCCCAGGTCAGGTTTACTTTGACACAAGTTTTAAGAAGTTAAGGGACATATAGATTTTCTGTCTGTTCGTTTATTTGTTCATAACTCCCTCTGTCTGATCGCCCATCCCAGGTCAGGTTTACTTTGACACAAGTTTTTAGAAGTTAAGGGACATATAGATTTTCTGTCTGTTCGTTTATTTGTTCATAACTCCCTCTGTCTGATCGCCCACCCAGGTCAGGTTTACTTCAGCGTTCAAGTTTTTTTTTTAATGAAGATTACTTCACATCTTCATGAAACTTGATACATTGTTACTACATGATGAGATTTCTTAACTAGCAAAAGGCTTTGAGAAATATTTCACACTTGTGTGAACTTGGAAAAAATGGTGGTTTTCACCCCAGTTTTAACTTTCTGTTGAAACTTTTTAATGAAGAGTATGAAACTTGATACAGAGTTATTATGTGATGAGATCTATTCAATGGCAAAGTTCTGTAGGGTTGTGTCAAATTGTTCAGGCTTGAATAAACATAGAAACAAAGGGATGCTTACCAATATGTGCCAAGTTGGACAGTGTCACAAGGACACATATTTTCCTTCTTGTAAATAAACATTTGTTATGTATTTATTACACCTAAAGCATACATTTTGTTGCTATCATCAAGCTAGACATTTTAATTCATTTATATCATTTCCTGTTGCATAGAAAAGTCCAGAAGACACTTGGATCATTGCCAGAAATGAGTCAGAGGCAATATTGAAAGCAGCCAAAAAGTTTGGTGTCACAGAAGACAGAATTAAACTCAGTCAAGGTTAGATCATTTTTAGACTGCACTGCAGTCCACTGCAGACTACAAGCAGAGTACAAAGCAGGTTTTGTCACTTAGGTTTTTTTTATTCTTCAGAAGTGTATGCAGATGGTTAAACCATATCTTGTTAACAATTCATTGACAACAGATTTTTTTTTCAAACATTATTTAAGAAAAATTACAAATTACAGATATTTCTTAAGATTTGCATTCAAAATGAAGCATAACAATTACTTTATGTCAACTGTCTCTATTTAAACCAGTAATGATTGGACATGTATATCCATTAACAGAGATTTCAAATGTCACTGTTGAATCCTGTAAACAAATTTTTTATATTTCCTGCTACATATTTCAGATGAGGATGTTTTAGACACATGGTTTTCTTCAGGAATCTTCCCGTTTTCAGTTCATGGTTGGCCAGACAAGGTAGATACATTAGATAAGGATATTATTTAGTTATTTGTGTTTTATATATAATACAAAGTTATTTGCATGTAAAAACACAATATATATTTCAAAAGATAAACATAAATATCCTGAAAATTCAATAAAATGGCAAACTGGAGCTTTTTATTTCTGTGTATTTTTCATGAATCTTCTGTGCTATTTTTAATCTCCATATAAAAAGTCTAGAGGGTGCCTTATCCAGGTATATAAACAATCACAATGATAGCACATGGTATGTGCTGTTCAATTTTATTTATTTCAATATCCCAGTAGCGTCAATATTTATTATTTCAAAATTAAAGTCATATTCTATCTTAAAGTGGATTTAGTCAAATCATTGATGTGCATGTTATCAGTAGTATATGACTACCTTAACCACTTTGCCACCAAGAGTTGACATGCCTGTTGTCAGTAGTAGATGACTACCTTAACCACTTTTCCACCAAGAGTTGACATGCCTGTTGTCATTAGTAGATGACTACCTTAACCACTTTGCCACCAAGAGTTGACATGCCTGTTGTCATTAGTAGATGACTACCTTAACCACTTTGCCACCAAGAGTTGACATGCCTGTTGTCAGTAGTAGATGACTACCTTAACCACTTTGCCACCAAGAGTTGACATGCCTGTTGTCAGTAGTAGATGACTACCTTAACCACTTTGCCACCAAGAGTTGACATGCCTGTTGTCATTAGTAGATGACTACCTTAACCACTTTGCCACCAAGAGTTGACATGCCTGTTGTCAGTAGTATATGACTACCTTAACCACTTTGCCACCAAGAGTTGACATGCCTGTTATCAGTAGTATATGACTACCTTAACCACTTTTCCACCAAGAGTTGACATGCCTGTTGTCAGTAGTAGATGACTACTTTAATAACTTTGCCACCAAGAGTTGACATGCCTGTTGTCAGTAGTAGATGACTACCTTAACCACTTTGCCACCAAGAGTTGACATGCCTGTTGTCAGTAGTAGATGACTACCTTAACGACTTTGCCACCAAGAGTTGACATGCCTGTTGTCAGTAGTGGATGACTACCTTAACCACTTTGCCACCAAGAGTTGACATGCCTATTGTCAGTAGTAGATGACTACCTTAACCACTTTGCCACCAAGAGTTGACATGCCTATTGTCAGTAGTAGATGACTACCTTAACCACTTTGCCACCAAGAGTTGACATGCCTGTTGTCAGTAGTAGATGACTACCTTAACCACTTTGCCACCAAGAGTTGACATGCCTGTTGTCAATAGTAGATGACTACCTTAACCACTTTGTCACCAAGAGTTGACATGCCTGTTGTCAGTAGTAGATGACTACCTTGACCACTTTTCCACCAAGAGTTGACATGCCTGTTGTCAGTAGTAGATGACTACCTTAACCACTTTGCCACCAAGAGTTGACATGCCTGTTGTCAGTAGTAGATGACTACCTTGACCACTTTTCCACCAAGAGTTGACATGCCTGTTGTCAGTAGTAGATGACTACTTTAATAACTTTGCCACCAAGAGTTGACATGCCTGTTGTCAGTAGTAGATGACTACCTTAACCACTTTGCCACCAAGAGTTGACATGCCTGTTGTCAGTAGTGGATGACTACCTTAACCACTTTGCCACCAAGAGTTGACATGCGTGTTGTCATTAGTAGATGACTACCTTAACCACTTTGCCACCAAGAGTTGACATGCATGTTGTCAGTAGTAGATGACTACCTTAACCACTTTGCCACCAAGAGTTGACATGCCTGTTGTCAGTAGTAGATGACTACCTTAACCACTTTGCCACCAAGAGTTGACATGCCTGTTGTCAGTAGTAGATGACTACCTTAACCACTTTGCCACCAAGAGTTGACATGCCTGTTATCAATAGTAGATGACTACCTTAACCACTTTGCCACCAAGAGTTGACATGTCTGTTGTCAATAGTAGATGACTACCTTAACGACTTTGCCACCAAGAGTTGACATGCCTGTTGTCATTAGTAGATGACTACCTTAACCACTTTGCCACCAAGAGTTGACATGCCTGTTGTCAGTAGTATATGACTACCTTAACCACTTTGCCACCAAGAGTTGACATGCCTGTTGTCAGTAGTAGATGACTACCTTAACCACTTTGCCACCAAGAGTTGACATGCCTGTTGTCAGTAGTGGATGACTACCTTAACCACTTTGCCACCAAGAGTTGACATGCCTGTTGTCATTAGTAGATGACTACCTTAACCACTTTGCCACCAAGAGTTGACATGCCTGTTGTCAGTAGTAGATGACTACCTTAACCACTTTGCCACCAAGAGTTGACATGCCTGTTGTCAGTAGTAGATGACTACCTTAACCACTTTTCCACCAAGAGTTGACATGCCTGTTGTCAGTAGTAGATGACTACCTTAACCACTTTGCCACCAAGAGTTGACATGCCTGTTGTCAATAGTATATGACTACCTTAACCACTTTGCCACCAAGAGTTGACATGCCTGTTGTCAGTAGTAGATGACTACCTTAACCACTTTGCCACCAAGAGTTGACATGCCTGTTGTCATTAGTAGATGACTACCTTAACCACTTTGCCACCAAGAGTTGACATGCCTGTTGTCATTAGTAGATGAATACCTTGACGACTTTGCCACCAAGAGTTGACATGCCTGTTGTCATTAGTAGATGACTACCTTAACCACTTTGCCACCAAGAGTTGACATGCCTGTTGTCAGTAGTAGAAGACTACCTTAACCACTTTGCCACCAAGAGTCGACACGCCTGTTGTCAGTAGTATATGACTACCTTAACCACTTTGCCACCAAGAGTTGACATGTCTGTTGTCAATAGTAGATGACTACCTTAACCACTTTGCCACCAAGAGTTGACATGTCTGTTGTCATTAGTAGATGACTACCTTAACCACTTTGCCACCAAGAGTTGACATGCCTGTTGTCATTAGTAGATGAATACCTTGACGACTTTGCCACCAAGAGTTGACATGCCTGTTGTCATTAGTAGATGACTACCTTAACCACTTTGCCACCAAGAGTTGACATGCCTGTTGTCAGTAGTAGATGACTACCTTAACCACTTTGCCACCAAGAGTTGACATGCCTGTTGTCAGTAGTAGATGACTACCTTAACCACTTTGCCACCAAGAGTTGACATGTCTGTTGTCAGTAGTAGATGACTACCTTAACCACTTTGCCACCAAGAGTTGACATGCCTGTTGTCAGTAGTAGATGACTACCTTAACCACTTTGCCACCAAGAGTTGACATGTCTGTTATCAGTAGTAGATGACTACCTTAACCACCTTGCCACTAAGAGTTGACACGTCTGTTGTCAGTAGTAGATGACTACCTTAACCACTTTGCCACCAAGAGTTGACATGCCTGTTGTCATTAGTAGATGACTACCTTAACCACTTTGCCACCAAGAGTTGACATGCCTGTTGTCAGTAGTAGATGACTACCTTAACCACTTTGCCACCAAGAGTTGACATGCCTGTTGTCAGTAGTAGATGACTACCTTAACCACTTTGCCACCAAGAGTTGACATGCCTGTTGTCAGTAGTAGATGACTACCTTAACCACTTTGCCACCAAGAGTTGACATGCCTGTTGTCAGTAGTAGATGACTACCTTAACCACTTTGCCACCAAGAGTTGACATGCCTGTTGTCAGTAGTAGATGACTACCTTAACCACTTTGCCACCAAGAGTTGACATGCCTGTTATCATTAGTAGATGACTACCTTAACCACTTTGCCACCAAGAGTTGACATGCCTGTTGTCAGTAGTAGATGACTACCTTAACCACTTTGCCACCAAGAGTTGACATGCCTGTTATCAGTAGTAGATGACTACCTTAACCACTTTGCCACCAAGAGTTGACATGCCTGTTGTCAGTAGTAGATGACTACTTTAACCACTTTGCCACCAAGAGTTGACATGCCTGTTGTCAGTAGTAGATGACTACCTTAACCACTTTGCCACCAAGAGTTGACATGCCTGTTGTCATTAGTAGATGACTACCTTAACCACTTTGCCACCAAGAGTTGACATGCCTGTTATCATTAGTAGATGACTACCTTAACCACTTTGCCACCAAGAGTTGACATGCCTGTTGTCAGTAGTAGATGACTACCTTAACCACTTTGCCACCAAGAGTTGACATGCCTGTTATCAGTAGTAGATGACTACCTTAACCACTTTGCCACCAAGAGTTGACATGCCTGTTGTCAGTAGTAGATGACTACTTTAACCACTTTGCCACCAAGAGTTGACATGCCTGTTGTCATTAGTAGATGACTACCTTAACCACTTTGCCACCAAGAGTCGACACGCCTGTTGTCAGTAGTAGATGACTACCTTAACCACTTTGCCACCAAGATTTGACATGCCTGTTGTCAGTAGTAGATGACTACCTTAACCACTTTGCCACCAAGAGTTGACATGCCTGTTGTCAGTAGTGGATGACTACCTTAACCACTTTGCCACCAAGAGTTGACATGCCTGTTGTCAGTAGTATATGACTACCTTAACCACTTTGCCACCAAGAGTTGACATGCCTGTTATCAATAGTAGATGACTACATTAACCACTTTGCCACCAAGAGTTGACATGCCTGTTATCAGTAGTAGATGACTACCTTAATAACTTTGCCACCAAGAGTTGACACGCCTGTTGTCAGTAGTAGATGACTACCTTAACCACTTTGTCACCAAGAGTTGACATGCCTGTTATCAATAGTAGATGACTACATTAACCACTTTGCCACCAAGAGTTGACATGCCTGTTGTCAGTAGTAGATGACTACCTTAACCACTTTGCCACCAAGAGTTGACATGCCTGTTGTCATTAGTAGATGACTACCTTAACCACTTTGCCACCAAGAGTTGACATGCCTGTTGTCAGTAGTAGATGACTACCTTAACCACTTTGCCACCAAGAGTTGACATGCCTGTTGTCAATAGTAGATGACTACCTTAACCACTTTGCCACCAAGAGTTGACATGCCTGTTGTCAGTAGTAGATGACTACCTTAACCACTTTGCCACCAAGAGTTGACATGCCTGTTGTCAATAGTAGATGACTACCTTAACCACTTTGCCACAAAGATTTGACATGCCTGTTGTCAGTAGTAGATGACTACCTTAACCACTTTGCCACCAAGAGTTGACATGCCTGTTGTCAATAGTAGATGACTACCTTAACCACTTTGCCACAAAGATTTGACATGCCTGTTGTCAGTAGTAGATGACTACTTTAATAACTTTGCCACCAAGAGTTGACATGCCTGTTGTCAGTAGTAGATGACTACCTTAACGACTTTGCCACCAAGAGTTGACATGCCTGTTGTCAATAGTAGATGACTACCTTAACCACTTTGCCACCAAGAGTTGACATGCCTGTTGTCAATAGTAGATGACTACCTTAACCACTTTGCCACAAAGAGTTGACATGCCTGTTATCAGTAGTAGATGACTACCTTAACCACTTTGCCACCAAGAGTTGACATGCCTGTTGTCAGTAGTAGATGACTACTTTAACCACTTTGCCACCAAGAGTTGACATGCCTGTTGTCATTAGTAGATGACTACCTTAACCACTTTGCCACCAAGAGTCGACACGCCTGTTGTCAGTAGTAGATGACTACCTTAACCACTTTGCCACCAAGAGTTGACATGCCTGTTGTCAGTAGTAGATGACTACCTTAACCACTTTGCCACCAAGAGTTGACATGCCTGTTGTCAGTAGTGGATGACTACCTTAACCACTTTGCCACCAAGAGTTGACATGCCTGTTGTCAGTAGTATATGACTACCTTAACCACTTTGCCACCAAGAGTTGACATGCCTGTTATCAATAGTAGATGACTACATTAACCACTTTGCCACCAAGAGTTGACATGCCTGTTATCAGTAGTAGATGACTACCTTAATAACTTTGCCACCAAGAGTTGACACGCCTGTTGTCAGTAGTAGATGACTACCTTAACCACTTTGTCACCAAGAGTTGACATGCCTGTTATCAATAGTAGATGACTACATTAACCACTTTGCCACCAAGAGTTGACATGCCTGTTGTCAGTAGTAGATGACTACCTTAACCACTTTGCCACCAAGAGTTGACATGCCTGTTGTCATTAGTAGATGACTACCTTAACCACTTTGCCACCAAGAGTTGACATGCCTGTTGTCAGTAGTAGATGACTACCTTAACCACTTTGCCACCAAGAGTTGACATGCCTGTTGTCAATAGTAGATGACTACCTTAACCACTTTGCCACCAAGAGTTGACATGCCTGTTGTCAGTAGTAGATGACTACCTTAACCACTTTGCCACCAAGAGTTGACATGCCTGTTGTCAATAGTAGATGACTACCTTAACCACTTTGCCACAAAGATTTGACATGCCTGTTGTCAGTAGTAGATGACTACCTTAACCACTTTGCCACCAAGAGTTGACATGCCTGTTGTCAATAGTAGATGACTACCTTAACCACTTTGCCACAAAGATTTGACATGCCTGTTGTCAGTAGTAGATGACTACTTTAATAACTTTGCCACCAAGAGTTGACATGCCTGTTGTCAGTAGTATATGACTACCTTAACCACTTTGCCACCAAGAGTTGACATGCCTGTTGTCATTAGTAGATGACTACCTTAACCACTTTGCCACCAAGATTTGACATGCCTGTTGTCAGTAGTAGATGACTACTTTAATAACTTTGCCACCAAGAGTTGACATGCCTGTTGTCAGTAGTATATGACTACCTTAACCACTTTGCCACCAAGAGTTGACATGCCTGTTGTCAATAGTAGATGACTACCTTAACCACTTTGTCACCAAGAGTTGACATGCCTGTTGTCAGTAGTAGATGACTACCTTAACCACTTTGCCACCAAGAGTTGACATGCCTGTTGTCATTAGTAGATGACTACCTTAACCACTTTGCCACCAAGAGTTGACATGCCTGTTGTCAGTAGTAGATGACTACCTTAACCACTTTGCCACCAAGAGTTGACATGCCTGTTGTCAGTAGTAGATGACTACCTTAACGACTTTGCCACCAAGAGTTGACATGCCTGTTGTCAATAGTAGATGACTACCTTAACCACTTTGCCACCAAGAGTTGACATGCCTGTTGTCAATAGTAGATGACTACCTTAACCACTTTGCCACAAAGATTTGACATGCCTGTTGTCAGTAGTAGATGACTACATTAACCACTTTGCCACCAAGAGTTGACATGCCTGTTGTCAGTAGTAGATGACTACCTTAACCACTTTGCCACCAAGAGTTGACATGCCTGTTGTCAGTAGTAGATGACTACCTTAACCACTTTGCCACCAAGAGTTGACATGCCTGTTGTCAGTAGTAGATGACTACATTAACCACTTTGCCACCAAGAGTTGACATGCCTGTTGTCAGTAGTAGATGACTACCTTAACCACTTTGCCACCAAGAGTTGACATGCCTGTTGTCAGTAGTAGATGACTACCTTAACCACTTTGCCACCAAGAGTTGACATGCCTGTTGTCAGTAGTAGATGACTACTTTAATAACTTTGCCACCTAGTTTCTTGGGGTTGTAACCATTATTATTGTACATATATATGGTACCCCACAAAGGTCTGTAAAATTGGGTAACCTCCCTTAGATTCACATTATAAGAAAATTATTTGAAAGTTTTTAACCACTCATCATTAGTACTCCATGTAATTTAAGAGCGCTCCTGTGGTGATTTATACATTTTAATTGAACAGGTCTTAAACTGTAAATTTTTTGTTGATTTGTTTTTTTTATTTATGTTTAATGCCACATTCAGCAATTTTCAGCTTTTTCGTAGTGTCCAGTTTTTATTAGCAGAAGAAACCAAAGTACCTTGAGAAAAACCCAATCTGCGGTAGGAAAACTGGCAAGACTGGTTAATTAAGATTAGAGTCAAGTACACCCTGCCCACAGTGAAACTTGAACCTGCAACCTCAGTGTTGACAGACCACGTGATTATTAGTAGACGAACTACCTCAACCAAGCAGCCACAGAGGGACCCTTAATTTATGAAGTTTAAACAGGACAAATTAACTATAAAAAGGGGGCTTTAAATTTTATGTCACACTGAGATTATTTTCTGGCTTTAGGGTAGATTTTGAAGATAGTCAGTAATGATATTGTAATATATATGTATTCTTATTCTTCAGACCACTGATTTTCAAAAATACTATCCCACAAATCTGTTAGAAACAGGAAGTGACATCATCTTTTTCTGGGTGGCCAGAATGGTGATGATGGGTCTAAAATTGACCAATCAGCTTCCATTTAATGAGGTAACATTTTAGTATGATTGTTTATCTTGTTGGTTTCATTTTAATTAAAACAGTTTTCTCAGCAACTACTTATTACAACCAATTGAAATTTTATGTGACCTTACCATGTGGTCCTATATTGGGAGTACAGATTTCAGGTCTATCACATACCTTCTTCCTGCTTACCGACTTAGTCAATTCAATGATGTGAATAGCATGAGTATACTGAGTGAGCAGTAGCTTAAACAATATGGTGGACTGGCTGTTCACAGCAATGGTGAACAAGAGTCTTGCTAAGATTTTTGAGAATACTGATACACCAGATATTAAAAAAAAACATCTGTAACAACAGTAAAAACTAGGAACATACTACACATCCAAACGGTACTCTTTTTACTGAAAATTTTATAAATTTTAATAAAGCAGTTGTAGCGTGGTGACTTTGTCTTTGGTCAATATTTTTACTCTTGATTGGTAAAATCATGGATTGAACTCATCACCATGCAATAATTGTATATGATAAAATCATGGATTGAACTCATCACCATGCAATAATTGTATATGATAAAATCATGGATTGACCTCATCACCATGCAATAATTGTATATGATAAAATCATGGATTGAACTCATCACCATCCAATAATTGTATATGATAAAATCATGGATTGAACTCATCACCATGCAATAATTGTATATGATAAAATCATGGATTGAACTCATCACCATGCAATAATTGTATATGATAAAATCATGGATTGAACTCATCACCATCCAATAATTGTATATGATAAAATCATGGATTGACCCTATTACCATGCAATAATTGTATATGATAAAATAATGGATTGACCTCATCACCATGCAATAATTGTATATGATAAAATCATGGATTGACCTCATCACCATGCAATAATTGTATATGATAAAATAATGGATTGACCTCATCACCATGCAATAATTGTATATGATAAAATCATGGATTGACCCCATCACCATGCAATAATTGTATATGAGTATAAATATACATGTGTGTAATGGAACAGCCTAACTGTGAATTAATGTTATACAAGTCTGTAATGCTTTGTGGTTGATTTGCGAGTTATAGTCTGTAATGGTTTGTTGTTGACTTGCCAGTTATAGTCTGTAATGCTTTGTTGTTGATTTGCCAGTTATAGTTTTTAATATTGTTGAATTGCTATAAATATTTTGTAATATTTTTATGCAGGTTTTGTTACATGGCTTATTACGAGATGCCCATGGAAGGAAAATGAGTAAATCACTAGGAAATGTGGTGGATCCTATAGATGTCATTCAAGGCATCTCGTTAGAGGTATGTAATACACCTTTTTGATGTCATTGAAGGCATCTCATTAGAGGTATCTAATACATCTTGTTGATGTTACTGAAGGCATCTCATTAGAGGTATGTAATACACCTTGTTGATGTCATTGAAGGCATCTCATTAGAGGTATGTAATACATCTTGTTGATGTCATTGAAGGCATCTCATTAGAGGTATGTAATACACCTTGTTGATGTCATTGAAGGCATCTCATTAGAGGTATGTAATACATCTTGTTGATATCATTGAAGGCATCTCATTAGAGGTATGTAATACACCTTGTTGATGTCATTGAAGGCATCTCATTAGAGGTATGTAATACACCTTGTTGATGTCATTGAAGGCATCCCATTAGTGGTATTTAATACATCTTGTTGATGTCATTCAGGTCATCACATTAAAGGTGTGTAATACACCATGTTGTTGTCATTCAAGGCACCTCATTAGAGGTATGTAATACACCATGTTGAGGTCATTGAAGGCATCTCATTAGAGGTATGTAATACACCTTGTTGATGTCATTGAAGGCATCTCATTCGAGGTATGTAATACATCTTGTTGATGTCATTGAAGGCATCTCATTACAGGTATGTACTACACCATGTTGATGTCATTGAAGGCATCTCATTAGTGGTATGTAATACATCTTGTTGATGTCATTGAAGGCATCCCATTAGAGGTATGTAATACACATTGTTGATGTCATTGAAGGCATCCCATTAGAGGTATGTAATACACCTTGTTGATGTCATTGAAGGCATCCCATTAGTGGTATGTAATACATCTTGTTGATGTCATTGAAGGCATCTCATTAGAGGTATGTAATACATCTTGTTGATGTCATTGAAGGCATCTCATTAGAGGTATGTAATACACCTTGTTGATGTCATTGAAGGCATCACATTAGAGGTATGTAATACACCTTGTTGATGTCATTGAAGGCATCTCATTAGAGGTATGTAATACACCTTGTTGATGTCATTGAAGGCATCTCATTAGAGGTATGTAATACACCTTGTTGATGTCTTTGAAGGCATCTCATTAGAGGTATGTAATACACCTTGTTGATGTCATTGAAGGCATCTCATTAGAGGTATGTAATACACCTTGTTGATGTCATTCAAGGCATCTCATTAGAGGTATGTAATACACCTTGTTGATGTCATTGAAGGCATCCCGTTAGAGGTATGTAATACACCCTGTTGATGTCATTGAAGGCATCACATTAGAGGTATGTAATACACCTTGTTGATGTCATTGAAGGCATCTCATTAGAGGTATGTAATACACCATGTTGATGTCATTGAAGGCATCTCATTAGAGGTATGTAATACACCATGTTGATGTCATTGAAGGCATCTCATTAGAGGTATGTAATACACCTTGTTGATGTCATTGAAGGCATCACATTAGAGGTATGTAGTACACCTTGTTGATGTCATTGAAGGCATCTCATTAGAGGTATGTAATACACTATGTTGATTTCATTCAAGGCACCTCATTAAAGGTATGTAATACACCTTGTTGATGTCATTGAAGGCATCTCATTAGAGGTATGTAATACACCTTGTTGATGTCATTCAAGGCATCTCATTAGAGGTATGTAATACACCTTGTTGATGTCATTGAAGGCATCTCATTAGAGGTATGTAATACACCTTGTTGATGTCATTGAAGGCATCTCATTAGTGGTATGTAATACACCTTGTTGATGTCATTGAAGGCATCTCATTAGAGGTATGTAGTACACCTTGTTGATGTCATTGAAGGCATCCCATTAGAGGTATGTAATACTCCTTGTTGATGTCATTGAAGGCATCTCATTAGAGGTATGTAATACACCTTGTTGATGTCATTGAAGGCATCTCATTAGAGGTATGTAATACACCTTGTTGATGTCATTGAAGGCATCTCATTAGAGGTATGTAATACACCATGTTGATGTCATTGAAGGCATCTCATTAGAGGTATGTAATACACCATGTTGATGTCATTGAAGGCATCTCATTAGAGGTATGTAATACACCTTGATGATGTCATTGAAGGCATCTCATTAGAGGTATGTAATACACTTTGTTGATGTCATTGGAGGCATCTCATTACAGGTATGTAATACGCCTTGTTGGTGTCATTCAGGTAAATAGAAAGTGTGTACATTAAGTTTGACTGTGGTTTTACTGTTGTAGGGACTTCAAAAGAAGCTGGAACATAGTGCTCTTGATGTGAACGAAATGAAAACTGCCAAGGCAGGTCAGATGAAGGATTTTCCATCAGGAATATCAGAATGTGGAGCTGATGCTCTGAGATTTAGTCTTTGTGTTGTCGATTTTAAATGTGAGTACTTTGTAAATAATTCACTAGGCAAATACAGAATTATCTTTTTCAGATGTAGACTTCTCTCGCTTTGTGTGATTGTATTATAAAACAAATAAATTGTACAAGAATACTGACTTATGATTGGCTAGAAAATATTTTCTATCAGAGGAGGGAAAAAAAATCAACTCAAAAAAATGATTTATGTATGAGCAACAGGCAACGAGGAGAGCATGTTTTGAAGGGCTGTTCCAGTTACAAAACTGTCACTCCCACTGGAAAGCTATTGCATATGACAAATTAATCATATAAATATTGGCACAGGCTATAATTATCCGTTGCAATATATTGTGTGTTTCATTGATGGAACAGCCAGTTTATATTGAAAACGATTTTTTCTATAGGTACGTAAATATCATCAATGTATCGTAATTGTTTTATTAGAATAGAAATAATTCACAGAGAGTGTGATTTTTTATTGTTTTACAACAGGGTGACCATTTATGTTGTTATTATATCCCTCGCTATAGCTTAGGATATAATACTACATAAATGGTCACCCCGTTTTAAAACAATGATAAACTACAGCCTCCATGAATTTTTTCTTAATTAAATTATATAATTCATGGACCAATAAATTGATGCACCAATAATTTAAGTACATATTAAAATTGGCATTATAAATTATTTTGTATCTGAACCCATTTAAATACCAATTTAAAAGAGTAAAACATTTATCAATTATAAACTCTTACTCTATTTGAATCCAAAATCACACTTACTCTCAGATGCATAATAAAAGAACACTATCCAGAAATGTATGTGTGGTGTTCGTCAAGTTTGTAGAAAAGCAGAAATATTCAAAATGTCAACATCAAGACCAAGAACATTAAAATTCTGTACAACTAATGTCCATACACCAATCAGAAAATGAGAACTGCACATATGACTATGTCAACCAATAGAAAATAGATAATAGTACAGTACTGAACAGAGTTAACATACCAAAGAAACAGCTAGAAATAGAAATACAGTACAGACTAGAGTTAACGTATCAAAGTAGATAGCCATGTCACATTTAAGCAGAAATAGTCAACCAGTCAATCAGTCAATACGGCTATTTAATATCAATTGGTCTGAAATATAAAATCAATATTAATATAAAACACTCTATCACAGACATAACAAACAAAACAGAACCTAGACTTACTGTATAGGTTGACAAAACATAATGAAATATAAATAATAAAAACTTCATTTATTAAATAGAAGTTATTTAGTAATGCAAAGTTGAAAATGTGATGCTTATGAAACAACCAAAAAATGCTTGTATGTTTGTGCACATGAATGTATAAGAATGTTGTGACAACAACTTCAGCAGTTGACAAAAAAGATATATATTACTCTCTGAATTGTGGTCAGTCTAACAAATCTGTCTACACAAATATTTATTAATTTACAGCTTTAAAATAATTTCTTATTTTTCAAGGAATATTCAGAGTTTTTTACACATTTTTTTTAGCTCAAGAAATCAGCATGGATATAGCCCGTGTGAAGAGCAATAGACATTTCTGTAATAAAATTTGGCAAGGATTTAAATTTGTACAGATGCACATTGGGAATGATTACAGACCAGCACATTCATGTAAAATTACTGATGAAATTGACCAATGGATATTAAGCAGACTGAGTCACATGGTTCAGTCATGTGATGAACATTTTAACTCATATGACCTTCAACTAGTAACTGAAGCTTTATATAAATTTTGGATAAATGATTTTTGTGATGTGTATTTGGTAAGTAATGCGATAACTGGTCAGGTAAAATCAGGATTATATTTTTTTATTTTTATGAATACACTTCTATTAAATATTTTGTTTTGAAGAGTTAGGATATTTAAACCTATATAATAACATGGTTATATTGTTGCTCATTGCAGAAAACTTACAGTTACCATCAAAATCTTTTACATTCAGACTTAAAGTACTTGCACACAAAAATTCAATGTGCACGCATTTTTAAACACATATTTTTAAAACCTGGCATGACCCCTGCGATAAAGTATAAAGTTGAAAAGCTGGTTTTGAGTTGTTAGATATTAAGAACCTTTTCTTGATGCATCAGACTCATTTGTGATAATTGAGGTTAACCATCACATGCAGACACAGAGAAAACAATCTATAACATTTTTAAACAACGTCATTGGTATAAAATCATGGCCATTTCACTGTGGTGATCATTCAATTTGCTGTACAATAACCATATACAAATACATTTTTGCTTTAACTGCTTAGTTTTAATTAAAATCTCCTCTTGCTGGAGTTCCCTTCTAAGGCACCTTAACTCAATCCCTGGTTTTTATTGTCCCCTGCCACAATGCGACAGAGGAACCTAGTAATAGTCTGCGTCCATGCATCCGTGTGTCCGTCCATCACACTTTTGTGGTCACAACTCCTCTGAAACTGCTTGACGGATGGCTTTGATATTTGGTACGATTAATTTTTTATGATGGGTAGATGTGCATATTATACCGTGATTTTGATTTGTTAAATTTTGTAGGAGTTATGGGACTTTGAGCATTTCAACAAAATAATACAATGGTAGATCTTGTTGAAGCATCTCCTCTGAAATTGTTTGATGGATTGCTTTGATATTTGGTAGGAATAATTGTTATGATTGGTAGATGTGCATACTATACCGTCATTTTGATTCATCAAATTTTGTAAGAGTTATGGGACTTTGACGGTTTCAGCAATATTATCCAATGGTAGACCTTGTGGACACATCTCCTCTGAAACCGCTTGACAGATTGCTTTGATATGTGGTAGGATTAATTGTTATGATGGGTAGATGTGCATACTTTACCGTCATTTTGATTTGTTGAATTTTGTAGAAGTTATGGGACTTTGACACTTTTACCAAAATAATACAATGGTAGATCTTGTGGACGCATCTCCTCTGAAACCACATGACAGATTGCTTTAATGTTTGGTTGGATTATTTGTTATGATGTATAGATGTGCATAGTCTACCACATTTTTTTTATTCATCAAATTTTGTAGGAGTTGTGGAACTGACTATTTCAGCAATATAATACAATGGTCGATCTTGTGGATGCATCTCTGAAACGGTTCAATGGGTTGCTTTTATATTTAATATGATTAATTATTATGATGGGTAGATGTGCATATTATACCGTCATTTTGATTTGTCAAATTTTTTAGGAGTTATGGGACTTTGACCATTTTAGCAATATTGAACAATATTGAAAGCAAATTTTATCAAGCACTCTACTAGTGTTTCACATTCTGATGAAGTTTTTTCATGTAGTTGTTTAGCTTTTCCCAAATACCTGTCAAATCAGTTCTAATATTACATTCTTATTATTTTGTCGCAAAACTAAATGTATCACAAATTTCTTTTTTCCATTTTATTTTCTCACGCCTCTAAGGCAGTTCTATACTGCAGGGGCAGGGACATTTGGCTACGTGTAGCAACTTGCCTTTATTGTGGTTCATGTTACTCAGTTGTTGGTTTTTGTATTTTGTGTCTTACCCTTCCAAGGCACCTGAACTCGTCCCTGGTTTTATTGTGGTTCATGTTACTCAGTTGTTGGTTTTTGTGTTTTGTGTCTTACCCTTCCAAGGCACCTAAACTCACCCCTGGTTTTATTGTGGTTCATGTTACTCAGTTGTTGGTTTTTATGTTTTGTGTCTGTAGGCTTTGTTGTTGTCCCCTACTTAGTTAGGTCGTTGGTTTTTGTGTTTTGTGTCTGTAGGCTTTGTTGTTGTCCCCTACTTAGTTAGGTCATTGGTTTTTATGTTTTGTGTCTGTAGGCTTTGTTGTCCCCTACTTAGTTAGGTCATTGGTTTTTGTGTTTTGTGTCTGTAGGCTTTGTTGTTGTCCCCTACTTAGTTAGGTTGTTGGTTTTTGTGTTTTTGTGTCTGTAGGCTTTGTTGTTGTCCCCTACTTAGTTAGGTCATTGGTTTTTATGTTTTTGTGTCTGTAGGCTTTGTTGTTGTGCCCTACTTAGTTAGGTCGTTGGTTTATGTGTTTTTGTGTCTGTAGGCTTTGTTGTTGTCCCCTACTTAGTTAGGTCGTTGGTTTTTGTGTTTTGTGTCTGTAGGCTTTGTTGTCCCCTACTTAGTTAGGTCATTGGTTTTTGTGTTTTTGTGTCTGTAGGCTTTGTTGTTGTCCCCTACTTAGTTAGGTCATTGGTTTTTGTGTTTTGTGTCTGTAGGCTTTGTTGTTGTCCCCTACTTAGTTAGGTAATTGGTTTTTATGTTTTGTGTCTGTAGGCTTTGTTGTTGTCCCCTACTTAGTTAGGTCATTGGTTTTTGTGTTTTGTGTCTGTAGGCTTTGTTGTTGTCCCCTACTTAGTTAGGTCATTGGTTTTTATGTTTTGTGTCTGTAGGCTTTGTTGTTGTCCCCTACTTAGTTAGGTCATTGGTTTTTGTGTTTTTGTGTCTGTAGGCTTTGTTGTTGTCCCCTACTTAGTTAGGTCATTGGTTTTTGTGTTTTGTGTCTGTAGGCTTTGTTGTTGTCCCCTACTTAGTTAGGTAATTGGTTTTTATGTTTTGTGTCTGTAGGCTTTGTTGTTGTCCCCTACTTAGTTAGGTCATTGGTTTTTGTGTTTTGTGTCTGTAGGCTTTGTTGTTGTCCCCTACTTAGTTAGGTCATTGGTTTTTGTGTTTTTGTGTCTGTAGGCTTTGTTGTTGTCCCCTACTTAGTTAGGTCATTGGTTTTTGTGTTTTTGTGTCTGTAGGCTTTGTTGTTGTCCCCTACTTAGTTAGGTCATTGGTTTTTATGTTTTGTGTCTGTAGGCTTTGTTGTTGTCCCCTACTTAGTTAGGTCATTGGTTTTTATGTTTTGTGTCTGTAGGCTTTGTTGTTGTCCCCTACTTAGTTAGGTCATTGGTTTTTGTGTTTTGTGTCTGTAGGCTTTGTTGTTGTCCCCTACTTAGTTAGGTCGTTGGTTTTTGTGTTTTGTGTCTGTAGGCTTTGTTGTTGTCCCCTACTTAGTTAGGTCATTGGTTTTTATGTTTTGTGTCTGTAGGCTTTGTTGTTGTCCCCTACTTGGTTAGGTTGTTGGCTTTAGTGTTTTTGTGTCTGTAGGCTTTGTTGTTGTCCCCTACTTAGTTAGGTCGTTGGTTTTTGTGTTTTGTGTCTGTAGGCTTTGTTGTTGTCCCCTACTTAGTTAGGTCATTGGTTTTTATGTTTTGTGTCTGTAGGCTTTGTTGTTGTCCCCTACTTAGTTAGGTTGTTGGCTTTAGTGTTTTTGTGTCTGTAGGCTTTGTTGTTGTCCCCTACTTAGTTAGGTCATTGGTTTATGTGTTTTTGTGTCTGTAGGCTTTGTTGTTGTCCCCTACTTAGTTAGGTTGTTGGTTTTTGTGTTTTGTGTCTGTAGGCTTTGTTGTTGTCCCCTACTTAGTTAGGTTGTTGGTTTTTGTGTTTTGTGTCTGTAGGCTTTGTTGTTATCCCCTACTTAGTTAGGTTGTTGGTTTTTTTGTTTTTGTGTCCGTAGGCTTTGTTGTTGTCCCCTACTTAGTTAGGTCATTGGTTTTTATGTTTTGTGTCTGTAGGCTTTGTTGTTGTCCCCTACTTAGTTAGGTTGTTGGTTTTTATGTTTTGTGTCTGTAGGCTTTGTTGTTGTCCCCTACTTAGTTAGGTCATTGGTTTTTATGTTTTGTGTCTGTAGGCTTTGTTGTTGTCCCCTACTTAGTTAGGTCATTGGTTTTTATGTTTTGTGTCTGTAGGCTATGTTGTTGTCCCCTACTTAGTTAGGTCATTGGTTTTTATGTTTTGTGTCTGTAGGCTTTGTTGTTGTCCCCTACTTAGTTAGGTTGTTGGTATTTGTGTTTTGTGTCTGTAGGCTTTGTTGTCCCCTACTTAGTTAGGTTGTTGGTTTTTTTGTTTTTGTGTCTGTAGGCTTTGTTGTTGTCCCCTACTTAGTTAGGTTGTTGGTTTTTGTGTTTTGTGTCTGTAGGCTTTGTTGTTGTCCCCTACTTGGTTAGGTTGTTGGTTTTTGTGTTTTGTGTCTGTAGGCTTTGTTGTTGTCCCCTACTTAGTTAGGTCATTGGTTTTTGTGTTTTGTGTCTGTAGGCTTTGTTGTTGTCCCCTACTTAGTTAGGTTGTTGGTTTTTGTGTTTTGTGTCTGTAGGCTTTGTTGTTGTCCCCTACTTAGTTAGGTCATTGGTTTATGTGTTTTTGTGTCTGTAGGCTTTGTTGTTGTCCCCTACTTAGTTAGGTCATTGGTTTATGTGTTTTTGTGTCTGTAGGCTTTGTTGTTGTCCCCTACTTAGTTAGGTCATTGGATTTTGTGTTTTGTGTCTGTAGGCTTTGTTGTTGTCCCCTACTTAGTTAGGTCGTTGGTTTTTATGTTTTGTGTCTGTAGGCTTTGTTGTTGTCCCCTACTTAGTTAGGTCATTGGTTTTTGTGTTTTGTGTCTGTAGGCTTTGTTGTTGTCCCCTACTTAGTTAGGTCATTGGATTTTGTGTTTTGTGTCTGTAGGCTTTGTTGTTGTCCCCTACTTAGTTAGGTCGTTGGTTTTTATGTTTTGTGTCTGTAGGCTTTGTTGTTGTCCCCTACTTAGTTAGGTCATTGGTTTTTATGTTTTGTGTCTGTAGGCTTTGTTGTTGTCCCCTACTTAGTTAGGTCATTGGTATTTGTGTTTTGTGTCTGTAGGCTTTGTTGTTGTCCCCTACTTAGTTAGGTCATTGGTTTTTATGTTTTGTGTCTGTAGGCTTTGTTGTTGTCCCCTACTTAGTTAGGTCATTGGTTTATGTGTTTTGTGTCTGTAGGCTTTGTTGTTGTCCCCTACTTAGTTAGGTCATTGGTTTATGTGTTTTGTGTCTGTAGGCTTTGTTGTTGTCCCCTACTTAGTTAGGTCGTTGGTTTTTGTGTTTTGTGTCTGTAGGCTTTGTTGTTGTCCCCTACTTAGTTAGGTCATTGGTATTTGTGTTTTGTGTCTGTAGGCTTTGTTGTTGTCCCCTACTTAGTTAGGTTATTGGTTTTTTTGTTTTTGTGTCTGTAGGCTTTGTTGTCCCCTACTTAGTTAGGTCATTGGTTTTTATGTTTTGTGTCTGTAGGCTTTGTTGTTGTCCCCTACTTAGTTAGGTCGTTGGTTTTTGTGTTTTGTGTCTGTAGGCTTTGTTGTTGTCCCCTACTTAGTTAGGTCATTGGTATTTGTGTTTTGTGTCTGTAGGCTTTGTTGTTGTCCCCTACTTAGTTAGGTTATTGGTTTTTTTGTTTTTGTGTCTGTAGGCTTTGTTGTCCCCTACTTAGTTAGGTCATTGGATTTTGTGTTTTGTGTCTGTAGGCTTTGTTGTTGTCCCCTACTTAGTTAGGTCGTTGGTTTTTGTGTTTTGTGTCTGTAGGCTTTGTTGTTGTCCCCTACTTAGTTAGGTTGTTGGTTTTTGTGTTTTGTGTCTGTAGGCTTTGTTGTTATCCCCTACTTAGTTAGGTTGTTGGTTTTTGTGTTTTGTGTCTGTAGGCTTTGTTGTTGTCCCCTACTTAGTTAGGTTATTGGTTTTTGTGTTTTGTGTCTGTAGGCTTTGTTGTTGTCCCCTACTTAGTTAGGTTATTGGTTTTTATGTTTTGTGTCTGTAGGCTTTGTTGTTGTCCCCTACTTAGTTAGGTCGTTGGTTTTTGTGTTTTGTGTCTGTAGGCTTTGTTGTTGTCCCCTACTTAGTTAGGTTATTGGTTTTTGTGTTTTGTGTCTGTAGGCTTTGTTGTTGTCCCCTACTTAGTTAGGTCATTGGTTTATGTGTTTTGTGTCTGTAGGCTTTGTTGTTGTCCCCTACTTAGTTAGGTCATTGGTTTTTGTGTTTTGTGTCTGTAGGCTTTGTTTGTTGTCCCCTACTTAGTTAGGTCATTGGATTTTATGTTTTGTGTCTGTAGGCTTTGTTGTTGTCCCCTACTTAGTTAGGTCATTGGTTTTTGTGTTTTGTGTCTGTAGGCTTTGTTGTTGTCCCCTACTTAGTTAGGTTGTTGGTTTTTGTGTTTTGTGTCTGTAGGCTTTGTTGTTGTCCCCTACTTAGTTAGGTCATTGGTTTATGTGTTTTTGTGTCTGTAGGCTTTGTTGTTGTCCCCTACTTAGTTAGGTCATTGGTTTATGTGTTTTTGTGTCTGTAGGCTTTGTTGTTGTCCCCTACTTAGTTAGGTCATTGGATTTTGTGTTTTGTGTCTGTAGGCTTTGTTGTTGTCCCCTACTTAGTTAGGTCGTTGGTTTTTATGTTTTGTGTCTGTAGGCTTTGTTGTTGTCCCCTACTTAGTTAGGTCATTGGTTTTTGTGTTTTGTGTCTGTAGGCTTTGTTGTTGTCCCCTACTTAGTTAGGTCATTGGATTTTGTGTTTTGTGTCTGTAGGCTTTGTTGTTGTCCCCTACTTAGTTAGGTCGTTGGTTTTTGTGTTTTGTGTCTGTAGGCTTTGTTGTTGTCCCCTACTTGGTTAGGTTGTTGGTTTTTGTGTTTTGTGTCTGTAGGCTTTGTTGTTGTCCCCTACTTAGTTAGGTCATTGGTTTTTGTGTTTTGTGTCTGTAGGCTTTGTTGTTGTCCCCTACTTAGTTAGGTTGTTGGTTTTTGTGTTTTGTGTCTGTAGGCTTTGTTGTTGTCCCCTACTTAGTTAGGTCATTGGTTTATGTGTTTTTGTGTCTGTAGGCTTTGTTGTTGTCCCCTACTTAGTTAGGTCATTGGTTTATGTGTTTTTGTGTCTGTAGGCTTTGTTGTTGTCCCCTACTTAGTTAGGTCATTGGATTTTGTGTTTTGTGTCTGTAGGCTTTGTTGTTGTCCCCTACTTAGTTAGGTCGTTGGTTTTTATGTTTTGTGTCTGTAGGCTTTGTTGTTGTCCCCTACTTAGTTAGGTCATTGGTTTTTGTGTTTTGTGTCTGTAGGCTTTGTTGTTGTCCCCTACTTAGTTAGGTCATTGGATTTTGTGTTTTGTGTCTGTAGGCTTTGTTGTTGTCCCCTACTTAGTTAGGTCGTTGGTTTTTATGTTTTGTGTCTGTAGGCTTTGTTGTTGTCCCCTACTTAGTTAGGTCATTGGTTTTTATGTTTTGTGTCTGTAGGCTTTGTTGTTGTCCCCTACTTAGTTAGGTCATTGGTATTTGTGTTTTGTGTCTGTAGGCTTTGTTGTTGTCCCCTACTTAGTTAGGTCATTGGTTTTTATGTTTTGTGTCTGTAGGCTTTGTTGTTGTCCCCTACTTAGTTAGGTCATTGGTTTATGTGTTTTGTGTCTGTAGGCTTTGTTGTTGTCCCCTACTTAGTTAGGTCATTGGTTTATGTGTTTTGTGTCTGTAGGCTTTGTTGTTGTCCCCTACTTAGTTAGGTCGTTGGTTTTTGTGTTTTGTGTCTGTAGGCTTTGTTGTTGTCCCCTACTTAGTT
This sequence comes from Limnoperna fortunei, assembly GCA_944474755.1. NCBI lineage: Eukaryota > Metazoa > Mollusca > Bivalvia > Mytilida > Modiolidae > Limnoperna > Limnoperna fortunei. Next base: position 46,707 of record OX104114.1, on the reverse strand, counting down.
AGGTCATTGGTATTTGTGTTTTGTGTCTGTAGGCTTTGTTGTTGTCCCCTACTTAGTTAGGTTATTGGTTTTTTTGTTTTTGTGTCTGTAGGCTTTGTTGTCCCCTACTTAGTTAGGTCATTGGTTTTTATGTTTTGTGTCTGTAGGCTTTGTTGTTGTCCCCTACTTAGTTAGGTCATTGGTTTTTGTGTTTTGTGTCTGTAGGCTTTGTTGTTGTCCCCTACTTAGTTAGGTCATTGGTATTTGTGTTTTGTGTCTGTAGGCTTTGTTGTTGTCCCCTACTTAGTTAGGTTATTGGTTTTTTTGTTTTTGTGTCTGTAGGCTTTGTTGTCCCCTACTTAGTTAGGTCATTGGATTTTGTGTTTTGTGTCTGTAGGCTTTGTTGTTGTCCCCTACTTAGTTAGGTCGTTGGTTTTTGTGTTTTGTGTCTGTAGGCTTTGTTGTTGTCCCCTACTTAGTTAGGTTGTTGGTTTTTGTGTTTTGTGTCTGTAGGCTTTGTTGTTATCCCCTACTTAGTTAGGTTGTTGGTTTTTGTGTTTTGTGTCTGTAGGCTTTGTTGTTGTCCCCTACTTAGTTAGGTTATTGGTTTTTGTGTTTTGTGTCTGTAGGCTTTGTTGTTGTCCCCTACTTAGTTAGGTTATTGGTTTTTATGTTTTGTGTCTGTAGGCTTTGTTGTTGTCCCCTACTTAGTTAGGTCGTTGGTTTTTGTGTTTTGTGTCTGTAGGCTTTGTTGTTGTCCCCTACTTAGTTAGGTTATTGGTTTTTGTGTTTTGTGTCTGTAGGCTTTGTTGTTGTCCCCTACTTAGTTAGGTCATTGGTTTATGTGTTTTGTGTCTGTAGGCTTTGTTGTTGTCCCCTACTTAGTTAGGTCATTGGTTTTTGTGTTTTGTGTCTGTAGGCTTTGTTTGTTGTCCCCTACTTAGTTAGGTCATTGGATTTTATGTTTTGTGTCTGTAGGCTTTGTTGTTGTCCCCTACTTAGTTAGGTTGTTGGTATTTGTGTTTTGTGTCTGTAGGCTTTGTTGTTGTCCCCTACTTAGTTAGGTTGTTGGTTTTTGTGTTTTGTGTCTGTAGGCTTTGTTGTTGTCCCCTACTTAGTTAGGTCATTGGTTTTTGTGTTTTGTGTCTGTAGGCTTTGTTGTTGTCCCCTACTTAGTTAGGTTATTGGTTTTTATGTTTTGTGTCTGTAGGCTTTGTTGTTGTCCCCTACTTAGTTAGGTCATTGGTTTATGTGTTTTTGTGTCTGTAGGCTTTGTTGTTGTCCCCTACTTAGTTAGGTCGTTGGTTTTTGTGTTTTGTGTCTGTAGGCTTTGTTGTTGTCCCCTACTTAGTTAGGTCATTGGTTTTTGTGTTTTTGTGTCTGTAGGCTTTGTTGTTGTGCCCTACTTAGTTAGGTCGTTGGTTTATGTGTTTTTGTGTCTGTAGGCTTTGTTGTTGTCCCCTACTTAGTTAGGTCATTGGATTTTGTGTTTTTGTGTCTGTAGGCTTTGTTGTTGTCCCCTACTTAGTTAGGTCATTGGTTTATGTGTTTTTGTGTCTGTAGGCTTTGTTGTTGTCCCCTACTTAGTTAGGTCATTGGTTTATGTGTTTTTGTGTCTGTAGGCTTTGTTGTTGTCCCCTACTTAGTTAGGTCATTGGTTTATGTGTTTTTGTGTCTGTAGGCTTTGTTGTTGTCCCCTACTTAGTTAGGTTGTTGGTTTTTGTGTTTTGTGTCTGTAGGCTTTGTTGTCCCCTACTTAGTTAGGTTATTGGTTTTTGTGTTTTTGTGTCTGTAGGCTTTGTTGTTGTCCCCTACTTAGTTAGGTCATTGGTTTTTGTGTTTTTGTGTCTGTAGGCTTTGTTGTTGTCCCCTACTTAGTTAGGTTGTTGGTTTTTGTGTTTTGTGTCTGTAGGCTTTGTTTATTGTCCCTCACTTAGTTAGGTCATTGGTTTTTATGTTTTGTGTCTGTAGGCTTTGTTGTTGTCCCCTACTTAGTTAGGTTGTTGGTATTTGTGTTTTGTGTCTGTAGGCTTTGATGTTGTCCCCTACTTAGTTAGGTCCTTGGATTTTGTGTTTTGTGTCTGTAGGCTTTGTTGTTGTCCCCTACTTAGTTAGGTCATTGGTTTTTGTGTTTTTGTGTCTGTAGGCTTTGTTGTTGTCCCCTACTTAGTTAGGTCATTGGTTTTTATGTTTTGTGTCCGTAGGCTTTGTTGTTGTCCCCTACTTGGTTAGGTCATTGGATTTTGTGTTTTTGTGTCTGTAGGCTTTGTTGTTGTCCCCTACTTAGTTAGGTCATTGGTTTATGTGTTTTTGTGTCTGTAGGCTTTGTTGTTGTCCCCTACTTAGTTAGGTCATTGGTTTATGTGTTTTTGTGTCTGTAGGCTTTGTTGTTGTCCCCTACTTAGTTAGGTCATTGGTTTTTTCGTGTTTTTGTGTCTGTAGGCTTTGTTGTTGTCCCCTACTTAGTTAGGTTGTTGGTTTTTGTGTTTTTGTGTCTGTAGGCTTTGTTGTTGTCCCCTACTTAGTTAGGTAATTGGTTTTTATGTTTTGTGTCTGTAGGCTTTGTTGTTGTCCCCTACTTAGTTAGGTCATTGGTTTATGTGTTTTTGTGTCTGTAGGCTTTGTTGTTGTCCCCTACTTAGTTAGGTCGTTGGTTTTTGTGTTTTTGTGTCTGTAGGCTTTGTTGTTGTCCCCTACTTAGTTAGGTAATTGGTTTTTGTGTTTTGTGTCTGTAGGCTTTGTTGTTGTCCCCTACTTAATTAGGTAATTGGTTTTTATGTTTTGTGTCTGTAGGCTTTGTTGTTGTCCCCTACTTAGTTAGGTCATTGGTTTTTGTGTTTTTGTGTCTGTAGGCTTTGTTGTTGTCCCCTACTTAGTTAGGTCATTGGTTTTTTCGTGTTTTTGTGTCTGTAGGCTTTGTTGTTGTCCCCTACTTAGTTAGGTAATTGGTTTTTATGTTTTGTGTCTGTAGGCTTTGTTGTTGTCCCCTACTTAGTTACATCATTGGTTTTTGTGTTTTTGTGTCTATAGGCTTTATTGTTGTTCCCTCCTTAGTTAGGTCATTGGTTTTTATGTTTTGTGTCTGTAGGCTTTGTTGTTGTCCCCTACTTAGTTAGGTCATTGGTTTATGTGTTTTTGTGTCTGTAGGCTTTGTTGTTGTTCCCTACTTAGTTAGGTCATTGGTTTATGTGTTTTTGTGTCTGTAGGCTTTGTTGTTGTCCCCTACTTAGTTAGGTCATTGGTTTATGTGTTTTTGTGTCTGTAGGCTTTGTTGTTGTCCCCTACTTAGTTAGGTCATTGGTTTTTTCGTGTTTTTGTGTCTGTAGGCTTTGTTGTTGTCCCCTACTTAGTTAGGTAATTGGTTTTTATGTTTTGTGTCTGTAGGCTTTGTTGTTGTCCCCTACTTATTTAGGTCATTGGTTTTTGTGTTTTTGTGTCTGTAGGCTTTGTTGTTGTCCCCTACTTAGTTTGGTTGTTGGTATTTGTGTTTTGTGTCTGTAGGCTTTGTTGTTGTCCCCTACTTAGTTAGGTTATTGGTTTTTATGTTTTTGTGTCTGTAGGCTTTGTTGTTGTCCCCTACTTAGTTAGGTCATTGGTTTTTGTGTTTTTGTGTCTGTAGGCTTTGTTGTTGTCCCCTACTTAGTTAGGTCATTGGTTTATGTGTTTTGTGTCTGTAGGCTTTGTTGTTATCCCCTACTTAGTTAGGTCATTGGTTTTTATGTTTTGTGTCTGTAGGCTTTGTTGTTGTCCCCTACTTAGTTAGGTTATTGGTTTTTGTGTTTTTGTGTCTGTAGGCTTTGTTGTTGTCCCCTACTTAGTTAGGTCATTGGTTTTTATGTTTTGTGTCTGTAGGCTTTGTTGTTGTCCCCTACTTAGTTAGGTCATTGGTTTTTGTGTTTTTGTGTCTGTAGGCTTTGTTGTTGTCCGCTACTTAATTAGGTCATTGGTTTTTGTGTTTTTGTGTCTGTAGGCTTTGTTGTTGTCCCCTACTTAGTTTGGTTGTTGGTATTTGTGTTTTGTGTCTGTAGGCTTTGTTGTTGTCCCCTACTTAGTTAGGTCATTGGTTTATGTGTTTTTGTGTCTGTAGGCTTTGTTGTTGTCCCCTACTTAGTTTGGTTGTTGGTATTTGTGTTTTGTGTCTGTAGGCTTTGTTGTTGTCCCCTACTTAGTTAGGTCATTGGTTTTTGTGTTTTTGTGTCTGTAGGCTTTGTTGTTGTCCCCTACTTAGTTTGGTTGTTGGTATTTGTGTTTTGTGTCTGTAGGCTTTGTTGTTGTCCCCTACTTAGTTAGGTCATTGGTTTATGTGTTTTGTGTCTGTAGGCTTTGTTGTTGTCCCCTACTTAGTTAGGTCATTGGTTTTTGTGTTTTGTGTCTGTAGGCTTTGTTGTTGTCCCCTACTTAGTTAGGTCATTGGTTTTTGTGTTTTGTGTCTGTAGGCTTTGTTGTTGTCCCCTACTTAGTTAGGTTGTTGGTTTTTTTGTTTTTGTGTCCGTAGGCTTTGTTTATTGTCCCCTACTTAGTTAGGTCATTGGTTTTTGTGTTTTGTGTCTGTAGGCTTTGTTGTTGTCCCCTACTTAGTTAGGTCATTGGTTTTTATGTTTTGTGTCTGTAGGCTTTGTTGTTGTCCCCTACTTAGTTAGGTCATTGGTTTTTGTGTTTTGTGTCTGTAGGCTTTGTTGTTGTCCCCTACTTAGTTAGGTTGTTGGTTTTTTTGTTTTTGTGTCCGTAGGCTTTGTTTATTGTCCCCTACTTAGTTAGGTTGTTGGTTTTTTTGTTTTTGTGTCCGTAGGCTTTGTTTATTGTCCCCTACTTAGTTAGGTTGTTGGTTTTTGTGTTTTTGTGTCTGTAGGCTTTGTTGTTGTCCCCTACTTAGTTAGGTTATTGGTTTTTATGTTTTGTGTCTGTAGGCTTTGTTGTTGTCCCCTACTTAGTTAGGTTGTTGGTTTTTGTGTTTTTGTGTCTGTAGGCTTTGTTGTTGTCCCCTACTTAGTTAGGTCATTGGTTTATGTGTTTTGTGTCTGTAGGCTTTGTTGTTGTCCCCTACTTAGTTAGGTCATTGGTTTTTATGTTTTGTGTCTGTAGGCTTTGTTGTTGTCCCCTACTTAGTTAGGTTGTTGGTTTTTGTGTTTTGTTGTCTGTAGGCTTTGTTGTTGTCCCCTACTTAGTTAGGTTGTTGGTTTTTGTGTTTTTGTGTCTGTAGGCTTTGTTGTTGTCCCCTACTTGGTTAGGTTGTTGGTTTTTGTGTTTTGTGTCTGTAGGCTTTGTTGTTGTCCCCTACTTAGTTAGGTCGTTGGTTTTTGTGTTTTGTGTCTGTAGGCTTTGTTGTTGTCCCCTACTTAGTTAGGTTATTGGTTTTTATGTTTTGTGTCTGTAGGCTTTGTTGTTGTCCCCTACTTAGTTAGGTCATTGGTTTATGTGTTTTTGTGTCTGTAGGCTTTGTTGTCCCCTACTTAGTTAGGTCATTGGTTTTTATGTTTTGTGTCTGTAGGCTTTGTTGTCCCCTACTTAGTTAGGTTGTTGGTTTTTGTGTTTTTGTGTCTGTAGGCTTTGTTGTTGTCCCCTACTTAGTTAGGTTATTGGTTTTTATGTTTTGTGTCTGTAGGCTTTGTTGTTGTCCCCTACTTAGTTAGGTCATTGGTTTTTATGTTTTGTGTCTGTAGGCTTTGTTGTTGTCCCCTACTTAGTTAGGTTGTTGGTTTTTGTGTTTTTGTGTCTGTAGGCTTTGTTGTTGTCCCCTACTTAGTTAGGTTGTTGGTTTTTGTGTTTTTGTGTCTGTAGGCTTTGTTGTTGTCCCCTACTTAGTTAGGTTATTGGTTTTTATGTTTTGTGTCTGTAGGCTTTGTTGTTGTCCCCTACTTAGTTAGGTCGTTGGTTTATGTGTTTTGTGTCTGTAGGCTTTGTTGTCCCCTACTTAGTTAGGTCATTGGTTTTTGTGTTTTTGTGTCTGTAGGCTTTGTTGTTGTCCCCTACTTAGTTAGGTCATTGGTTTATGTGTTTTTGTGTCTGTAGGCTTTGTTGTTGTCCCCTACTTAGTTAGGTAATTGGTTTTTGTGTTTTGTGTCTGTAGGCTTTGTTGTTGTCCCCTACTTAGTTAGGTCGTTGGTTTTTGTGTTTTTGTGTCTGTAGGCTTTGTTGTCCCCTACTTAGTTAGGTTGTTGGTTTTTGTGTCTGTAGGCTTTGTTGTTGTCCTTGTGGTTTTGTCCTTCATTGACTTATTGTTACCTGATTACTGATTAATGGCTTTGATTCTTTTTCATCCAACAATATGTACATGTAGTACAGTTCTTGATTTGTTAATGAAACCAATACTTATTTGTGATGACAATGTAATGGTTGTTTCTTATAAAATGTATTTTATATTGCACAATGAAAACAATATTGGCACATTTTAAGAAAATATCTAGAGCTTGTACAGAGTGCCAAATGTGAAATGCTCAGTGGAGCCTGGCAGTTCTACCTGTGTCTATAGCTTGTACACAGAACTTGATATTAAGTTCTGGCAATGTCACAAAAATGTATCTTTGATATCCTTTCTGACTGTCTGCTTTCATTAACATGTAAGTAACAGTCGATTAAGGACATAAAAATGCTATACTCTGACATTATTTCTAAGCCCTTTTTAAAAACATATAAGGTTATATATGCAGGTGTTTGTTTGAATGTTGTTTAATGCCACTGTCAGCAATTTTTCAGCTATATCATGGCATCCAGTTTTTTATTGGGGGAGGAAGCTGGAGTACCCGTAGAGAACCCCAGACCTGCGACAAATAAATAACATAACATTGTCATGACATAATGGTGAAGTGTTTAAATTATGACAATTTACACCATTTGTATCAAGGATTTAATCATGTAGATCAGTGGGAGAAATCTTTAGGTAAACAAAGATGCTTTTGTCTAAAAAAAGGTTAGTCCAAGGATGCAATTGATAGAATAAAAAAATTCTTTATAAGTCTTGTTGTTTTTTTTAGTTGGAATAAACATTTTAGTTGTAAAACTTTATTTCATAATTCATACTTTAAGACATAAGTCGAGAATAATATCATTACAATAAATTTGTTTTAGGAGTGTATAAAACCTGTGTTTTCGAATTCAGACATGGATAAAACTTCAACAAAACAGACATTATTTATTTGTGTTGATACATTCTTGAGGGCAGCTAGTCCATTTATGCCATTCCTAACAGAGGAACTTTACCAAAGGTTACACTTGTATGATGAAAATCGAGCAGAGAGTATATGTGTCTCATCATATCCTACAGTTAATGAGGTAAGACATCTTGTGTCTCATCATATCCTACAGTTAATGAGGTAAGACATTTTGTGTCTTATCATATCCTACAGTTAATGAGGTAAGACATTTTGTGTCTCATCATATCCTACAGTTAATGAGGTAAGACCTTTTGTGTCTCATCATATCCTACAGTTAATGAGGTAAGACATTTTGTGTCTCATCATATCCTACAGTTAATGAGGTAAGACCTTTTGTGTCTTATCATATCCTACAGTTAATGAGGTAAGACATTTTGTGTCTCATCATATTCTACAGTTAATTAGGTAAGACATTTTATGTCTTATCATATCCTACAGTTAATGAGGTAAGGCCTTTTGTGTCTCATCATATCCTACAGTTAATGAGGTAAGACATTTTGTGTCTCATCATATCCTACAGTTAATGAGGTAAGACATTTTGTGTCTTATCATATCCTACAGTTAATGAGGTAAGACATTTTGTGTCTCATCATATCCTACAGTTAATGAGGTAAGACCTTTTGTGTCTCATCATATCCTACAGTTAATGAGGTAAGACCTTTTGTGTCTCATCATATCCTACAGTTAATGAGGTAAGACATTTTGTGTCTGATCATATCCTACAGTTAATGAGGTAAGACCTTTTGTGTCTCATCATGTCCTACAGTTAATGAGGTAAGACATTTTGTGTCTGATCATATTCTACAGTTAATGAGGTAAGACATCTTGTGTCTCATCATATCCTACAGTTAATGAGGTAAGACATTTTGTGTCTGATCATATTCTACAGTTAATGAGATAAGACATTTTGTGTCTCATCATATCCTACAGTTAATGAGGTAAGACATTTTGTGTCTTATCATATCCTACAGTTAATGAGGTAAGACATTTTGTGTCTCATCATATCCTACAGTTAATGAGGTAAGACATTTTGTGTCTGATCATATTCTACAGTTAATGAGATAAGACATTTTGTGTCTCATCATATCCTACAGTTAATGAGGTAAGACATTTTGTGTCTTATCATATCCTACAGTTAATGAGGTAAGACATTTTGTGTCTCATCATATCCTACAGTTAATGAGGTAAGACATTTTGTGTCTGATCATATTCTACAGTTAATGAGGTAAGACATCTTGTGTCTCATCATATCCTACAGTTAATGAGGTAAGACATTTTGTGTCTGATCATATTCTACAGTTAATGAGATAAGACATTTTGTGTCTTATCATGTCCTACAGTTAATGAGGTAAGACATCTTGTGTCTCATCATATCCTACAGTTAATGAGGTAAGACATTTTGTGTCTGATCATATTCTACAGTTAATGAGATAAGACATTTTGTGTCTCATCATATCCTACAGTTAATGAGGTAAGACCTTTTGTGTCTGATCATATTCTACAGTTAATGAGGTAAGACCTTTTGTGTCTTATCATATCCTACAGTTAATGAGGTAAGACCTTTTGTGTCTTATCATATCCTACAGTTAATGAGGTAAGACCTTTTGTGTCTGATCATATTCTACAGTTAATGAGGTAAGACATTTTGTGTTTCATCATATCCTACAGTTAATGAGGTAAGACCTTTTGTGTCTCATCATATTCTACAGTTAATGAGGTAAGACCTTTTGTGTCTCATCATATTCTACAGTTAATGAGGTAAGACCTTTTGTGTCTCATCATATTCTACAGTGAATGAGGTAAGACATTTTGTGTTTCATCATATCCTACAGTTAATGAGGTAAGACCTTTTGTGTCTCATCATATCCTAGAGTTAATGAGGTAAGACATTTTGTGTCTTATCATATCCTACAGTTAATGAGGTAAGACATTTTGTGTCTTATCATATCCTACAGTTAATGAGGTAAGACATTTTGTGTCTTATCATGTCCTACAGTTAATGAGGTAAGACCTTTTGTGTCTTATCATGTTCTACATTTAATGAGGTAAGACCTTTTGTGTCTGATCATATTCTACAGTTAATGAGGTAAGACATTTTGTGTCTCATCATATCCTACAGTTAATGAGGTAAGACATTTTGTGTCTTATCATATCCTACAGTTAATGAGGTAAGACCTTTTGTGTCTCATCATATCCTACAGTTAATGAGGTAAGACCTTTTGTGTCTTATCATGTCCTACAGTTAATGAGGTAAGACATTTTGTGTCTGATCATATCCTACAGTTAATGAGGTAAGACATTTTGTGTCTCATCATATCCTACAGTTAATGAGGTAAGACATTTTGTGTCTGATCATATTCTACAGTTAATGAGGTAAGACATTTTGTGTCTCATCATATCCTACAGTTAATGAGGTAAGACCTTTTGTGTCTCATCATGTCCTACAGTTAATGAGGTAAGACATTTTGTGTCTGATCATATTCTACAGTTAATGAGGTAAGACATTTTGTGTCTCATCATATCCTACAGTTAATGAGGTAAGACATTTTGTGTCTTATCATATCCTACAGTTAATGAGGTAAGACCTTTTGTGTCTCATCATATCCTACAGTTAATGAGGTAAGACCTTTTGTGTCTTATCATGTCCTACAGTTAATGAGGTAAGACATTTTGTGTCTGATCATATCCTACAGTTAATGAGGTAAGACATTTTGTGTCTCATCATATCCTACAGTTAATGAGGTAAGACATTTTGTGTCTGATCATATTCTACAGTTAATGAGGTAAGACATTTTGTGTCTCATCATATCCTACAGTTAATGAGGTAAGACCTTTTGTGTCTCATCATGTCCTACAGTTAATGAGGTAAGACATTTTGTGTCTTATCATATCCTACAGTTAATGAGGTAAGACCTTTTGTGTCTCATCATATCCTACAGTTAATGAGGTAAGACATTTTGTGTCTTATCATATCCTACAGTTAATGAGGTAAGACCTTTTGTGTCTTATCATGTCCTTCAGTTAATGAGGTAAGACCTTTTGTGTCTTATCATGTTCTACAGTTAATGAGGTAAGACCTTTTGTGTCTGATCATATTCTACAGTTAATGAGGGAAGACATTTTGTGTCTCATCATATCCTACAGTTAATGAGGTAAGACATTTTGTGTCTTATCATATCCTACAGTTAATGAGGTAAGACCTTTTGTGTCTCACCATATCCTACAGTTAATGAGGTAAGACCTTTTGTGTCTTATCATGTCCTACAGTAAATGAGGTAAGACATTTTGTGTCTGATCATATCCTACAGTTAATGAGGTAAGACATTTTGTGTCTCATCATATCCTACAGTTAATGAGGTAAGACATTTTGTGTCTGATCATATTCTACAGTTAATGAGGTAAGACATTTTGTGTCTCATCATATCCTACAGTTAATGAGGTAAGACCTTTTGTGTCTCATCATGTCCTACAGTTAATGAGGTAAGATATTTTGTGTCTTATCATATCCTACAGTTAATGAGGTAAGACATTTTGTGTCTCATCATATCCTACAGTTAATGAGGTAAGACATTTTGTGTCTCATCATATCCTACAGTTAATGAGGTAAGACATTTTGTGTCTTATCATATCCTACAGTTAATGAGGTAAGACATTTTGTATCTTATCATATCCTACAGTTAATGAGGTAAGACCTTTTGTGTCTTATCATGTCCTACAGTAAATGAGGTAAGACCTTTTGTGTCTTATCATGTTCTACAGTTAATGAGGTAAGACCTTTTGTGTCTGATCATATTCTACAGTTAATGAGGTAAGACATTTTGTGTCTCATCATATCCTACAGTTAATGAGGTAAGACATTTTGTGTCTTATCATATCCTACAGTTAATGAGGTAAGACCTTTTGTGTCTCATCATATCCTACAGTTAATGAGGTAAGACCTTTTGTGTCTCATCATATCCTACAGTTAATGAGGTAAGACATTTTGTGTCTTATCATATCCTACAGTTAATGAGGTAAGAAATTTTGTGTCTTATCATGTCCTACAGTTAATGAGGTAAGACCTTTTGTGTCTTATCATACCCTACAGTTAATGAGGTAAGACCTTTTGTGTCTTATCATATTCTACAGTTAATGTTTGTTTGTTTGTTTTAATGGTGTTTAACGCCACTTTCAGCAATTTTTCAGCTATTTCATGGCGTCCAGTTTTTATTGGGGGAGGAAGCCGGAGTACCCGGAGAGAACCCCCGACCTGCGGTAGGAAAACTGGCAATCCTTGTCAATTAAGATTGGAGTCGAGTACACCCTGCCTGCAGTGAGAATCGAACCCGCAATCTCAGTGTTGACAGACCACGTGATCAATAGTAAACGAACTACCTTGACCACTCGGCCACCGAGGCCCCCTCTACAGTTAATGAGGTAAGACCTTTTGTGTCTCATCATATCATACAGTTAATGAGGAAAGACCTTTTGTGTCTCATCATGTCCAACAGTTAATGAGGTAAGACCTTTTGTGTCTGATCATATTCTACAGTTAATGAGGTAAGAAATTTTGTGTCTTATCATATCCTACAGTTAATGAGGTAAGACCTTTTGTGTCTTATCATATCCTACAGTTAATGAGGTAAGACCTTTTGTGTCTTATCATATCCTACAGTTAATGAGGTAAGACCTTTTGTGTCTCATCATATTCTACAGTTAATGAGGTAAGACCTTTTGTGTCTTATCATATCCTACAGTTAATGAGGTAAGACCTTTTGTGTCTTATCATATCCTACAGTTAATGAGGTAAGACCTTTTGTGTCTTATCATATCCTACAGTTAATGATGTAAGACCTTTTGTGTCTTATCATATCCTACAGTTAATGAGGTAAGACCTTTTGTGTCTTATCATATCCTACAGTTAATGAGGTAAGACCTTTTGTGTCTTATCATATCCTACAGTTAATGAGGTAAGACCTTTTGTGTCTTATCATATCCTACAGTTAATGAGGTAAGACCTTTTGTGTCTTATCATATCCTACAGTTAATGAGGTAAGACCTTTTGTGTCTTATCATATCCTACAGTTAATGATGTAAGACCTTTTGTGTCTTATCATATCCTACAGTTAATGAGGTAAGACCTTTTGTGTCTTATCATATCCTACAGTTAATGATGTAAGACCTTTTGTGTCTTATCATATCCTACAGTTAATGAGGTAAGACATTTTGTGTCTCATCATATCCAACAGTTAATGAGGTAAGACCTTTTGTGTCTTATCATATCCTACAGTTAATGAGGTAAGACCTTTTGTGTCTTATCATATCCTACAGTTAATGATGTAAGACCTTTTGTGTCTTATCATATCCTACAGTTAATGAGGTAAGACCTTTTGTGTCTTATCATATCCTACAGTTAATGATGTAAGACCTTTTGTGTCTGATCATATCCTACAGTTAATGAGGTAAGACCTTTTGTGTCTTATGTCCTACAGTTAATGAGGTAAGACATTTTGTGTCTCATCATATCCTACAGTTAATGAGGTAAGACATTTTGTGTCTTATCATATCCTACAGTTAATGAGGTAAGACATTTTGTGTCTGGTCATATCCTACAGTTAATGAGGTAAGCCATTTTGTGTCTTATCATATCCTACAGTTAATGAGGTAAGACCTTTTGTGTCTCATCATATTCTACAGTTAATGAGGTAAGACCTTTTGTGTCTTATGTCCTACAGTTAATGAGGTAAGACATTTTGTGTCTCATCATATCCTACAGTTAATGAGGTAAGACATTTTGTGTCTTATCATATCCTACAGTTAATGAGGTAAGACCTTTTGTGTCTCATCATATCCTACAGTTAATGAGGTAAGACCTTTTGTGTCTTATGTCCTACAGTTAATGAGGTAAGACATTTTGTGTCTCATCATATCCTACAGTTAATGAGGTAAGACATTTTGTGTCTTATCATATCCTACAGTTAATGAGGTAAGACATTTTGTGTCTTATCATATCCTACAGTTAATGAGGTAAGACATTTTGTGTCTTATCATATCCTACAGTTAATGAGGTAAGACCTTTTGTGTCTCATCATATTCTACAGTTAATGAGGTAAGACCTTTTGTGTCTTATCATACCCTACAGTTAATGAGGTAAGACCTTTTGTGACTCATCATGTCCTACAGTTAATGAGGTAAGACCTTTTGTGTCTCATCATGTCCTACAGTTAATGAGGTAAGACCTTTTGTGTCTCATCATATCCTACAGTTAATGAGGTAAGACCATTTGTGTCTCATCATATCCTACAGTTAATGAGGTAAGACCTTTTGGGTCTTATCATATTCTACAGTTAATGAGGTAAGACATTTTGTGTCTTATATCTATGTAAGACCTTTTGTGTCTCATCATATTCTACAGTTAATGAGGTAAGACATTTTGTGTCTCATCATATCCTACAGTTAATGAGGTAAGACATTTTGTGTCTTATCATATTCTACAGTTAATGAGGTAAGACATTTTGTGTCTCATCATATCCTACAGTTAATGAGGTAAGACCTTTTGTGTCTCATCATATTCTACAGTTAATGAGGTAAGACCTTTTGTGTCTCATCATATCCTACAGTTAATGAGGTAAGACCTTTTGGGTCTTATCATATTCTACAGTTAATGAGGTAAGACATTTTGTGTCTTATCATATCCTAAGTAAGACCTTTTGTGTCTCATCATATTCTACAGTTAATGAGGTAAGACATTTTGTGTCTCATCATATCCTACAGTTAATGAGGTAAGACATTTTGTGTCTTATCATATTCTACAGTTAATGAGGTAAGACATTTTGTGTCTCATCATATCCTACAGTTAATGAGGTAAGACCTTTTGTGTCTCATCATATTCTACAGTTAATGAGGTAAGACCTTTTGTGTCTCATCATATCCTACAGTTAATGAGGTAAGACCTTTTGTGTCTCATCATATCCTACAGTTAATGAGGTAAGACATTTTGTGTCTCATCATATCCTACAGTTAATGAGGTAAGACATTTTGTGTCTCATCATATTCTACAGTTAATGAGGTAAGACCTTTTGTGTCTCATCATATCCTACAGTTAATGAGGTAAGACCTTTTGTGTCTCATCATATTCTACAGTTAATGATGTAAGACCTTTTGTGTCTTATCATGTCCTACAGTTAATGAGGTAAGTACTTTTGTGTCTCATCATATCCTACAGTTAATGAGGTAAGACCTTTTGTGTCTCATCATATCCTACAGTTAATGAGGTAAGACATTTTGTGTCTTATCATATTCTACAGTTAATGAGGTAAGACATTTTGTGTCTCATCATATTCTACAGTTAATGAGGTAAGACATTTTGTGTCTCATCATATTCTACAGTTAATGAGGTAAGACCTTTTGTGTCTCATCATATCCTACAGTTAATGAGGTAAGACCTTTTGTGTCTTATCATGTCCTACAGTTAATGAGGTAAGACCTTTTGTGTCTTATCATATTCTACAGTTAATGAGGTAAGACATTTTGTGTCTTATCATATCCTAGGTAAGACCTTTTGTGTCTCATCATATTCTACAGTTAATGAGGTAAGACCTTTTGTGTCTTATCATATTCTACAGTTAATGAGGTAAGACATTTTGTGTCTTATCATATCCTAGGTAAGACCTTTTGTGTCTCATCATATTCTACAGTTAATGAGGTAAGACCTTTTGTGTCTCATCATATCCTACAGTTAATGAGGTAAGACCTTTTGTTTCTCATCATATTCTACAGTTAATGAGGTAAGACCTTTTGTGTCTCATCATATCCTACAGTTAATGAGGTAAGACCTTTTTTGTCTCATCATGTCCTACAGTTAATGAGGTAAGACCTTTTGTGTCTCATCATATCCTACAGTTAATGAGGTAAGACCCCTTTTGTGTCTTATCATATTCTACAGTTAATGAGGTAAGACCTTTTGTGTCTCATCATGTCCTACAGTTAATGAGGTAAGACATTTTGTGTCTCATCATATTCTACAGTTAATGAGGTAAGACCTTTTGTGTCTCATCATGTCCTACAGCCAATGGGGTAAGACATTTTGTGTCTCATCATATTCTACAGTTAATGACGTAAGACCTTTTGTGTCTCATCATGTCCTACAGCCAATGGGGTAAGACATTTTGTGTCTCATCATATTCTACAGTTAATGAGGTAAGACCTTTTGTGTCTCATCATGTCCTACAGCCAATGGGGTAAGACATTTTGTGTCTCATCATATCCTACAGTTAATGAGGTAAGAAATTTTGTGTCTCATCATATCCTACAGTTAATGAGGTAAGACCTTTTGTGTCTCATCATATCCTACAGTTAATGAGGTAAGACATTTTGTGTCTCATCATATTCTACAGTTAATGAGGTAAGACCTTTTGTGTCTTATCATGTCCTACAGTTAATGAGGTAAGACCTTTTGTGTCTCATCATATCCTACAGTTAATGAGGTAAGACCTTTTGTGTCTCATCATATCCTACAGTTAATGAGGTAAGACCTTTTGTGTCTCATCATATTCTACAGTTAATGAGGTAAGACATTTTGTGTCTTATATCCTATGTAAGACCTTTTGTGTCTCATGATATTCTACAGTTAATGAGGTAAGACCTTTTGTGTCTCATCATGTCCTACAGTTAATGAGGTAAGACATTTTGTGTCTCATCATATCCTACAGTTAATGAGGTAAGACCTTTTGTGTCTCATCATATCCTACAGTTAATGAGGTAAGACCTTTTGTGTCTCATCATGTCCTACAGTTAATGAGGTAAGACCTTTTGTGTCTCATCATGTCCTACAGTTAAAGAGGTAAGACCTTTTGTGTCTCATCATATCCTACAGTTAATGAGGTAAGACATTTTGTGTCTTATCATATTCTACAGTTAATGAGGTAAGACCTTTTGTGTCTCATCATATCCTACAGTTAATGAGGTAAGACCTTTTGTGTCTCATCATATCCTACAGTTAATGAGGTAAGAAATTTTGTGTCTCATCATATCCTACAGTTAATGACGTAAGACATTTTGTGTCTCATCATATTCTACAGTTAATGAGGTAAGACCTTTTGTGTCTCATCATATCCTACAGTTAATGAGGTAAGACCTTTTGTGTCTCATCATATTCTACAGTTAATGATGTAAGACCTTTTGTGTCTTATCATGTCCTACAGTTAATGAGGTAAGTACTTTTGTGTCTTATCATATCCTACAGTTAATGAGGTAAGACATTTTGTGTCTCATCATATTCGACAGTTAATGAGGTAAGACCTTTTGTGTCTCATCATGTCCTTCAGTTAATGAGGTAAGACCTTTTGTGTCTTATCATATTCTACAGTTAATGAGGTAAGACATTTTGTGTCTTATCATATCCTACAGTTAATGAGGTAAGACCTTTTGTGTCTTATCATATCCTACAGTTAATGAGGTAAGACATTTTGTGTCTCATCATATCCAACAGTTAATGAGGTAAGACCTTTTGTGTCTCATCATGTCCTACAGTTAATGAGGTAAGACATTTTGTGTCTCATCATATCCTACAGTTAATGAGGTAAAACATTTTGTGTCTCATCATATCCTACAGTTAATGAGGTAAGGCCTTTTGTGTCTCATCATATTCTACAGTTAATGAGGTAAGATATTTTGTGTCTTATCATGTCCTAAAGTTAATGAGGTAAGACCTTTTGTGTCTCATCATATCCTACAGTTAATGAGGTAAGACATTTTGTGTCTTATCATATCTTACAGTTAATGAGGTAAGACCTTTTGTGTCTCATCATGTCCTACAGTTAATGAGGTAAGACATTTTGTGTCTCATCATATCCTACAGTTAATGAGGTAAGACCTTTTGTGTCTCATCATATCCTACAGTTAATGAGGTAAGACCTTTTGTGTCTCATCATATTCTACAGTTAATGAGGTAAGACCTTTTGTGTCTCATCATGTCCTACAGCTAATGGGGTAAGACATTTTGTGTCTCATCATATTCTACAGTTAATGAGGTAAGACCTTTTGTGTCTCATCATATCCTACAGTTAATGAGGTAAGACCTTTTGTGTCTCATCATATCCTACAGTTAATGAGGTAAGACATTTTGTGTCTTATCATATTCTACAGTTAATGAGGTAAGACCTTTTGTGTTTCATCATATCCTACAGTTAATGAGGTAAGACCTTTTGTGTCGCATCATATCCTACAGTTAATGAGGTAAGACCTTTTGTGTCTCATCATATTCTACAGTTAATGAGGTACGACATTTTGTGTCTCATCATATTCTACAGTTAATGAGGTAAGACCTTTTGTGTCTTATCATGTCCTACAGTTAATGAGGTTAGACCTTTTGTGTCTCATCATATTCTACAGTTAATGAGGTAAGACCTTTTGTGTCTCATCATGTCCTTCAGTTAATGAGGTAAGACATTTTGTGTCTCATCATATCCTACAGTTAATGAGGTAAGACCTTTTGTGTCTCATCATATTCTACAGTTAATGAGGTATGACATTTTGTGTCTCATCATATCCTACAGTTAATGAGGTAAGACCTTTTGTGTCTCATCATATTCTACAGTTAATGAAGTAAGACCTTTTGTGTCTTATCATATTCTACAGTTAATGAGGTAAGACCTTTTGTGTCTTATCATATTCTACAGTTAATGAGGTAAGACCTTTTGTGTCTCATCATATTCTACAGTTAATGAGGTAAGACATTTTGTGTCTCATCATATTCTACAGTTAATGAGGTAAGACCTTTTGTGTCTCATCATGTCCTTCAGTTAATGAGGTAAGACATTTTGTGTCTTATCATATTCTACAGTTAATGAGGTAAGACCTTTTGTGTCTCATCATATTCTACAGTTAATGAGGTAAGACCTTTTGTGTCTCATCATATCCTACAGTTAATGAGGTAAGACATTTTGTGTCTTATCATATTCTACAGTTAATGAGGTAAGACCTTTTGTGTCTCATCATATCCTACAGTTAATGAGGTAAGACATTTTGTGTCTCATCATATCCTACAGTTAATCAGGTAAGACATTTTGTGTCTGATCATATTCTACAGTTAATGAAGTAAGACCTTTTGTGTCTTATCATATTCTACAGTTAATGAGGTAAGACCTTTTGTGTCTTATCATATTCTACAGTTAATGAGGTAAAACATTTTGTGTCTCATCATATCCTACAGTTAATGAGGTAAGACCTTTTGTGTCTCATCATATCCTACAGTGAATGAGGTAAGACCTTTTGTGTCTCATCATGTCCTACAGTTAATGAGGTAAGACATTTTGTGTCTCATCATATCCTACAGTTAATGAGGTAAGACATTTTGTGTCTCATCATATCCTACAGTTAATGAGGTAAGACCTTTTGTGTCTGATCATATTCTACAGTTAATGAGGTAAGACCTTTTGTGTCTCATCATATCCTACAGTTAATGAGGTAAAACATTTTGTGTCTCATCATATCCTACAGTTAATGAGGTAAGACCTTTTGTGTCTGATCATATTCTACAGTTAATGAGGTAAGACCTTTTGTGTCTCATCATGTCCTACAGCTAATGGGGTAAGATATTTTGTGTCTCATCATATTCTACAGTTAATGAGGTAAGACCTTTTGTGTCTCATCATATCCTACAGTTAATGAGGTAAGACCTTTTGTGTCTCATCATATCCTACAGTTAATGAGGTAAGACATTTTGTGTCTTATCATATTCTACAGTTAATGAGGTAAGACCTTTTGTGTCTTATCATATTCTACAGTTAATGAGGTAAGACCTTTTGTGTCTCATCATATCCTACAGTTAATGAGGTAAGACATTTTGTGTCTTATCATATTCTACAGTTAATGAGGTAAGACCTTTTGTGTCTCATCATATCCTACAGTTAATGAGGTAAGACCTTTTGTGTCTCATCATATCCTACAGTTAATGAGGTAAGACATCTTGTGTCTCATCATATCCAACAGTTAATGAGGTAAGACATTTTGTGTCTTATCATGTCCTACAGTTAATGAGGTTAGACCTTTTGTGTCTCATCATATCCTACAGTTAATGAGGTAAGACATTTTGTGTCTCATCATATCCTACAGTTAATGAGGTAAGACCTTTTGTGTCTTATCATATTCTACAGTTAATGAGATAAGACATTTTGTGTCTCATCATATCCTAAAGTTAATGAGGTAAGACCTTTTGTGTCTCATCATATCCTACAGTTAATGAGGTAAGACCTTTTGTGTCTCATCATATTCTACAGTTAATGAGGTATGACATTTTGTGTCTCATCATATCCTACAGTTAATGAGGTAAGACATTTTGTGTCTCATCATATCCTACAGTTAATGAGGTAAGACCTTTTGTGTCTCATCATATTCTACAGTTAATGAAGTAAGACCTTTTGTGTCTTATCATATTCTACAGTTAATGAGGTAAGACCTTTTGTGTCTTATCATATTCTACAGTTAATGAGGTAAGACCTTTTGTGTCTCATCATATTCTACAGTTAATGAGGTAAGACATTTTGTGTCTCATCATATTCTACAGTTAATGAGGTAAGACCTTTTGTGTCTCATCATGTCCTTCAGTTAATGAGGTAAGACCTTTTGTGTCTTATCATATTCTACAGTTAATGAGGTAAGACATTTTGTGTCTTATCATATCCTACAGTTAATGAGGTAAGACCTTTTGTGTCTTATCATATCCTACAGTTAATGAGGTAAGACCTTTTGTGTCTTATCATATTCTACAGTTAATGAGGTAAGACATTTTGTGTCTTATCATATCCTACAGTTAATGAGGTAAGACATTTTGTGTCTCATCATATCCTACAGTTAATGAGGTAAGACCTTTTGTGTCTTATCATATTCTACAGTTAATGAGGTAAGACATTTTGTGTCTTATCATATCCTACAGTTAATGAGGTAAGACCTTTTGTGTCTTATCATATCCTACAGTTAATGAGGTAAGACATTTTGTGTCTCATCATATCCTACAGTTAATGAGGTAAGACATTTTGTGTCTTATCATATTCTACAGTTAATGAGGTAAGACCTTTTGTGTCTCATCATATCCTACAGTTAATGAGGTAAGACATTTTGTGTCTCATCATATCCTACAGTTAATCAGGTAAGACATTTTGTGTCTGATCATATTATACAGTTAATGAAGTAAGACCTTTTGTGTCTTATCATATTCTACAGTTAATGAGGTAAGACCTTTTGTGTCTTATCATATTCTACAGTTAATGAGGTAAAACATTTTGTGTCTCATCATATCCTACAGTTAATGAGGTAAGACCTTTTGTGTCTCATCATATCCTACAGTGAATGAGGTAAGACCTTTTGTGTCTCATCATGTCCTACAGTTAATGAGGTAAGACATTTTGTGTCTCATCATATCCTACAGTTAATGAGGTAAGACATTTTGTGTCTCATCATATCCTACAGTTAATGAGGTAAGACCTTTTGTGTCTGATCATATTCTACAGTTAATGAGGTAAGACCTTTTGTGTCTCATCATATCCTACAGTTAATGAGGTAAAACATTTTGTGTCTCATCATATCCTACAGTTAATGAGGTAAGACCTTTTGTGTCTGATCATATTCTACAGTTAATGAGGTAAGACCTTTTGTGTCTCATCATGTCCTACAGCTAATGGGGTAAGATATTTTGTGTCTCATCATATTCTACAGTTAATGAGGTAAGACCTTTTGTGTCTCATCATATCCTACAGTTAATGAGGTAAGACCTTTTGTGTCTCATCATATCCTACAGTTAATGAGGTAAGACATTTTGTGTCTTATCATATTCTACAGTTAATGAGGTAAGACCTTTTGTGTCTTATCATATTCTACAGTTAATGAGGTAAGACCTTTTGTGTCTCATCATATCCTACAGTTAATGAGGTAAGACATTTTGTGTCTTATCATATTCTACAGTTAATGAGGTAAGACCTTTTGTGTCTCATCATATCCTACAGTTAATGAGGTAAGACCTTTTGTGTCTCATCATATCCTACAGTTAATGAGGTAAGACATCTTGTGTCTCATCATATCCAACAGTTAATGAGGTAAGACATTTTGTGTCTTATCATGTCCTACAGTTAATGAGGTTAGACCTTTTGTGTCTCATCATATCCTACAGTTAATGAGGTAAGACATTTTGTGTCTCATCATATCCTACAGTTAATGAGGTAAGACCTTTTGTGTCTTATCATATTCTACAGTTAATGAGATAAGACATTTTGTGTCTCATCATATCCTACAGTTAATGAGGTAAGACCTTTTGTGTCTCATCATATCCTACAGTTAATGAGGTAAGACCTTTTGTGTCTCATCATATTCTACAGTTAATGAGGTATGACATTTTGTGTCTCATCATATCCTACAGTTAATGAGGTAAGACATTTTGTGTCTCATCATATCCTACAGTTAATGAGGTAAGACCTTTTGTGTCTCATCATATTCTACAGTTAATGAAGTAAGACCTTTTGTGTCTTATCATATTCTACAGTTAATGAGGTAAGACCTTTTGTGTCTTATCATATTCTACAGTTAATGAGGTAAGACCTTTTGTGTCTCATCATATTCTACAGTTAATGAGGTAAGACATTTTGTGTCTCATCATATTCTACAGTTAATGAGGTAAGACCTTTTGTGTCTCATCATGTCCTTCAGTTAATGAGGTAAGACCTTTTGTGTCTTATCATATTCTACAGTTAATGAGGTAAGACATTTTGTGTCTTATCATATCCTACAGTTAATGAGGTAAGACCTTTTGTGTCTTATCATATCCTACAGTTAATGAGGTAAGACCTTTTGTGTCTTATCATATTCTACAGTTAATGAGGTAAGACATTTTGTGTCTTATCATATCCTACAGTTAATGAGGTAAGACATTTTGTGTCTCATCATATCCTACAGTTAATGAGGTAAGACCTTTTGTGTCTTATATTCTACAGTTAATGAGGTAAGACATTTTGTGTCTTATCATATCCTACAGTTAATGAGGTAAGACCTTTTGTGTCTTATCATATCCTACAGTTAATGAGGTAAGACATTTTGTGTCTCATCATATCCTACAGTTAATGAGGTAAGACATTTTGTGTCTCATCATATCCTACAGTTAATGAGGTAAGACATTTTGTGTCTCATCATATTCTACAGTTAATGAGGTAAGACATTTTGTGTCTCATCATATCCTACAGTTAATGAGGTAAGACATTTTGTGTCTCATCATATTCTACAGTTAATGAGGTAAGACCTTTTGTGTCTCATCATATCCTACAGTTAATGAGGTAAGGCCTTTTGTGTCTCATCATATCCTACAGTTAATGAGGTAAGACATTTTGTGTCTCATCATATCCTACAGTTAATGAGGTAAGACATTTTGTGTCTCAACATGTCCTACAGTTAATGAGGTAAGACATTTTGTGTCTCATCATATCCTACAGTTAATGAGGTAAGACATTTTGTGTCTCATCATATCCTACAGTTAATGAGGTAAGGCCTTTTGTGTCTCATCATATCCTACAGTTAATGAGGTAAGACATTTTGTGTCTCATCATATCCTACAGTTAATGAGGTAAGACCTTTTGTGTCTCATCATATTCTACAGTTAATGAGGTAAGACCTTTTGTGTCTCATCATATCCTACAGTTAATGAGGTAAGACATTTTGTGTCTCATCATATTCTACAGTTAATGAGGTAAGACATTTTGTGTCTCATCATATTCTACAGTTAATGAGGTAAGACATTTTGTGTCTCATCATATCCTACAATTATTGAGGTAAGACATTTTGTGTCTTATCATATCCTACAGTTAATGAGGTAAGACATTTTGTGTCTTATCATATCCTACAGTTAATGAGGTAAGACATTTTGTGTCTTATCATATTCTACAGTTAATGAGGTAAGACATTTTGTGTCTCATCATATCCAACAGTTAATGAGGTAAGACCTTTTGTGTCTCATCATGTCCTACAGTTAATGAGGTAAGACATTTTGTGTCTCATCATATCCTACAGTTAATGAGGTAAGACATTTTGTGTCTCATCATATCCTACAGTTAATGAGGTAAAGCCTTTTGTGTCTCATCATATTCTACAGTTAATGAGGTAAGACATTTTGTGTCTTATCATGTCCTAAAGTTAATGAGGTAAGACCTTTTGTGTCTCATCATATCCTACAGTTAATGAGGTAAGACATTTTGTGTCTTATCATATCCTACAGTTAATGAGGTAAGACCTTTTGTGTCTCATCATGTCCAACAGTTAATGAGGTAAGACATTTTGTGTCTCATCATATCCTACAGTTAATGAGGTAAGACCTTTTGTGTCTCATCATATTCTACAGTTAATTAGGTAAGACATTTTATGTCTTATCATATCCTACAGTTAATGAGGTAAGACCTTTTGTGTCTCATCATATCCTACAGTTAATGAGGTAAGAAATTTTGTGTCTGATTATGTCCTACAGTTAATGAGGTAAGACATTTTGTGTCTTATCATATTCTACAGTTAATGAGGTAAGACATTTTGTGTCTTATCATATTCTACAGTTAATGAGGTAAGACATTTTGTGTCTTATCATATTCTACAGTTAATGAGGTAAGACATTTTGTGTCTTATCATATTCTACAGTTAATGAGGTAAGACATTTTGTGTCTTATCATATTCTACAGTTAATGAGGTAAGACATTTTGTGTCTTATCATATTCTACAGTTAATGAGGTAAGACCTTTTGTGTCTTATCATATCCTACAGTTAATGAGGTAAGACCTTTTGTGTCTGATCATATTCTACAGTTAATGAGGTAAGACCTTTTGTGTCTCATCATATCCTACAGTTAATGAGGTAAGACATTTTGTGTCTCATCATATCCTACAGTTAATGAGGTAAGACCTTTTGTGTCTTATCATATTCTACAGTTAATGAGGTAAGACATTTTGTGTCTCATCATATCCTACAGTTATTGAGGTAAGACATTTTGTGTCTTATCATATCCTACAGTTAATGAGGTAAGACATTTTGTGTCTCATCATATTCTACAGTTAATGAGGTAAGACATTTTGTGTCTCATCATATCCTATAGTTAATGAGGTAAGACCTTTTGTGTCTTATCATGTCCTACAGTTAATGAGGTAAGACCTTTTGTGTCTTATCATATCCTACAGTTAATGAGGTAAGACATTTTGTGTCTTATCATGTCCTACAGTTAATGAGGTAAGACATTTTGTGTCTGATCATATCCTACAGTTAATGAGGTAAGACCTTTTGTGTCTCATCATATTCTACAGTTAATGAGGTAAGACCTTTTGTGTCTTATCATATTCTACAGTTAATGAGGTAAGACCTTTTGTGTCTTATCATATCTTGCAGTTAATGAGGTAAGACCTTTTGTGTCTCATCATATTCTACAGTTAATGAGGTAAGACCTTTTGTGTCTCATCATGTCCTTCAGTTAATGAGGTAAGACCTTTTGTGTCTCATCATATTCTACAGTTAATGAGGTAAGACCTTTTGTGTCTCATCATATCCTACAGTTAATGAGGTAAGACATTTTGTGTCTCATCATATCCTACAGTTAATGAGGTAAGACCTTTTGTGTCTTATCATATTCTACAGTTAATGAGGTAAGACATTTTGTGTCTCATCATATCCTACAGTTATTGAGGTAAGACATTTTGTGTCTTATCATATCCTACAGTTAATGAGGTAAGACATTTTGTGTCTCATCATATTCTACAGTTAATGAGGTAAGACATTTTGTGTCTCATCATATCCTATAGTTAATGAGGTAAGACCTTTTGTGTCTTATCATGTCCTACAGTTAATGAGGTAAGACCTTTTGTGTCTTATCATATCCTACAGTTAATGAGGTAAGACATTTTGTGTCTTATCATGTCCTACAGTTAATGAGGTAAGACATTTTGTGTCTGATCATATCCTACAGTTAATGAGGTAAGACCTTTTGTGTCTCATCATATTCTACAGTTAATGAGGTAAGACCTTTTGTGTCTTATCATATTCTACAGTTAATGAGGTAAGACCTTTTGTGTCTTATCATATCTTGCAGTTAATGAGGTAAGACCTTTTGTGTCTCATCATATTCTACAGTTAATGAGGTAAGACCTTTTGTGTCTCATCATGTCCTTCAGTTAATGAGGTAAGACCTTTTGTGTCTTATCATATCCTACAGTTAATGAGGTAAGACATTTTGTGTCTCATCATATTCTACAGTTAATGAGGTAAGACCTTTTGTGTCTTATCATATTCTACAGTTAATGTGGTAAGACCTTTTGTGTCTTATCATATCTTGCAGTTAATGAGGTAAGTCCTTTTGCTGTACCTTAAATCAAGTTGGTATTTTCTGTTTAAACATGTAGAGTGTTGTTACTCCTTTTTTGTTGATATAAGACCTTGTGTTACAATGATCTATGTATAGTTACAGCTTTGGTGTTCAAGGCTAATAGACATTACATTTTTCTAGTGGAAATTTTAGTCAGTGTTTGCCAAGTTATAAATGTAGTACTCAACAACTTTGATAGGTTTGTGAAAAAAGGAAATGTCCTAAACTCCAGAAAAAGCCAAATCAGTTTATATGTTTTTGCAAAATGGAACAATGTTATAATAGGAATTTATTCACAGTGTTTGATCAAATATTTCTTTTTTTTTCAAGACACTACTTAGACAACAAGATTTAGAAGTTACCATGGATACAGTAAAGTCTATAGGATCCTGTGTTTTAAATTTGTCAAATGAATACAGTATAAAAATGAAAGATATGAAAGGTAGGATATGGGCCATTAAACATGTATTGATTTGTTGCTTGAGCCCAGATCTCTGGAAAAAATCCAGACTTGATTGGAGATTTTTATAGTCCAAGGCAGAGGAAATATTAACATTTTCAAAACAAAACAGATGAATTTGAGTTTAAATTAAAATTATATCCAGTTATCTCTCTTTGATTGTCACCAGAATTTATTATTTATGTAAAAGATTTTTGATAAATAATAATACATGTAATTTATTAATTTAAAACAGAGGTAGAATTGTATGTGGAGACACTGATTGTCATGAATGGTGGGGAGGTGGGGGGTGGGGGGGGGGGGGGGTACACTGATATTCATGAATGGTGGGGAGGTAGGGGTAGGTGAGATGTGAATTTGTTGGCAATTTGTGCTTGTAAACACATCTTCTATTTTACATAAATACTCCTCTGAAGAAGCTAAATTTCATAAGTTATTGCACGACTGAGTACTTAGGATTCCCCATCAATACAACTGGTTACCTTGGTAAAGCAGTCATATCTTCTAGAAAACAATGTAAAAAACAGAAATCAATTTTTAAAGGTTGTTAATTTTCCTGCAAACTTATTTCTTACATAACTAAGGTCTCTGCTTGACTGCAGTCTTATAAGACAGGGATTGCTGCTTTTCCTACCTGTAAGCAGATGTGGTCTTATTGGGTAACCTGGGTTCAGATGACAACCTGTAAGGTCAGGTGTGGTCTTATTGGGTAACCTGGGTTCAGATGACAACCTGTAAGGTCAGGTGTGGTCTTATTGGGTAACCTGGGTTCAGATGACAACCTGTAAGGTGATGTGGTCTTATTGGGTAACCTGGGTTCAGATGACAACCTGTAAGGTGATGTGGTCTTATTGGGTAACCTGGGTTCAGATGACAACCTGTAAGGTGATGTGGTCTTATTGGGTAACCTGGGTTCTGATGACAACCTGTAAGGTCAGGTGTGGTCTTATTGGGTAACCTGGGTTCAGATGACAACCTGTAAGGTGATGTGGTCTTATTGGGTAGCCTGGCTTCAGATGACAACCTGTAAGGTGGTGTGGTCTTATTGGGTAACCTGGGTTCTGATGACAACCTGTAAGGTCAGGTGTGGTCTTATTGGGTAACCTGGGTTCACATGACAACCTGTAAGGTGATGTGGTCTTATTGGGTAACCTGGGTTCAGATGACAACCTGTAAGGTCAGGTGTGGTCTTATTGGGTAACCTGGGTTCTGATGACAACCTGTAAGGTGGTGTGGTCTTATTGGGTAACGTGGGTTCTGATGACAACCTGTAAGGTGATGTGGTCTTATTGGGTAACCTCGGTTCTGATGACAACCTGTAAGGTCAGGTGTGGTCTTATTGGGTAACCTGGCTTCCTATAACAACCTGTAAGGTGGTGTGGTCTTATTGGGTAGCCTGGCTTCAGATGACAACCTGTAAGGTGATGTGGTCTTATTGGGTAACCTCGGTTCTGATGACAACCTGTAAGGTCAGGTGTGGTCTTATTGGCTAACCTGGGTTCACATGACAACCTGTAAGGTGATGTGGTCTTATTGGGTAGCCTGGCTTCAGATGACAACCTGTAAGGTGATGTGGTCTTATTGGGTAACCTGGGTTCTGATGACAACCTGTAAGGTGGTGTGGTCTTATTGGGTAACCTGGCTTCTGATGACAACCTGTAAGGTGATGTGGTCTTATTGGGTAACCTGGGTTCTGATGACAACCTGTAAGGTGGTGTGGTCTTATTGGGTAACCTGGGTTCTGATGACAACCTGTAGGGTGATGTGGTCTTATTGGGTAGCCTGGCTTCAGATGACAACCTGTAAGGTGGTGTGGTCTTATTGGGTAATCTGGCTTCAGATGACAACCTGTAAGGTGGTGTGGTCTTATTGGGTAGCCTGGCTTCAGATGACAACCTGTAAGGTGATGTGGTCTTATTGGGTAACCTGGCTTCTGATGACAACCTGTAAGGTGATGTGGTCTTATTGGGTAACCTCGGTTCTGATGACAACCTGTAAGGTCAGGTGTGGTCTTATTGGGTAACCTGGCTTCCTATAACAACCTGTAAGGTGGTGTGGTCTTATTGGGTAACCTGGCTTCTGATGACAACCTGTAAGGTGATGTGGTCTTATTGGGTAACCTGGGTTCTGATGACAACCTGTAAGGTGGTGTGGTCTTATTGGGTAGCCTGGGTTCTGATGACTACCTGTAAGGTGGTGTGGTCTTCTTGGGTAGCCTGGCTTCAGATGACAACCTGTAAGGTGGTGTGGTCTTATTGGGTAGCCTGGCTTCAGATGACAACCTGTAAGGTGATGTGGTCTTATTGGGTAGCCTGGCTTCAGATGACAACCTGTAAGGTGATGTGGTCTTATTGGGTAGCCTGGCTTCAGATGACAACCTGTAAGGTGATGTGGTCTTATTGGGTAGCCTGGCTTCAGATGACAACCTGTAAGGTGATGTGGTCTTATTGGGTAGCCTGGCTTCAGATGACAACCTGTAAGGTGATGTGGTCTTATTGGGTAGCCTGGCTTCAGATGACAACCTGTAATGTCAGGTGTGGTCTTATTGGCTAACCTGGCTTCAGATGACAACCTGTAAGGTGATGTGGTCTTATTGGGTAACCTGGGTTCTGATGACAACCTGTAAGGTCAGGTGTGGTCTTATTGGCTAACCTGGGTTCTGATGACAACCTGTAAGGTGGTGTGGTCTTATTGGCTAACCTGGGTTTTGATGAAAACCTGTAAGGTGGTGTGATCTTATTGGGTAACCTGGGTTCTGATGACAACCTGTAAGGTGGTGTGGTCTTATTGGGTAACCTGGGTTCTGATGACAACCTGTAAGGTGATGTGGTCTTATTGGGTAATCTAGCTTCCTATCACAACCCGTAGGGTGATGTGGTCTTATTGGGTAACCTGGTTTCCGATGACAACCCGTAAGGTGATGTGGTCTTATTGGGTAACCTGGTTTCCGATGACAACCTGTAAGGTGGTGTGGTCTTATTGGGTAGCCTGGCTTCAGATGACAACCTGTAAGGTGGTGTGGTCTTATTGGGTAACCTGGGTTCCTATGACAACCTGTAAGGTCAGGTGTGGTCTTATTGGGTAACCTGGTTTCCTATGACAACCTGTAAGGTGGTGTGGTCTTATTGGGTAGCCTGGCTTCAGATGACAGCCTGTAAGGTGGTGTGGTCTTATTGGGTAACCTGGGTTCCTATGACAACCTGTAAGGTCAGGTGTGGTCTTATTGGGTAGCCTGGCTTCAGATGACAACCTGTAAGGTGATGTGGTCTTATTGGGTAACCTGGTTTCCGATGACAACCTGTAAGGTGGTGTGGTCTTATTGGGTAGCCTGGCTTCAGATGACAACCTGTAATGTCAGGTGTGGTCTTATTGGGTAGCCTGGCTTCAGATGACAACCTGTAAGGTGATGTGGTCTTATTGGGTAGCCTGGCTTCAGATGACAACCTGTAAGGTGATGTGGTCTTATTGGGTAATCTGGGTTCCTATGACAACCCGTAAGGTGATGTGGTCTTATTGGCTAACCTGGGTTCCTATGACAACCCGTAAGGTGATGTGGTCTTATTGGCTAACCTGGGTTCTGATGACAACCTGTAAGGTGATGTGGTCTTATTGGGTTGCCTGGCTTCTGATGACAACCTGTAAGGTGATGTGGTCTTATTGGGTTGCCTGGCTTCTGATGACAACCTGTAAGGTGATGTGGTCTTATTGGGTTGCCTGGCTTCTGATGACAACCTGTAAGGTGATGTGGTCTTATTGGGTAATCTGGGTTCCTATGACAACCCGTAAGGTGATGTGGTCTTATTGGCTAACCTGGGTTCCTATGACAACCCGTAAGGTGATGTGGTCTTATTGGCTAACCTGGGTTCCGATGACAACCCGTAAGGTGATGTGGTCTTATTGGGTAATATGGGTTCCTATGACAACCTGTAAGGTGGTGTGGTCTTATTGGGTAACCTGGCTTCTGATGACAACCTGTAAGGTGGTGTGGTCTTATTGGGTAACCTGGGTTCCTATGACAACCTGTAAGGTCAGGTGTGGTCTTATTGGGTAACCTGGGTTCTGATGACAACCTGTAAGGTGGTGTGGTCTTATTGGGTAACCTGGGTTCTGATTACAACCTGTAAGGTGATGTGGTCTTATTGGGTAACCTGGCTTCCAATGACAACCTGTAAGGTGATGTGGTCTTATTGGGTAACCTGGCTTCCAATGACAACCTGTAAGGTGGTGTGGTCTTATTGGGTAACCTGGCTTCCAATGACAACCTGTAAGGTGGTGTGGTCTTATTGGGTAACCTGGTTTCCTATGACAACCCGTAAGGTGATGTGGTCTTATTGGGTAATCTGGTTTCCGATGACAACCATGACAACCCGTAAGGTGATGTGGTCTTATTGGGTAATCTGGCTTCCTATGACAACCCGTAAGGTGATGTGGTCTTATTGGGTAACCTGGGTTCTGATGACAACCTATAAGGTGATGTGGTCTTATTGGGTAACCAAGCTTCCAATGACAATTAAAACTGGAGGCTATGGCATAAGATAGCTTAAAAGTAGCTTATCATATGAGCTTATTCACACAGAGAGCTTTACATTTATAGGTGTATGTTTCTTTCTTCAGTGAGTGTTCTGGTTAAAAATGAAGAATTGCTGCAGAAACTTCAGTCAACAAGTTTCCACAAGGCCATACCTGTTGTATCCAGGTGCAGAGCTATACAGTTGACAAAGGATATAGAATCCATACCAGATGGCTGTACTACAGTTAATGTTAGTCCAGATGTTCAGCTTCATTGTCTGCTCAATGTAAGTACTTACAACAACATCATTCTTCAGAGGAGGCCAATTGTCTTTATTCCCCTGTGGAAGTAAAGACTATTTCTGAGTGACCATCTTCATTCTTCAGAGGAGGCTAATTGTCTTCCCCTGTGGAAGTTAAGACTATTTCTGAGTGACCATCTTCATTCTTCAGAGGAGGCTAATTGTCTTTATTCCCCTGTGGAAGTCAAGACTATTTCTGAGTGACCATCTTCATTCTTCAGAGGAGGCTAATTGTCTTTATTCCCCTGTGGAAGTTAAGACTATTTCTGAGTGACCATCTTCATTCTTCAGAGGAGGCTAATTGTCTTTATTCCCCTGTGGAAGTAAAGACTATTTCTGAGTGACCATCTTCATTCTTCAGAGGAGGCCAATTGTCTTTATTCCCCTGTGGAAGTAAAGACTATTTCTGAGTGACCATCTTCATTCTTCAGAGGAGGCTAATTGTCTTTATTCCCCTGTGGAACTAAAGACTATTTCTGAGTGACATCTTCATTCTTCAGAGGAGGCCAATTGTCTTTATTCCCCTGTGGAAGTAAAGACTATTTCTGAGTGACCATCTTCATTCTTCAGAGGAGGCTAATTGTCTTTATTCCCCTGTGGAAGTAACGACTATTTCTGAGTGACCATCTTCATTCTTCAGAGGAGGCTAATTGTCTTTATTCCCCTGTGGAAGTTAAGACTATTTCTGAGTGACCATCTTCATTCTTCAGAGGAGGCTAATTGTCTTTATTCCCCTGCGGAAGTAAAGACTATTTCTGAGTGACCATCTTCATTCTTCAGAGGAGGCTCATTGTCTTTATTCCCCTGTGGAAGTAAAGACTATTTCTGAGTGACCATCTTCATTCTTCAGAGGAGGCCAATTGTCTTTATTCCCCTGCGGAAGTAAAGACTATTTCTGAGTGACCATCTTCATTCTTCAGAGGAGGCTAATTGTCTTTATTCCCCTGTGGAAGTTAAGACTATTTCTGAGTGACCATCTTCATTCTTCAGAGGCTCATTGTCTTTATTCCCCTGTGGAAGTAAAGACTATTTCTGAGTGACCATCTTCATTCTTCAGAAGAGGCTAATTGTCCTTATTCCCCTGTGGAAGTAAAGACTATTTCTGAGTGACCATCTTCATTCTTCAGAGGAGGCTCATTGTCTTTATTCCCCTGTGGAAGTTAAGACTATTTCTGAGTGACCATCTTCATTCTTCAGAGGAGGCTAATTGTCTTTATTCCCCTGTGGAAGTAAAGACTATTTCTGAGTGACCATCTTCATTCTTCAGAGGAGGCTCATTGTCTTTATTCCCCTGTGGAAGTTAAGACTATTTCTGAGTGACCATCTTCATTCTTCAGAGGAGGCTAATTGTCTTTATTCCCCTGTGGAAGTTAAGACTATTTCTGAGTGACCATCTTCATTCTTCAGAGGAGGCTCATTGTCTTTATTCCCCTGTGGAAGTAAAGACTATTTCTGAGTGACCATCTTCATTCTTCAGAGGAGGCTCATTGTCTTTATTCCCCTGTGGAAGTAAAGACTATTTCTGAGTGACCATCTTCATTCTTCAGAGGAGGCTCATTGTCTTTATTCCCCTGTGGAAGTTAAGACTATTTCTGAGTGACCATCTTCATTCTTCAGACGAGGCTAATTGTCTTTATTCCCCTGTGGAAGTTAAGACTATTTCTGAGTGACCATCTTCATTCTTCAGAAGAGGCTAATTGTCTTTATTCCCCTGTGGAAGTAAAGACTATTTCTGAGTGACCATCTTCATTCTTCAGAGGAGGCTCATTGTCTTTATTCCCCTGTGGAAGTTAAGACTATTTCTGAGTGACCATCTTCATTCTTCAGAGGAGGCTAATTGTCTTTATTCCCCTGTGGAAGTAAAGACTATTTCTGAGTGACCATCTTCATTCTTCAGAGGAGGCTCATTGTCTTTATTCCCCTGTGGAAGTTAAGACTATTTCTGAGTGACCATCTTCATTCTTCAGACGAGGCTAATTGTCTTTATTCCCCTGTGGAAGTTAAGACTATTTCTGAGTGACCATCTTCATTCTTCAGAGGAGGCTCATTGTCTTTATTCCCCTGTGGAAGTAAAGACTATTTCTGAGTGACCATCTTCATTCTTCAGAGGAGGCTAATTGTCTTTATTCCCCTGTGGAAGTAAAGACTATTTCTGAGTGACCATCTTCATTCTTCAGAGGAGGCTCATTGTCTTTATTCCCCTGTGGAAGTTAAGACTATTTCTGAGTGACCATCTTCATTCTTCAGAGGAGGCTAATTGTCTTTATTCCCCTGTGGAAGTAAAGACTATTTCTGAGTGACCATCTTCATTCTTCAGAGGAGGCTCATTGTCTTTATTCCCCTGTGGAAGTTAAGACTATTTCTGAGTGACCATCTTCATTCTTCAGACGAGGCTAATTGCCTTTATTCCCCTGTGGAAGTTAAGACTATTTCTGAGTGACCATCTTCATTCTTCAGAGGAGGCTAATTGTCTTTATTCCCCTGTGGAAGTAAAGACTATTTCTGAGTGACCATCTTCATTCTTCAGAGGAGGCTAATTGTCTTTATTCCCCTGTGGAAGTAAAGACTATTTCTGAGTGACCATCTTCATTCTTCAGAGGAGGCTAATTGTCTTTATTCCCCTGTGGAAGTAACGACTATTTCTGAGTGACCATCTTCATTCTTCAGAGGAGGCTAATTGTCTTTATTCCCCTG
Source organism: Limnoperna fortunei (assembly GCA_944474755.1). Classification (NCBI taxonomy): domain Eukaryota; kingdom Metazoa; phylum Mollusca; class Bivalvia; order Mytilida; family Modiolidae; genus Limnoperna; species Limnoperna fortunei. Next base: position 13,263 of record OX104114.1, on the reverse strand, counting down.
TGGAAGTTAAGACTATTTCTGAGTGACCATCTTCATTCTTCAGAGGAGGCTAATTGTCTTTATTCCCCTGCGGAAGTAAAGACTATTTCTGAGTGACCATCTTCATTCTTCAGAGGAGGCTCATTGTCTTTATTCCCCTGTGGAAGTAAAGACTATTTCTGAGTGACCATCTTCATTCTTCAGAGGAGGCCAATTGTCTTTATTCCCCTGCGGAAGTAAAGACTATTTCTGAGTGACCATCTTCATTCTTCAGAGGCTAATTGTCTTTATTCCCCTGTGGAAGGTAAGACTATTTCTGAGTGACCATCTTCATTCTTCAGAGGAGGCTAATTGTCTTTATTCCCCTGTGGAAGTAAAGACTATTTCTGAGTGACCATCTTCATTCTTCAGAGGAGGCTAATTGTCTTTATTCCCCTGTGGAAGTAAAGACTATTTCTGAGTGACCATCTTCATTCTTCAGAGGAGGCTCATTGTCTTTATTCCCCTGTGGAAGTAAAGACTATTTCTGAATGACCATCTTCATTCTTCAGAGGAGGCTAATTGTCTTTATTCCCCTGTGGAAGTAACGACTATTTCTGATTGACCATCTTCATTCTTCAGAGGAGGCTCATTGTCTTTATTCCCCTGTGGAAGTAAAGACTATTTCTGAGTGACCATCTTCATTCTTCAGAGGAGGCTAATTGTCTTTATTCCCCTGTGGAAGTTAAGACTATTTCTGAGTGACCATCTTCATTCTTCAGAGGAGGCTCATTGTCTTTTCTCCCCTGTGGAAGTTAAGACTATTTCTGAGTGACCATCTTCATTCTTCAGAGGAGGCTGATTGTCTTTATTCCCCTGTGGAAGTTAAGACTATTTCTGAGTGACCATCTTCATTCTTCAGAGGAGGCTCATTGTCTTTATTCCCCTGTGGAAGTTAAGACTATTTCTGAGTGACCATCTTCATTCTTCAGACGAGGCTAATTGTCTTTATTCCCCTGTGGAAGTTAAGTTTATTTCTGAGTGACCATCTTCATTCTTCAGAGGAGGCTAATTGTCTTTATTCCCCTGTGGAAGTTGACTATTTCTGAGTGACCATCTTCATTCTTCAGAGGAGGCTCATTGTCTTTATTCCCCTGTGGAAGTAAAGACTATTTCTGAATGACCATCTTCATTCTTCAGAGGAGGCTAATTGTCTTTATTCCCCTGTGGAAGTTAAGACTATTTCTGAGTGACCATCTTCATTCTTCAGAGGAGGCTAATTGTCTTTATTCCCCTGTGGAAGTTAAGACTATTTCTGAGTGACCATCTTCATTCTTCAGAGGAGGCTAATTGTCTTTATTCCCCTGTGGAAGTTAAGACTATTTCTGAGTGACCATCTTCATTCTTCAGAGGAGGCCAATTGTCTTTATTCCCCTGTGGAAGTTAAGACTATTTCTGAGTGACCATCTTCATTCTTCAGAGGAGGCTAATTGTCTTTATTCCCCTGTGGAAGTAAAGACTATTTCTGAGTGACCATCTTCGTTCTTCAGAGGAGGCTCATTGTCTTTATTCCCCTGTGGAAGTAAAGACTATTTCTGAGTGACCATCTTCATTCTTCAGAGGAGGCTAATTGTCTTTATTCCCCTGTGGAAGTAAAGACTATTTCTGAGTGACCATCTTCATTCTTTAGAGGAGGCTAATTGTCTTTATTCCCATGTGGAAGTTAAGACTATTTCTGAGTGACCATCTTCATTCTTCAGAGGAGGCTAATTGTCTTTATTCCCCTGTGGAAGTAAAGACTATTTCTGAGTGACCATCTTCATTCTTCAGAGGAGGCTAATTGTCTTTATTTCCCTGTGGAAGTAACGACTATTTCTGAGTGACAATCTTCATTCTTCAGAAGAGGCTAATTGTCTTTATTCCCCTGTGGAAGTTAAGACTATTTCTGAGTGACCATCTTCATTCTTCAGAGGAGGCTAATTGTCTTTATTCCCCTGTGGAAGTAACGACTATTTCTGAGTGACCATCTTCATTCTTCAGAGGAGGCCAATTGTCTTTATTCCCCTGTGGAAGTTAAGACTATTTCTGAGTGACCATCTTCATTCTTCAGAGCAGGCTAATTGTCTTTATTCCCCTGTGGAAGTAAAGACTATTTCTGAGTGACCATCTTCATTCTTCAGAGGAGGCTCATTGTCTTTATTCCCCTGTGGAAGTTAAGACTATTTCTGAGTGACCATCTTCATTCTTCAGAGGAGGCCAATTGTCTTTATTCCCCTGTGGAAGTAAAGACTATTTCTGAGTGACCATCTTCATTCTTCAGAGGAGGCTAATTGTCTTTATTCCCCTGTGGAAGTAAAGACTATTTCTGAGTGACCATTTTCATTCTTCAGAGGAGGCTCATTGTCTTTATTCCCCTGTGGAAGTAAAGACTATTTCTGAGTGACCATCTTCATTCTTCAGAGGAGGCTCATTGTCTTTATTCCCCTGTGGAAGTTAAGACTATTTCTGAGTGGCCATCTTCATTCTTCAGAGGAGGCTAATTGTCTTTATTCCCCTGTGGAAGTTAAGACTATTTCTGAGTCACCATCTTCATTCTTCAGAGGAGGCCAATTGTCTTTATTCCCCTGTGGAAGTTAAGACTATTTCTGAGTGACCATCTTCATTCTTCAGAGGAGGCTCATTGTCTTTATTCCCCTGTGGAAGTAAAGACTATTTCTGAGTGACCATCTTCATTCTTCAGAGGAGGCTCATTGTCTTTATTCCCCTGTGGAAGTAAAGACTATTTCTGAGTGACCATCTTCATTCTTCAGAGGAGGCTCATTGTCTTTATTCCCCTGTGGAAGTTAAGACTATTTCTGAGTGACCATCTTCATTCTTCAGAGGAGGCTAATTGTCTTTATTCCCCTGTGGAAGTAAAGACTATTTCTGAGTGACCATCTTCATTCTTCAGAGGAGGCTAATTGTCTTTATTCCCCTGTGGAAGTAACGACTATTTCTGAGTGACCATCTTCATTCTTCAGAGGAGGCTAATTGTCTTTATTCCCCTGTGGAAGTTAAGACTATTTCTGAGTGACCATCTTCATTCTTCAGAGGAGGCTAATTGTCTTTATTCCCCTGTGGAAGTAAAGACTATTTCTGAATGACCATCTTCATTCTTCAGAGGAGGCTCATTGTCTTTATTCCCCTTTGGAAGTTAAGACTATTTCTGAGTGACCATCTTCATTCTTCAGAGGAGGCTAATTGTCTTTATTCCCCTGTGGAAGTTAAGACTATTTCTGAGTGACCATCTTCATTCTTCAGATGAGGCTAATTGTCTTTATTTCCCTGTCGAAGTAACGACTATTTCTGAGTGACCATCTTCATTCTTCAGAGGAGGCTAATTGTCTTTATTCCCCTGTGGAAGTTAAGACTATTTCTGAGTGACCATCTTCATTCTTCAGAGGAGGCTCATTGTCTTTATTCCCCTGTGGAAGTAAAGACTATTTCTGAGTGACCATCTTCATTCTTCAGAGGAGGCTCATTGTCTTTATTCCCCTGTGGAAGTAAAGACTATTTCTGAGTGACCATCTTCATTCTTCAGAGGAGGCTCATTGTCTTTATTCCCCTGTGGAAGTTAAGACTATTTCTGAGTGGCCATCTTCATTCTTCAGAGGAGGCTAATTGTCTTTATTCCCCTGTGGAAGTTAAGACTATTTCTGAGTCACCATCTTCATTCTTCAGAGGAGGCCAATTGTCTTTATTCCCCTGTGGAAGTTAAGACTATTTCTGAGTGACCATCTTCATTCTTCAGAGGAGGCTCATTGTCTTTATTCCCCTGTGGAAGTTAAGACTATTTCTGAGTGACCATCTTCATTCTTCAGAGTAGGCTAATTGTCTTTATTCCCCTGTGGAAGTAGACTATTTCTGAGTGACCATCTTCATTCTTCAGAGGAGGCTAATTGTCTTTATTCCCCTGTGGAAGTAAAGACTATTTCTGAGTGACCATCTTCATTCTTCAGAGGAGGCTAATTGTCTTTATTCCCCTGTGGAAGTAAAGACTATTTCTGAGTGACCATCTTCATTCTTCAGAGGAGGCCAATTGTCTTTATTCCCCTGTGGAAGTAGACTATTTCTGAGTGACCATCTTCATTCTTCAGAGGAGGCTAATTGTCTTTATTCCCCTGTGGAAGTAAAGACTATTTCTGAGTGACCATCTTCATTCTTCAGAGGAGGCTAATTGTCTTTATTCCCCTGTGGAAGTAAAGACTATTTCTGAGTGACCATCTTCATTCTTCAGAGGAGGCTAATTGTCTTTATTCCCCTGTGGAAGTTAAGACTATTTCTGAGTCACCATCTTCATTCTTCAGAGGAGGCTAATTGTCTTTATTCCCCTGTGGACGTTAAGACTATTTCTGAGTCACCATCTTCATTCTTCAGAGGAGGCCAATTGTCTTTATTCCCCTGTGGAAGTTAAGACTATTTCTGAGTGACCATCTTCATTCTTCAGAGGAGGCTCATTGTCTTTATTCCCCTGTGGAAGTAAAGACTATTTCTGAGTGACCATCTTCATTCTTCAGAGGAGGCTCATTGTCTTTATTCCCCTGTGGAAGTAAAGACTATTTCTGAGTGACCATCTTCATTCTTCAGAGGAGGCTCATTGTCTTTATTCCCCTGTGGAAGTTAAGACTATTTCTGAGTGACCATCTTCATTCTTCAGAGGAAGCTAATTGTCTTTATTCCCCTGTGGAAGTAAAGACTATTTCTGAGTGACCATCTTCATTCTTCAGAGGAGGCTAATTGTCTTTATTCCCCTGTGGAAGTAACGACTATTTCTGAGTGACCATCTTCATTCTTCAGAGGAGGCTAATTGTCTTTATTCCCCTGTGGAAGTTAAGACTATTTCTGAGTGACCATCTTCATTCTTCAGAGGAGACTAATTGTCTTAATTCCCCTGTGGAAGTGAAGACTATTTCTGAATGACCATCTTCATTCTTCAGAGGAGGCTAATTGTCTTTATTCCCCTGTGGAAGTTAAGACTATTTCTGAGTGACCATCTTCATTCTTCAGAGGAGGCTAATTGTCTTTATTCCCCTGTGGAAGTTAAGACTATTTCTGAGTGACCATCTTCATTCTTCAGAGGAGGCTCATTGTCTTTATTCCCCTGTGGAAGTTAAGACTATTTCTGAGTGACCATCTTCATTCTTCAGAGGAGGCTAATTGTCTTTATTCCCCTGTGGAAGTAACGACTATTTCTGAGTGACCATCTTCATTCTTCAGAGGAGGCCAATTGTCTTTATTCCCCTGTGGAAGTTAAGACTATTTCTGAGTGACCATCTTCATTCTTCAGAGCAGGCTAATTGTCTTTATTCCCCTGTGGAAGTAAAGACTATTTCTGAGTGACCATCTTCATTCTTCAGAGGAGGCTCATTGTCTTTATTCCCCTGTGGAAGTTAAGACTATTTCTGAGTGACCATCTTCATTCTTCAGAGGAGGCCAATTGTCTTTATTCCCCTGTGGAAGTAAAGACTATTTCTGAGTGACCATCTTCATTCTTCAGAGGAGGCTCATTGTCTTTATTCCCCTGTGGAAGTTAAGACTATTTCTGAGTGACCATCTTCATTCTTCAGAGGAGGCCAATTGTCTTTATTCCCCTGTGGAAGTAAAGACTATTTCTGAGTGACCATCTTCATTCTTCAGAGGAGGCTAATTGTCTTTATTCCCCTGTGGAAGTAAAGACTATTTCTGAGTGACCATCTTCATTCTTCAGAGGAGGCTCATTGTCTTTATTCCCCTGTGGAAGTAAAGACTATTTCTGAGTGACCATCTTCATTCTTCAGAGGAGGCTCATTGTCTTTATTCCCCTGTGGAAGTTAAGACTATTTCTGAGTGGCCATCTTCATTCTTCAGAGGAGGCTAATTGTCTTTATTCCCCTGTGGAAGATAAGACTATTTCTGAGTCACCATCTTCATTCTTCAGAGGAGGCCAATTGTCTTTATTCCCCTGTGGAAGTTAAGACTATTTCTGAGTGACCATCTTCATTCTTCAGAGGAGGCTCATTGTCTTTATTCCCCTGTGGAAGTAACGACTATTTCTGAGTGACCATCTTCATTCTTCAGAGGAGGCTAATTGTCTTTATTCCCCTGTGGAAGTTAAGACTATTTCTGAGTGACCATCTTCATTCTTCAGAGGAGACTAATTGTCTTAATTCCCCTGTGGAAGTAAAGACTATTTCTGAATGACCATCTTCATTCTTCAGAGGAGGCTAATTGTCTTTATTCCCCTGTGGAAGTTAAGACTATTTCTGAGTGACCATCTTCATTCTTCAGAGGAGGCTAATTGTCTTTATTCCCCTGTGGAAGTTAAGACTATTTCTGAGTGACCATCTTCATTCTTCAGAGGAGGCTCATTGTCTTTATTCCCCTGTGGAAGTTAAGACTATTTCTGAGTGACCATCTTCATTCTTCAGAGGAGGCTAATTGTCTTTATTCCCCTGTGGAAGTAACGACTATTTCTGAGTGACCATCTTCATTCTTCAGAGGAGGCCAATTGTCTTTATTCCCCTGTGGAAGTTAAGACTATTTCTGAGTGACCATCTTCATTCTTCAGAGCAGGCTAATTGTCTTTATTCCCCTGTGGAAGTAAAGACTATTTCTGAGTGACCATCTTCATTCTTCAGAGGAGGCTCATTGTCTTTATTCCCCTGTGGAAGTTAAGACTATTTCTGAGTGACCATCTTCATTCTTCAGAGGAGGCCAATTGTCTTTATTCCCCTGTGGAAGTAAAGACTATTTCTGAGTGACCATCTTCATTCTTCAGAGGAGGCTCATTGTCTTTATTCCCCTGTGGAAGTTAAGACTATTTCTGAGTGACCATCTTCATTCTTCAGAGGAGGCCAATTGTCTTTATTCCCCTGTGGAAGTAAAGACTATTTCTGAGTGACCATCTTCATTCTTCAGAGGAGGCTAATTGTCTTTATTCCCCTGTGGAAGTAAAGACTATTTCTGAGTGACCATCTTCATTCTTCAGAGGAGGCTCATTGTCTTTATTCCCCTGTGGAAGTAAAGACTATTTCTGAGTGACCATCTTCATTCTTCAGAGGAGGCTCATTGTCTTTATTCCCCTGTGGAAGTTAAGACTATTTCTGAGTGGCCATCTTCATTCTTCAGAGGAGGCTAATTGTCTTTATTCCCCTGTGGAAGATAAGACTATTTCTGAGTCACCATCTTCATTCTTCAGAGGAGGCCAATTGTCTTTATTCCCCTGTGGAAGTTAAGACTATTTCTGAGTGACCATCTTCATTCTTCAGAGGAGGCTCATTGTCTTTATTCCCCTGTGGAAGTAAAGACTATTTCTGAGTGACCATCTTCATTCTTCAGAGGAGGCTCATTGTCTTTATTCCCCTGTGGAAGTAAAGACTATTTCTGAGTGACCATCTTCATTCTTCAGAGGAGGCTCATTGTCTTTATTCCCCTGTGGAAGTTAAGACTATTTCTGAGTGACCATCTTCATTCTTCAGAGGAGGCTAATTGTCTTTATTCCCCTGTGGAAGTAAAGACTATTTCTGAGTGACCATCTTCATTCTTCAGAGGAGGCTAATTGTCTTTATTCCCCTGTGGAAGTAACGACTATTTCTGAGTGACCATCTTCATTCTTCAGAGGAGGCTAATTGTCTTTATTCCCCTGTGGAAGTTAAGACTATTTCTGAGTGACCATCTTCATTCTTCAGAGGAGGCTAATTGTCTTTATTCCCCTGTGGAAGTAAAGACTATTTCTGAATGACCATCTTCATTCTTCAGAGGAGGCTCATTGTCTTTATTCCCCTTTGGAAGTTAAGACTATTTCTGAGTGACCATCTTCATTCTTCAGAGGAGGCTAATTGTCTTTATTCCCCTGTGGAAGTTAAGACTATTTCTGAGTGACCATCTTCATTCTTCAGATGAGGCTAATTGTCTTTATTTCCCTGTCGAAGTAACGACTATTTCTGAGTGACCATCTTCATTCTTCAGAGGAGGCTAATTGTCTTTATTCCCCTGTGGAAGTTAAGACTATTTCTGAGTGACCATCTTCATTCTTCAGAGGAGGCTAATTGTCTTTATTCCCCTGTGGAAGTAACGACTATTTCTGAGTGACCATCTTCATTCTTCAGAGGAGGCCAATTGTCTTTATTCCCCTGTGGAAGTTAAGACTATTTCTGAGTGACCATCTTCATTCTTCAGAGGAGGCTAATTGTCTTTATTCCCCTGTGGAAGTAAAGACTATTTCTGAGTGACCATCTTCATTCTTCAGAGGAGGCTAATTGTCTTTATTCCCCTGTGAAAGTTAAGACTATTTCTGAGTGACCATCTTCATTCTTCAGAGGAGGCCAATTGTCTTTATTCCCCTGTGGAAGTAAAGACTATTTCTGAGTGACCATCTTCATTCTTCAGAGGAGGCTAATTGTCTTTATTCCCCTGTGGAAGTTAAGACTATTTCTGAGTGACCATCTTCATTCTTCAGAGGAGGCTAATTGTCTTTATTCCCCTGTGGAAGTAGACTATTTCTGAGTGACCATCTTCATTCTTCATAGGAGGCTAATTGTCTTTATTCCCCTGTGGAAGTAAAGACTATTTCTGAGTGACCATCTTCATTCTTCAGAGGAGGCTAATTGTCTTTATTCCCCTGTGGAAGTAAAGACTATTTCTGAGTGACCATCTTCATTCTTCAGAGGAGGCCAATTGTCTTTATTCCCCTGTGGAAGTAGACTATTTCTGAGTGACCATCTTCATTCTTCAGAGGAGGCTAATTGTCTTTATTCCCCTGTGGAAGTAAAGACTATTTCTGAGTGACCATCTTCATTCTTCAGAGGAGGCTAATTGTCTTTATTCCCCTGTGGAAGTAAAGACTATTTCTGAGTGACCATCTTCATTCTTCAGAGGAGGCTCATTGTCTTTATTCCCCTGTGGAAGTTAAGACTATTTCTGAGTGACCATCTTCATTCTTCAGAGGAGGCTCATTGTCTTTATTCCCCTGTGGAAGTAAAGACTATTTCTGAGTGACCATCTTCATTCTTCAGAGGAGGCTAATTGTCTTTATTCCCCTGTGGAAGTTAAGACTATTTCTGAGTCACCATCTTCATTCTTCAGAGGAGGCTAATTGTCTTTATTCCCCTGTGGACGTTAAGACTATTTCTGAGTCACCATCTTCATCCTTCAGAGGAGGCTAATTGTCTTTATTCCCCTGTGGAAGTTAAGACTATTTCTGAGTGACCATCTTCATTCTTCAGAGGAGGCTCATTGTCTTTATTCCCCTGTGGAAGTTAAGACTATTTCTGAGTGACCATCTTCATTCTTCAGAGGAGGCTAATTGTCTTTATTCCCCTGTGGAAGTTAAGACTATTTCTGAGTCACCATCTTCATTCTTCAGAGGAGGCCAATTGTCTTTATTCCCCTGTGGAAGTTAAGACTATTTCTGAGTGACCATCTTCATTCTTCAGAGGAGGCTCATTGTCTTTATTCCCCTGTGGAAGTAAAGACTATTTCTGAGTGACCATCTTCATTCTTCAGAGGAGGCTCATTGTCTTTATTCCCCTGTGGAAGTAAAGACTATTTCTGAGTGACCATCTTCATTCTTCAGAGGAGGCTCATTGTCTTTATTCCCCTGTGGAAGTTAAGACTATTTCTGAGTGACCATCTTCATTCTTCAGAGGAGGCTAATTGTCTTTATTCCCCTGTGGAAGTAAAGACTATTTCTGAGTGACCATCTTCATTCTTCAGAGGAGGCTAATTGTCTTTATCCCCCTGTGGAAGTAACGACTATTTCTGAGTGACCATCTTCATTCTTCAGAGGAGGCTAATTGTCTTTATTCCCCTGTGGAAGTTAAGACTATTTCTGAGTGACCATCTTCATTCTTCAGATGAGGCTAATTGTCTTTATTTCCCTGTCGAAGTAACGACTATTTCTGAGTGACCATCTTCATTCTTCAGAGGAGGCTAATTGTCTTTATTCCCCTGTGGAAGTTAAGACTATTTCTGAGTGACCATCTTCATTCTTCAGAGGAGGCTAATTGTCTTTATTCCCCTGTGGAAGTAACGACTATTTCTGAGTGACCATCTTCATTCTTCAGAGGAGGCCAATTGTCTTTATTCCCCTGTGGAAGTTAAGACTATTTCTGAGTGACCATCTTCATTCTTCAGAGGAGGCTAATTGTCTTTATTCCCCTGTGGAAGTAAAGACTATTTCTGAGTGACCATCTTCATTCTTCAGAGGAGGCTAATTGTCTTTATTCCCCTGTGGAAGTTAAGACTATTTCTGAGTGACCATCTTCATTCTTCAGAGGAGGCTAATTGTCTTTATTCCCCTGTGGAAGTAAAGACTATTTCTGAGTGACCATCTTCATTCTTCAGAGGAGGCTAATTGTCTTTATTCCCCTGTGGAAGTAACGACTATTTCTGAGTGACCATCTTCATTCTTCAGAGGAGGCTAATTGTCTTTATTCCCCTGTGGAAGTAAAGACTATTTCTGAGTGACCATCTTCATTCTTCAGAGGAGGCTCATTGTCTTTATTCCCCTGTGGAAGTAGACTATTTCTGAGTGACCATCTTCATTCTTCAGAGGAGGCCAATTGTCTTTATTCCCCTGTGGAAGTAAAGACTATTTCTGAGTGACCATCTTCATTCTTCAGAGGAGGCTCATTGTCTTTATTCCCCTGTGGAAGTTAAGACTATTTCTGAGTGACCATCTTCATTCTTCAGAGGAGGCTAATTGTCTTTATTTCCCTGTGGAAGTAAAGACTATTTCTGAGTGACCATCTTCATTCTTCAGAGGAGGCTAATTGTCTTTATTCCCCTGTGGAAGTAACGACTATTTCTGAGTGACCATCTTCATTCTTCAGAGGAGGCTAATTGTCTTTATTCCCCTGTGGAAGTTAAGACTATTTCTGAGTGACCATCTTCATTCTTCAGAGGAGACTAATTGTCTTAATTCCCCTGTGGAAGTAAAGACTATTTCTGAATGACCATCTTCATTCTTCAGAGGAGGCTAATTGTCTTTATTCCCCTGTGGAAGTTAAGACTATTTCTGAGTGACCATCTTCATTCTTCAGAGGAGGCTAATTGTCTTTATTCCCCTGTGGAAGTTAAGACTATTTCTGAGTGACCATCTTCATTCTTCAGAGGAGGCTAATTGTCTTTATTCCCCTGTGGAAGTAAAGACTATTTCTGAATGACCATCTTCATTCTTCAGAGGAGGCTCATTGTCTTTATTCCCCTTTGGAAGTTAAGACTATTTCTGAGTGACCATCTTCATTCTTCAGAGGAGGCTAATTGTCTTTATTCCCCTGTGGAAGTTAAGACTATTTCTGAGTGACCATCTTCATTCTTCAGATGAGGCTAATTGTCTTTATTTCCCTGTCGAAGTAACGACTATTTCTGAGTGACCATCTTCATTCTTCAGAGGAGGCTAATTGTCTTTATTCCCCTGTGGAAGTTAAGACTATTTCTGAGTGACCATCTTCATTCTTCAGAGGAGGCTCATTGTCTTTATTTCCCTGTGGAAGTAAAGACTATTTCTGAGTGACCATCTTCATTCTTCAGAGGAGGCTCATTGTCTTTATTCCCCTGTGGAAGTAAAGACTATTTCTGAGTGACCATCTTCATTCTTCAGAGGAGGCTCATTGTCTTTATTCCCCTGTGGAAGTTAAGACTATTTCTGAGTGGCCATCTTCATTCTTCAGAGGAGGCTAATTGTCTTTATTCCCCTGTGGAAGTTAAGACTATTTCTGAGTCACCATCTTCATTCTTCAGAGGAGGCCAATTGTCTTTATTCCCCTGTGGAAGTTAAGACTATTTCTGAGTGACCATCTTCATTCTTCAGAGGAGGCTCATTGTCTTTATTCCCCTGTGGAAGTAAAGACTATTTCTGAGTGACCATCTTCATTCTTCAGAGGAGGCTCATTGTCTTTATTCCCCTGTGGAAGTTAAGACTATTTCTGAGTGACCATCTTCATTCTTCAGAGGAGGCTAATTGTCTTTATTCCCCTGTGGAAGTAAAGACTATTTCTGAGTGACCATCTTCATTCTTCAGAGGAGGCTAATTGTCTTTATTCCCCTGTGGAAGTAAAGACTATTTCTGAGTGACCATCTTCATTCTTCAGAGGAGGCTAATTGTCTTTATTCCCCTGTGGAAGTTAAGACTATTTCTGAGTGACCATCTTCATTCTTCAGAGGAGGCTAATTGTCTTTATTCCCCTGTGGAAGTAAAGACTATTTCTGAGTGACCATCTTCATTCTTCAGAGGAGGCTCATTGTCTTTATTCCCCTTTGGAAGTTAAGACTCTTTCTGAGTGACCATCTTCATTCTTCAGAGGAGGCTAATTGTCTTTATTCCCCTGTGGAAGTTAAGACTATTTCTGAGTGACCATCTTCATTCTTCAGATGAGGCTAATTGTCTTTATTTCCCTGTCGAAGTAACGACTATTTCTGAGTGACCATCTTCATTCTTCAGAGGAGGCTAATTGTCTTTATTCCCCTGTGGAAGTTAAGACTATTTCTGAGTGACCATCTTCATTCTTCAGAGGAGGCTAATTGTCTTTATTCCCCTGTGGAAGTAACGACTATTTCTGAGTGACCATCTTCATTCTTCAGAGGAGGCCAATTGTCTTTATTCCCCTGTGGAAGTTAAGACTATTTCTGAGTGACCATCTTCATTCTTCAGAGGAGGCTAATTGTCTTTATTCCCCTGTGGAAGTTAAGACTATTTCTGAGTGACCATCTTCATTCTTCAGAGGAGGCCAATTGTCTTTATTCCCCTGTGGAAGTAAAGACTATTTCTGAGTGACCATCTTCATTCTTCAGAGGAGGCTAATTGTCTTTATTCCCCTGTGGAAGTAAGACTATTTCTGAGTGACCATCTTCATTCTTCAGAGGAGGCTAATTGTCTTTATTCCCCTGTGGAAGTAAGACTATTTCTGAGTGACCATCTTCATTCTTCAGAGGAGGCTAATTGTCTTTATTCCCCTGTGGAAGTAAGACTATTTCTGAGTGACCATCTTCATTCTTCAGAGGAGGCTAATTGTCTTTATTCCCCTGTGGAAGTAAAGACTATTTCTGAGTGACCATCTTCATTCTTCAGAGGAGGCTAATTGTCTTTATTCCCCTGTGGAAGTTAAGACTATTTCTGAGTGACCATCTTCATTCTTCAGAGGAGGCTAATTGTCTTTATTCCCCTGTGGAAGTAAGACTATTTCTGAGTGACCATCTTCATTCTTCAGAGGAGGCTAATTGTCTTTATTCCCCCTGTGGAAGTTAAGACTATTTCTGAGTCACCATCTTCATTCTTCAGAGGAGGCT